>JAVJIF010005839.1:0-252840 GCA_038442645.1 Agave tequilana | reverse complement strand
AAGGAAGACTCCATATTTCTCCCATAACAAAAAGTTTTTGTCATTCATCTTCACAGTGGTAATTGAATACCGACGTGATCTTGATTCTTTGATATTGCCATGAGAACGAGATGAGATGTTCATTACAGTAAAATGCTGCAGTAAGAAAATAAGTAGATTTTTATTTCTTTCACTGTTCATGATGAACAATACTGTCGCAGTACCCGTGGTACTGTTCACCCGAACAATATTTTTTTAGGCGAAGGCAAGAAAAGTTAGGATTAAGGTTTTTAAAAAGAAGAGGATAGGTTAGGATTTTTGCTCTGATATCATGTTAAAGTAAAGAAGATGTGTCACGCTCCGCTTTCCACTAAAGTTAGATAAGCACGTGACTTGGGCCGACAACATGCTCAAAGGAGCATGCTAAGCCTTTAACCTACAAATTATGTTATTTTTTATTTGCTGCATATAAATCAGGTTCACATAAAATACACATATATGAGCGCAAAACTAATCAAGGAGACTTAATACAATAATGAAGTCCAAAACTAAAATCTGGGTACAAGTCCAAAACTAAGAAATGAGTTTATATCTCTCTTTATTCGTACATTTTATGAAAGCAAATATCTAAAAGCAATTAACTAAAGACAATCTCTAAGTCTTCTACTGAACTCCAGCAAGCTCCTCGTAGTACTCCTCGTCCCCAGCCTGTGTCTCTCCGTGTGCTCTCCACTATCTAGGGTAAGCAAATTCTGAGGAGTCAGAATCTCCGACAAGTACAAACAAAGGAAAGGAATATGTATACGTGTAGAGCAGGCAAATATATATGAACAAGAAAAAGACATGTAATATGAAGTTGTATGATATTTATTTTCATTAACTATAAGTTTATTGCTGAAACCAGTCATTCAATACTCAAGTAGTGATGCTTGACATGCATTCACATATCATTAGTGCATTTTGAAGCATGACATAAATCAAATATATAAGCAATGCATGAATAATCACATAGTAGAATCATCATAAGAAACACAATTATAAGTTAGTTATGAAGATGTCCTTAGGGTTACTAAATTAGGGAGACTACTCCAACTGTTCACGTGCAGTAGAAACCATCCTACACCTACTACGCATGTCAGTTGGGTCCTAAGCACGCGAAAATGATTGTGTCCCATCCCGCAACCTATTCTCGCATATCAATCAATGATTATTGTTGTTGGAAACTGTTTATGGAAAAAGTGTCTATATACCCCAACGAAAATCATGTCAGGAGTAATATAGCATAGTAGCAATAATCAAAATGAGCTCATCAATAACCCATGTCACAAAGTGACATGCACTATGTAAAGTAAACACCACTATACCTAGTACATAGGTAGGGGTACAAGGAACACTCCTTAGTTTACACCATCATTTTCCCTTTATTAGTCCGTGTCTTATCATTTGCAACCAATTTATAAAAGAACATGAACATTTCATCGTGAACCACAGTACTTACATAACAATCACTATGTCCTTGTAAGCCTATGTATTCACCATGTACATTTTCCCAAGTTATTCTAAATACATGCTTCAAGCAAGTGTATATCCATGTCATTAACTTTCAGGTTCATGTTCTTATTCATTTTCATGTGTTCGTGTCCAAGATGTTCATGTTGTAATTCCTACAGCGTGGTGTCTTTCTACGTGAATAAGATCAATCATGTCGGTCATTTGTCATCATGTAGCAATTGTTCAAATGTAGTTCATACGAGTAATTAACTTGAGGCAAATATTAATAACATGCGTGAAAATCCAGTATCAAACAATACCAACAACATGTCTCAATTTATCTATAATTAAGTTCATGATTTAAATTTAGAGACTAGAAATCTAATTTAGTAAAGATTTTTGGTTTGGGTAATCAAAATACCAACTTTAAATAGTCTTAGAAAATATTTTATAAAATCAAAACATGTATAGAAAATTACCTTCCATAAATTATTATTACTGTATAAATCAATTTATACAAAATATTATTACAGAAACATTAGAGCTTTTCTATAAAACTGTAAGCAAGAGAAAATGAAAACTATATTTTAAATAGCAAACTGGACTGAAACGATTTTCAGAAAACTTGCAGGGACTAAATAGTGATTTTTCACGACTGAAGACAGTTTTCAGAAACTACAAGGACTAAATAACAGTTTATTCAAGACTGGATAACATACTTCAGAATACTCAAGGACTAAACAACAATTATTCAAGACTGAAAATAGATTTTAGAATATTCAAAATAATAAAAACAATCTCAAAATAATAAAAATCAATATCAAACTTTCAGTGAAGTCATCAAACTAAGTAAACCCATCAAGTCCTGTAGAGAATAATAATAATAATTACATGGGAAGAGATATCTAAATGAAGATCAATCACACTTAAATTGGTTAAGAAAATCTTATTTTATTCTTTTACCTCAAACTAAATTTAAATTGAACTACATGTGAAGTAGAATATTAGTTTATATCAATATATTGAAAACACAACTTGCAATGGATGGATAAGTTCTGGATAAAATGCTAGAGCCCTCATATTTTGTTTATTGTTGTTAACTTCTCAATATACCAAGAATGAGAATTATCACATGACTGGAACTAAAATTAGCACATGTTATATGCTGAATTCAAGAGTCAACTATCTAATCACGGAGGGAATGCAAATGGCAATTGGGTGTCCCGGGAATGGGCCACATAAATTTCTATATGCATGTTGCAACTGGGAGAATAAAATTTGCATTAGGAATAGATGCTGGAATTTAATGGAGTTATAAATCATCACCATTATACGAGCATCAAATCAAATTAGGTGATGATATCAAGTGCAACACGAGATGGAGAAGTGCCCCCAGAAAATCCAGGAAAAGAGTAAATATTCACCAGCCAAACTGCTATAGATAATTCAATTCATATCCAAGATATGATTTTTAGAATAGTAAGATCCAGTTAAGCTAATGAGAAAGATCATGAAAGAGGGTCCTCTCAGAATAAAAAACAATAGCAAGTTATCTAAGAAATAGATGCAAGTTCATTGTTCTAGGCATGATCTCTTATGAATCAAGGGAAAGAAGGGGACTATAGGTACTTGCCTTTTTGAGGATTAAGCTCTAACGCTTGATTGGGTGATGGCTTCTCTCTCCCTCCTAGAGTAGATTGATTTTTAGGGTTTTGTGAATTAATCTTGTGTATATTATAGGGTGAGTTTTTTCCTAGTGTTTAGGTTAAGTTTGAATTGGTTTTTAGTTAGGATTTAGCTGTACCCATAAATTTGAATGTTTATCTATTAGTTTTAAACTTTTGGGTGTGTTTCAAGATAGGAGAGAATTTGCACGTATTTAAAATGATTTTCATTTGTTTTTATCCTTGGATTTTCTTGATTTAAAGGGATAAGGAATTAAGAGGAATTCCATTTTGATTTTGTTTCTTATTGGTTTGGGTATGAAAATCTAAATCCTATTGGATAGTAAATTAAGTTATGGCTTTGGGTTTTTATCGGGTCACAATATTTACTATTTCTAAAATATTTTTACCATTATTCCTAATTGTTATCTTTCTTGTTTATTTACTTATTTAATGCCTAGTAATATCACCTAGTTTTAGGACATTACAAGATGAAGATAAGACCATATTCCTTCGATTAGTGTGTGGTCGTTTATTTTTAGAGAAAGAAGTACATATCCTAATAGACTAGGAGAATGCATAATGTCCTACTTAGAGTAGGAGAATCTAAAATAGAAAAGAAAATCCTATTTTATTATAAAAAGAATCCTATTTCTATTCTAATAGTTACATAATGTCACAATTTATGATTTTAGGCTTGAACCTTTTTGCGGGGTGGGGTGAGAATCTAAGTTTTTCTTTACTCCATAGCTCCGGACTTAGAATTGTGCATTGACATGCCATGTGCTATCTATAGATTCACATAAAATATATACTCTCGACTGTTTATTTCGTTCTCTGTGATAAGTTCTTCGAGTAGTTCTACGGCATAAGGGAACTCTCACGTTCGATTTTGAGGGCGGGGATATCCCGACACTGCTATCATTATGCCTTTGCAATGTTACTTGGTTCAACTCCATTTGTGAACTTTTCTCATATGTGGGATTCCTTATCTTCTTGGGTAGATTCTAGATCCTCTCACATTTTTAAGTGTAGAAGTCATACTTTTTAGAAAACAATATTGAAGGTGATATTGGAACTATAAGCTTGTCACTTGGGTTAACATCATAATAGATAAATATGAAATTGTGAATGATTGGTGATCTACTCTCTGTAGTGGTATTCGACGATCAACTTTTTATTGAAGCCAGGATGGTCCTCTTATGAATTTGAAAAACTCTGCTTGTCTTGAGACAGAAGCTAAGGTCCTCTATGAGAATACTATATATTCATGCTTTGCAGAGCGTGATATGTACCACTTAGTTTGAGGTTGAAGGGTACTCTAAGAACTTGGAGAATGTACATACACTACACTTACTAAGTGGTCGGTCATAGAGTGGAGAAACTATAGTTCCAAGATGAAGATTGGATATATGTATAATATACAGATGTGTTTGTGTATAGAATGCAGGACGCACAATGATTGTGTTGTACATCAGCATGGAATTGGTCGTCACAATTGAGGAACTTGCAAATTGTCTTGGGATTGTTTCCCTACATTAGAATGCATTAACATTATTGACTAGATTGATTAAAGTTAAATAGTAAGTATTCTTAATAGAGAAAAAAATGCAAATAATGAGATGGGCAAAATAAGCACACAAACACCAAATGAAAGAGAAAAAGTTAAATAAGGTAATTTAACACAAAATTTTGAATTCAGCATTGAAGGGTCACTAAACTAAACAATGTCATAAAATGCGGTTTCATTAGTCCGCACGGTCCATCACTGGTTAATTTATAATCGGATTACGAGAGGATTAAGTGGCGATTAAGCAGAATTGAATATTTTAATATATTTAATTATATTTATATACAGTTACAAGCAAATATAGAGGTTGTTGAAAATGCCTAAATCATACACAACATTAAATTGTGAACATGAGTAATAACTATTGAACTAAAGAACTAAACAAATAACTAAACTTCATACACAATGTTATCAAACACATAATCGGGCATTTAAATGGCCGATTACTCCATGCTGTGGGCGATTAAATGGCCAAGTAGCTTATTCCTAGATTCTCCTACATTAAGAAAACGTCTAGGATGAGGATGATATACTTTCCATATTTTCCATAGGCCTATGGAGGAATAATATTTTTAAGGCATAGATACAACACAGATGAAACTGGAGTCAAACAGAACATTCCCACAATGTGCGCAACAAATTAAAGTAAGGGATGACCGGGTCCAAAACAAACGTAGCTTAAGATTATTTTGTAGGTTCTTCAATTGAGCCACGTCAGGCCACAATGGATAATCGAGTGAACAAGGCAAATCTCCTGTGCACAAGGCTATGATTCATACTGTTATCAAAATACAAAATACTCATAACGCTATTACATGTCATTGTAATGTCTGATGACGCTACCATGCGACAAAAAGAATAAATTTTGTCTCTTACAGTAAATCTGCAAATTAGTTGCATATTGCCGATGGAGCAATATACCAATTACTAAAAGCATGGCCAATGCCCCACAGAAAGAAATTAGGCAAAATGAACTCATCATTGCTTGTGGGTCAGGGAGGAGCCATCAATCTAGGATTGAATTTGATTAAGTGCGTTACCATTACCCATCCGTACTTGCTTAAACCACTTATGAGTAGACTAGTCCATATCTCAGTGGAAAATCTGCTAGAAATAATCCTCTAATGTAATGCATCTCAAATTCTTATTATTTCTGTATTTACCACATACTCATGTCAAGATTTTCATCCTTACTAACTCTCTTAATTGCTTGCTATATTTTCTTATTTCATGGTTCAAAATTATTTTCTGTTGGTAGTATCATTAAAACCTAGTGTGATCTGAACGGAGTTGGATGTTATTGGCAATGTTCTAAATGGCGGCCATAGCGGCTATATCGGCCGGGAAAATTTATCGGGGATGGGGATATATCAGGGATATTTTTAAAAATCGTATGTCAAAATCGGACTGTAAATATACATATCTTCTTGTCTTAAATCGCATCTCAATAAGACAATATATGCATAAATTATATAAATCTACATAAAGCATCATACTTATATGTTTAGATATGCTTAACTCGATAACTTGCATTAAGTCTATGAATCTATAATCACTATCCAAGTATAGAATCTTTAAAAATGCCACATTGTCACATCACTTGTATTACCCAAATATCTAACCTAGAAATTGGGTGTAAAACGCTATATCGGGTCCAAAATCACCGAAATTGCGACCGATATATCGGGTCCATACCTATTTATCGGCGATTTTGGATGAAAAACGCTATATCGGTTTGTATGTGCCAAATCATTGCGGCTAGCTGCCGTAAACGCAATATCGGCGCAATATCGGGTTATATCGGGGATATTTAGAACACTGGTTATTGGCCCTTGCCAATAATGAGCTATCAGTAAACCCATCCATCTCATTAACTTCTATATCCAGTATCCATCATCAAGAGTCATGCTTTTTAGAAATCCTTTGGGCCGAGGGAACATGTCTTTATAATTTTTGGCATATCGGCACTCTCAGTGTTTCTTATTTGTGATCTCATCTTCTGAGACAACATGTCTAAATAGTTTTTCAAATTCCTGGTCAAATGCAGATTACTATGCATGCAAGTATAGCTATAAAATATTACTATAGTTACTAAGATTGTAAGACTAGCCATGGTGATATAGAATTTCTTTTTAATTTTTCTGATTAAAATTGTATTAGAAGCTGAGAGCCATGGTGATATAGAATTTCTTTTTAATTTTTTAAATTAAAATGGTGTTAGAAGCTGAGAGATCTGAGGACTAGGATGGAAGGAAACTATGTGACGAGATGTTTAGGTTTTTATTTATTTATTTATTTTCTTTGTGCAAAGAAGGTGACAACGAACTCAAACAGAAGTGAAAGAATTTACAAATGAGATGAGAGAAGCTTTCAAACATTTTTGGAATCCTATAGTTACTATACACTCACTCTCAAAGCTAGTCATATCACCGGGCCCCTCCTAAACAACGTGTGCAACGTGTTTCACAATACATGTTTGCTGCTGATGGTACTAGATTAGCAGGGTGCCTGGTGATTTGCATTAAAAGGTCTTGCTGAATGATTTGTATAGAAAGGGAAGAAAGAATTAGAAGGAAAGTAAAATTGGAAAAATTTTGGATTTGACTTTGAAGGAAATGAGATGAAGTGAATCTCAATGGGAAAGTTATTTCTGAGCAATCCTTATAATTTGCTTATGAAGAATTCAAGCTCGCAGTTCCACTTATCACCTCGATGTATATGGGGTTTTCCTGATCAATATCTATTCCATTTGGCTGGAAAGTTCTCAGATGAATTGCATATTGAATGATAATCACTTTGTCCTGATTGCTGATTGATGAGATTCAAATGGGAGGTTCAGTATGCAAGTGATTGAAGTAGATGATTTAGACTAGGGCATCTGATGATAAAAAAGATATAACTTCTTTATTTCTGACCTTGAATAATTCAAGAATTGCTTCCATAGAATCAATGAAATTGCAAATCGCTAGCTGAAAACACCGGCCAAGCAAAGTCAAGTTTGCAGTTGGTTAAGAATTGAACTATTAACTTGCACTGGGTGAGGCTTAAAGTTTGAATGTGAGAATCAAATAAAAGCCTATTTATTATCGGAGAACAAAAGATGATAAAGAATGCCTTGTAGCTTTGAAGTTCTCAAATCTTATATATCTTTTCCAAGTGCTGAAGCAATTCTGCTAAGAATCTTGCTAAAGGACCTTGATTCATATCTTTATCGTCCTTATCTTCATGAAATTTGTAAAATTTTCTCCTGTACTTTCAATCACGGTATAGAAAGAATTGGTAGTCAGGAGATCTATCTATATTTACTTCTGATAATATTGTCTCGTCTTGTTTCACCCTTCTTTATGACTAGTAAGTACTTTATATGCATTGCGAACTGTCTAGCCACCAAAGATGTCTGTTCTTTCGAATATTACTAATTTATCTTGTTGAAATCTATGTGCAACCTTTTTTTCATTTTGCCAATACTAGTTTGACACAAGAACTAGTAGGTCCTAATTAAATGCTAAGGCTAGTGATGAACTTGCTTTCTCCCTTTCCATAGTCTTCTGCGCATATTTACCATTATCTTGCAACGTCTCAGTGCACAGTGTGTTTTCATTATTTGTATTTATATTCTATGATCCAGTTAAAAATTAAAAACTTTCTGAAAGATATTTCTTATTTTGGTTGTTGTATCATTCAGTTCTCTCTCTTCATCTTTCTTTTATTCAAGACTCCATTCTTCGTCCTTGCATAAAAGCTGTTGTAAGTGTTCTCTCATTAACCAATAGTTTTTGTTGTTATGTTAATTAGCCACCACCACTTGATATATCCATTCGGTATCATCTACTTTTTTATCATTTCCTAGTAAAAACTTAAAAGAAATTCTTACTAGTTATAATGGCTAGTTGTGTTGACTACTACAAGTAATATTCTCTAACTATCCTTGCAAGCTAGTTATTAGGAGCTGAAACTACTAGGATAATCGGTTTCATTAATCGTGCGGTCCAACACGGAATAATGATTAATCGGATTAATCGGAGATTAATCAGGGATTAATCATTTTAAAAATTTTAATATATTTAATTATATTTATACACACTACATATGAATATATATAATTAATTATTGAAAATACCTAAATGTTATACAAGACAATATATAGATGTGAAGCTATAAACCATGATATGATGAACAAAACATATGAATAAATAGTAAAAAAGAAAGAAGTAAAAGAACTTATCTCTTTGCATTAGTAATCCAATATTTCAAATTTTGCAACATAATATAAATCAAAGAACTTACTTGTAAAATAAGAAATAAAAAAATTAGTCAATTTATCAATCAAAATAATCAGTTTTAAAAAATGATTGAGAAAGATTGCTAATAAGTTAATTTGAAAAATAATCAAAAAAAATAAAACATAAGTATCACTTTATGCAAAATATACAATAATAAAATATCATAATTCATTTACTATTTAATAAATAACAGTTCGTCTACTATTTAATAAAAGATCATTATCAAATCAACATTACAACATAAACTACTTAGCGATCCAACACACACAAAGTGATAAGTTTTTCAAATAAAAAACATATGAAATACCTAAATGATTAATCGGGAATTAATCGGATTAATCGGGGTTTAATCGGATTAATCGCACATTAATCGGGGATTAATCGGAGATTAATCGTTTTTGGACCCGATTAATCGCTCGAGCGCATAATCAGAGCGATTAATGTAATATTAAGTGGGCTACCACTGAATAGGATTAATCGGCCGATTAATTCGATTTTTAGAACAATGATCAGCTCTCCCCACAACTGAAAATACCTTTGTTGATTTCCATATTTGCCAATCTGTTTTCTATAAGGAATACCCTCATTATCATTTTACCATCTCTCCTTGTCCTGGAAACGCGTTCTTGTTTGGTTCTTTTGACATGCTTGCCTCAGACGTGAATTTAAATTTCGTAAAGCGTATTATCATCTCCCTCCTTTTTTTATTTCTTCTGTTAGGTTATGAGAATTTTGGAACTGTTGCTGCTTGGTTGCACGAGCTTAAACCACATAACCTTGTAGTTTCCTCGGACAGAAATTTGACATCATAGCTTGAAAGGGTTGATATCAGGCAGACAACCAATCATAAATTTGATGAAAATTTTCATGGAACTTTTTCAATGCAGAATGGGGCTCCTTAATCAATTCCATATTGATTGTTAAAAGTTTAGATGATAATGACCGTCCCCCTCACAACATGACGTTCTCTTTTCTAAGGTTGTTTCTATTCTGAGTATGTAATGCTCTCTCTCTACCCCCCTCTCCCTCCCTCCCTCTCCACGCACACACGCATGAGCGCACGCGCTCTGGCGTATGCTTGCGTGCGCACACACAGCTTGCAGGTCACAGATCGTCTTTATTCTGCAATTACCAATCACATTAACTGATACCATTTCCCCCTTTGGCTTATTTAATGTCTTACAAATGATGGGTGATTCCCGATAGCAAGTCATATTGTGCTAGTCTCGTCCAGTGTTTTAAATGTCGGATATCAGGGAAATGTCGGATGTCATAATCGGATGTCAGATTTTAGATTTCGGAGATATTTCGTGGCCATTTAGTAAATTTCGGACGTCTTGACGGATAACAAATATATATCCTAGATGTCTTAAATAATGTAATTTAAAAATTCTTATCAAGGTGATATATACACAACTTATGCAAAACTACATAAATATGTTTAGGATATGTATAATTAACTAAATATTTTGCATATGTTCACTAATTCATTGTTAAAATTTCTAAATTGCTCTAACTTTCAAGACCAATCAACATATTGGATTTTTCCCAAAATGTCGGCCGACATTTCGGGAAAATGTCCGCTGACATATCGGATTTTTCCCGAAATGTGGGCCGACATTTTCTAAAACGCCATTTCAAATGCGGGTGGGGATGTCGTGGCGGTAAAGGCTTGAAAATGAAATGTCGGCCGACATTTCAGAAATGTCGGCCGACATTTAAAACACTGGTCTCGTCATCTTAAGTCTTTCCTGGCCTAGGGATATTTGGAGGCCTACTCCTTGATTCATGATTTTAAACTGCATAACCAAAAGGATAGGGTTGCCTAACTGCCGATCTAGATTTTATGACATGTCATCTCTTGCTCGTAGTTGCCTCAGTATGGATTTCTGGATTTTACACCAACTCATAAAGGATGATGTCACGTCGATGGCGAGTCACAAAATTTTGATCAATTCCTTTCTATGAGCTGTTTTGACTTTTATTTGAACTTCTAGCTGCCCTATTTTAATAGGAAACTTGGTTAATTCTGTGTTAAACAAAAGCAGCTTAGATGATAAAAGTGATGATGATGACGACCTTAGATATGTACAAGATCATTCCTAGAAAGTATTTTCAGATGAATACATTTAAAAAGGGCCTCTCTCTAAAAAATCAATACTAAACAAACCAAAAATTATAGAAAGCATGTCCAAGATGAATCTAGGCTCTAGCACGCAGACAGGCTCCACATGCTTGCCCTTAAGGCATGCTTGGCCCTGGGCACTCATTGGGATTGTGTATGAACCCCCAGATTGTATTGCTTCCTTAATCTATAAATAATGAAATTGGTATATATTAGATTTAATATCAGATATGGAACACACAATATCATTAGTGTCATTAAGTGCCAGAGTTTGACTCCAAGCTTTCTATGTTATATTTAATGTGATATAGGTGTTGCACTATAGTGTTAAGCATTCTACAAAATTTTGCACTATACTTTTACTTGAATCACTAATATCTGTCGCTAATTGCATGAGTTGAAGAGATAATAAAGTCCCTACTTGCACGAGGCGTTTCCAAACATTTTTTCAACATCTTAACATATCCCCTCTTCCATCCAGATTTATAATCTGCATCAATGATCATATCCTTGTTATACGCAAATGTATTTATAAAAAGGCTTAATTTCCTAGTGATCTCGTGTGAATTGGACCCCTAACTTCTTTTACGGCTCATCAATAACAGAAACCCAAAACGTTATGGTTTTGAAGGAGAGGGAAAAGTCATGAAGAAATGTTTCAAAGTCGAGTTGTTTTGAAAAGCAATTTGACGCTAGTTGCTAGGACATAGAAAATATCTTGGGGGAAAAAATACTTAGGAGGGTTGACTTGGGGTGCGGAAAGGTTTTAAAATCGCCTTTGATCTCAATCCCAAAATGTCTAAACATGATATAGTATGTCTAACATGCCCTTTACCTTTATATCCTTATTCATATAGCTCATAGTAGCTACTTATGCATTAGACATCTTGTAGGGGTACCCAAGCATTCTGCATTTGGGATGAGAGCAGTTGGGGAAGGTAGAGTAAATTATGGTAGCTTGAATGCTTTTATCGATTTATTAACAGTTGAAGTAACCATGCATAGTAAAGTGGATGCTCAGGCTCAGCCCTGTTAGGAATTAAAACTTTTAAACAGTTTTCAGCAGTGGCAGCTCAGACTTGAGAAAAAAAAATGTGCTGTCAAACTTTGATCCAGTCCTAAATATGGAAATAAATGCAAACAATAACTTATGAAATATGTGAATTTCTTTTTAAAAATTCTACATGTTCACTGAGCATCTAAGGCAGGCATGTATTATTTACAGTACTCTCATTTGTTGCTGTCTGATCCTTGATCTAGAAGTTTTTATTCCTAAAATGTTATGGAAAAACAACTGCTGTGCTTCACTCTTCTATGTGCCTTTCAAACATTTAACGGAGAAGTCAGAATGTAAATTGAGTGATCATATCTGTTTCCCCCCTTCAGTTCTAAACTTGTGCGAAAGCTTGGGATCACAATCCAGTTGTATTGGAGGCCTTGAAATGTATTCTGGCATCAGTTTAGTTAACCAAATTGGAAATGCAACAAGAATAGTTTTTTTTTTTTTTACAAGTTTGGTTGTACAGGCTTTTAATATGAATATCAGATGTTGTGGTACAGTTTCAATAAGCAGATTCTGGTTTTCCTTTGATCACAATCCAATTGTATTGGAGGCCTTGAAATGTATTCTGGCATCAGTTTAGTTAACCAAATTGGAAATGCAACAAGAATAGTTTTTTTTTTTTTTTTTTTTTACAAGTTTGGTTGTACAGGCTTTTTAATATGAATATCAGATGTTGTGGTACAGTTTCAATAAGCAGATTCTGGTTTTCCTTTGAAATAATGCACAGTTTGCAATAGCTGTATGATCTTTGCAAAGGCTATTTTATTAAAGATGAAATGCTATATATTATCTTCCATTCTTTGTTCTTCAATTGTCCTTGTTCATGACTCCACTTGCAAGTTCATTAATTTGATCAGCGTAAAATATTTCTTTGTTTGCAGCCATTTGGATTTCAGTGGTGCCCTTTTAGGGGAATTACACAGCTAGCATCATTATTCGAGTAAGTTTGTTTTGAAACTATAGAGTTCCTTTTCATTTTTCCTTTTAAATTTATATTATCCAAGAAAGAAACAGTTTTATCTGCTGTGTTTGTATCCTCTACTTTCAAATCTGGCTAATCAGAAAAGCATAAACAAATTATGTGGAAATATTGTCCACAAACCTGGCACTTCTTTCCCTTGATCTTTTTCCTCCTGTAGATTCTTGATGTATCAGACTCTATGTTGTCTTGTAATGAGAATGCACATGCACTATTTTCTTCCTTCTTTAATTGTGTCATGAGATCCTGTGTAAGAGCACATGGGAGAGTGGTTTTGAAGGTTTTGTATGTATGAGATCCATATTGAAGAAACATCAATCCACGCATTAGCTTTGACACATGCAAATGGACTAAAGAGATTGTCATGACATGGACATTGTGTCCCAACAAATCCTGGACCACTGACACACTAACAATTAAGAATTATATGGAACGATATTTGTATAACTAAAATTTGGATTTCAAAATGTGTGGCATTATGTCTAATCAAATGCGTTAGGGATGAATACATTTTCTGTAGTAAATCTTATCATCTTACCTCTTTGACTATATATTTTTCATAGTTGAGGGGAATTTAGAATGTTAATTGTTGGTTGCATGAGTTTTTACATCGCATAACCAAGAAAAGTTAGGTCTGCCTACTGGCCAAGTTTTATGACAATTGACAAGGTCTTTTCTTCCTCAGTTCCTTGCCAGGATGAGACCTGACTACCAGTCATAATATCTTGGTCAATTATGGTTCTTTGTAGACCTTGGCTGTGCTCCAGAGCCAGTTCCTTTCTGACGCAGAAGGCTATGCCAGTGAAAATTTGGTGTAATGATTGCATGGGTGCCTTGTTATAGAATAATACAAAATTGCAACTGATCCACCACATCTATATTATTAAAAGAAGGAATATATTATTTTTCATATTGCGAAAGATAAAAAAGTTTGCCATTTTAGCTGATCCAGTCCATTAGACAGAAAGTCCTCTTAACTGGATTTTGTCCAGTTTGACGTGATGCAGCCTCACTTAACCATTGTTTAAGATGTGCAAAGTCCCTTTTCCTTCTTTCTCCAAAGCATGTGTGTGTGGCAGTGTCAATGATGGTCATGGCAACCATCAGGAAATGCCCATAGGTGTACCCTTGATATCTGCCAAGAACCACTTCTTTTTTTATGACCTTATTTATGCAGGCACCTATAGAAAGTTGATATTGCTACTTATGGGTCGGTTTGACCTAGTACGTGGTCTACCAAACCCACCACTATCTAGTATGGGTTCATTCTCAGTATAGTTTCGCTAAGGGGGTTGTTAGGTTTGTTCTAAACTTCTAATGCATTTTGGTGTTTGAATTGATGTAATAATGCAAGTGGTGTTTCAGGTTCTAATAAAAGGAGATAATTGATGTTGACACGAGGTTGTAAGTGGGAGAGTGTCTCTCCACTTGCCATGTCGCAAAGTAGTTGCATGCATTTTGATTTATAGCTTAATCTGATGGTGGAGTTGCATTGCGACAATATTGCTTCCATTAAACACACGAGTTGCGATGCCATTATTGCAAAACTATTTGATGCAATGCTATTTACAAGGTGCAGCTATACAACATGCCCGAATTAAATCCGAGACAGAGTCGTGTTTACCATCAAATTAATTTGAGCCCTCCCCACAGACCTTCGCGGTAGTAGTCTCTTCCCAGCCTGGTCCACCTGAATATTGATACCTATATATTCCTAAGTGCTTGCATGTAAAATAAACTTTCAAGGTCTATCGTATTTTACTCTCTATAAATTTGGTACTTTTGTATAAATTTATAGGGACCATATGGAGTTCTCAACTAGCCAAATCCAAGCTTTGCTGACACACATCTAAACCCTAAGCTTCCTCTTGCCACTTTTTCTTCCTGTTAGCCCACAATGAAGGCGAAGCCACATAGACATCATTGATGAAGTCATTAAGGGACTCCTTTATAATGTGAAGGGGAACTTCTTTTTTTCTTTTCTTTTAATTTTGGTGGCCACGGGGAGATATGTTAACCAAATTCCCCCCTGAAACCCAACCCAACCCAACCCCCACGCCCCCAGCTGGCTGCAGGTTGTGTTTATGTTTAATGTGAGCAATATTCTCGCAGGTTGAGTTCTATTTAGTTATGGCCCAACGAACTGATGTCGTTAGGTCCAAGTGGTTCGGTTAATGAATATAATTGGGTTGGTGGTTCTAGATTTATCAGTTATGCAGTGTTCAACTCTCTTTTGGTTTGAATTTGCTCAAATGATAAAGCAAACTAAAGTTAAATAAATAACTTTGAACGGATGTTTTAGATACCTGGTTTAAAGATTTGCAAATCTTTTAGTAAACCAGACTGGGTTGAAAAGAGCGTGCTACATAGGGTAGTTGTCTCTCTTTTTGCTATAGTGGGTATATGACTGCAAATAGTAACAAACATAGTGGTGCATTTTTGGCTAAGCCATATGCGAAAAGGATCTTTTGTCATAGAGTATTTTTCTTTCTTTTTGTATATACAAAAAAGTCAGCCGATACATCAAATTTTTTTGTAAGGGCGCAGTAGGGAACTAACCCACCAGAACACAGGTTTAGCTAAAAATATCTGATATCGGACAATTTTATCGTTTTGGATAATGTCCAAAACATGGTGATACGTCCAACACATGTCTGAAACATGGCACTCATACTGTATTTGGTTCTGACGGATTTAAAATGTTCAAAAGGAAAAAAGGGAAATTTCAATGGGACATGGCTGCTGTCCTTTCTTGTGTAATTGAAAAAAAATGATAATGTTACAAAAAAGAAAAATAAACTAAAAACTATTATACAT
Source organism: Agave tequilana (assembly GCA_038442645.1). Lineage (NCBI taxonomy): Eukaryota > Viridiplantae > Streptophyta > Magnoliopsida > Asparagales > Asparagaceae > Agave > Agave tequilana. The sequence goes on along the minus strand of JAVJIF010005839.1, from coordinate 236,869 downwards.
ATGTCGCCCATGGATTGTAGTTATACTTGTTTTTTGCTGCAAGATGGATCCAATTGGTATTTGCAGCTTGGTCATCTTCCTCTTTTCTCCATATTGATAGAACCAAATTTGCATCTTGGTCATCTTATTCTTTTTCTCTTTCTCCTCTGCACCTTTTTGCCTTTTGCTGCCTTCACTTGTGTCTAACATTTCTTGTTATAAGCTGGCTGACTTTACCACAAGAAAGGCACAGTGTTGACTGAAAAACTGCAGCTAGTTTGCTACCCTTCTAAATGAAATTCCAATAAATGATAGTTGTTGCTTTCTGTGACAAGTGCTCGGTATCCCAAACTCCTATAACACCATTGATAATCAGACAGACCACACTTGATCTAACCCTCTAGTCAGTAATCACTAGTCACTGTGAATACATAATACTTGATCCCCTTAATGCATCCTGTGGCCCAATTGAGGTTCAGGAATGTAGAAAGTAATTATATAGTTAAGAAAATGACTCCATAAAAGTACAAAAATGAATAGAAAACTACTATGACCATATTAATTATTCAAATAACCTAAAGGAACAATTTTACAAAATACACACAAAAGAGATTTTACAAACAAGTAAAATGTAACGGACTTGGAAATTATCATGAATTTTGTACAAATTAATAAATGAACAAGCAATTAATAAAAACTAAAACTAAAACAATTTAAAAAAATTTAAAAACTTTTCAAGGTGATGATACTAAATGTTCGATATTTATAATTTGAAATCGCTAAAACATCAAAAATTAACAATTTTGATAAAAAGGCCTCTTGATATTGATACTGATGTTCAAACCTTGGTATATATATGCCTGCTTTTTTTATACAACATGATTTAGGTTATCGACACTCAATTAGATCATTGTAATCATTTCTTTTTCACTTTCTCATAGGGCTAAGGCACAATCACTTTAATGGTGACTCCCTTTTGGTGGACACACTTCAATGACTGAAATCCTTTGACCACCTATTTGACTCCCCTTTCCTCTTACCTCTTATGTTGACCCCTCTTTGATTTTTTACTACAACTTAAATTTCTTAATGACTTTTATGGAGAAATATTTCCTCTATATTTTCCTTCTTTCTCTTCCTCTTCAACCTCAACTGACGCTCTGATGATTTAGGGTGCCTTCTTCGACTGAATGAAGGGGAAGAGATGCATCTCTTTTGTTCATCCTCTTGATTCAGTGAAAGGCACATCACCTCCAATGAGTTTCCTAACCTTTGAAACCTTTGTCGGACTGTAAGTTTATTTTCATGTTTTCACTCTTTATATAATTGCTATCTTTCTATGTGTTTTGAATCTGCTTTTTCCCCTTCTATTCATGTATTGAACTCGTCTTCTTTTCTCCATAGAGATTTTGACATTTTTAAACTAATGACGATAATGTAAAACACAGCTAATTAATATTTATTTTATCTGATCTGCACTTAAGCTAATCACACCATCTTCTCAGTTATTTCTACTTTTGTTATGTGTTCTTTTTCGTTGTTCCTTGTTATTCCTCAATTATGACCGAGTTTGTCCATTCTATTCTATTGCCTAAAATTATATACCACGTAGTCTTTGTTAATGTAAATTGAAATTGATCCCAATTATTCTTTTTTTATAATACATTATGTGAAAGTTGTGGAATTTTTAGGACCTTCAGAACAATTTTTAAAAAACTGCATTCTATTTTTAAAATATTTCCATATTCATTATATTTATTGGGTACAATGTTATAGTTTTTAAAATTAAAAATTAAAAAGTCCTTGTGGCTTATGGTTTATGCTCTGCTATATTACACTTTTTGTTACTAACAGATCGAGCGTTACGCTTTATGCTTTTGCTTTTTTCAACATTGAACCAGACAATGTAAGCCTTCTCTGTGGCATAAGCACTTCTGTCACAAAGTTGTTACTTGTTGCACACGTGTCAAACACACGTATTGGACAAAATATTTCTGTTGTGATATGTGTGTTTCTTAGAATTTGTCATGTGCCAACGTATCATATTAGAGTTTTCAAGTCCATGCAATATACTTAGCAATCCATTGAAAGGTAATGAATGGTTAATGGGGCCAAACCTTTATAATAATCTTGGGTTTCCAACTTTCTTTTCTTCCTTTCTTGTTTTTGTTGCTATTCTCCCTTCCTCTCTCAGCGATGCACTCCTCAAGCTATGTATTTAACCCACCCTCTGTGGCCTTCCAATGCTTCTCTAACCCATCACCTGAACTCCTTAGCTCAATCCTCACGGCAGAAGAGTTTAGTGGCTGATAAAAGTAGACAAGAGAATGATGAAGTCTGGAGCATGAGAAATCATCAATGGTTTCTTAGACTAGACCTGTTGTTCCATGTGTTGGAGGTTAAGGAGTTTTTCAAAGTGCAACAAAGTTGTTGGTGATGAGGACAAGTAGATGATTCATGAAGAAATTATAGTTCTTACCCTTCTATGTATCTAATCATGATATGGAAATTTCAACTGATTTATTGGTATTTATATATCTTGATCTTATCATTGATGATTGCATCCTTTTCTAATCAAGTCCTGTTTTTCAACTTTGTATTGATTTGGTTCTTGAAATTTGGGGGTTTTGAGGACAAAGAAATAAAAACGATTGAGACTGAGCATGCAATTTTTGTTTTGCAATTTACTATGATTTGGATCTTAGGTGATCTATGATCTATGAAGCACAAGTAGGCCCTGTGCTGTGACCCCATTTTAGATGCGAACACGGATTGGATACGCGTTGGACACATTTTGGGCGTGGTGCACAAGTCTAGGCATGGATTCGAGTCTTTATGAAGCAAATAATCAGGTTTTGAGCTGCGAAGCTGGTAACTCAAATAAACCCCTAAAGCCACTCAATCTCTTCCCAATAGTGAATTATCAACCTGAGAGAAAAATTAGCTACTCTTCTTCCTAATAGCCCTCTCTCACCTTCCCAACCCGTTCATGAGATCACGACTTTCGGCAGCCTCGCGCAAGACCTGAGACCTCACGACAAGCTTTAAGCCTCCAATACTTCGCGCTTTCACCCACTTCCATTCCTACGTCTCACTAATTGTTGAACTCCTTGATTAATTGTTCTAGATGATTATGATATGGGATTAACTTCTCGCCTTTCGTTTGGTAGAGTCTGTTGTAATGAATGCAAAAGTCTTTCCATTTTTTTGGTGGAAAACATTGTTAAAGTACTCGTGTGAGAAGGTTTTATTAAAAACATTAGAAACACCAGGAAAGCCTTTTCTTGGTTTCCACCTTGTCATAGTGTTTGAACTAGTCATCATGGAGCTGTGAACTAGCTTCTGCTTGTGAAGTATGGAAAGAGATGTAATTCCACTTTGAACCAATAGATAAGACACCTTTTCCGCTTAGCATAACAACAAACTGCTCTAATGGCCTCATGACACTCCGACGAGCTATGATGATCTCACGACAAGCTATGATGAAGTCGTTGCCAGTAAATTCTTCATTCTTTTGAAACTTTTTGATTTTTTTCATCTTGATTTACTCTGTTGAGGATCAATTATGCTTGTCAGATGACTTGTGAACAGTTATTTTGTTTCTTCTGGACTTGTGAGGTTTCTATGAGTTTGATGTTTGATTAAGGACTTTTTTTTTGGAAGTTTTTATATCCTCTGCTGTTTAAGTTTTCTAATATGCAACTTTATGCTTTTATATGGATTGTTCATTGTGTAGGAATTTGCTTGTTATTTATGTTTTCTTGTATTGAAATCTTAATAAGCTTGTATAGGAATTTTAATAAGCTTGTTTAGGAATTTCAATTAACGATCAGTTTTGTTTGCTTTTATGTGCCTTGTTCATTGTGCAAGAATTTTATGCTTGTGTAGGAATTTTATGATTGTTATTGTTATCCTGTGTAGGAATTGCATAAAATTGATGCATGCTTTTAGTCATGCTATTGTTAACTATACCACTTATTTAAGATTTTTAGGAATTTGAATGGCGTTGGATTTTCATGGGTGATGGTGGACGTATTAGGTATGGGTAGGGGTGGCAATTGTCAAACCCGAACTTGAGCTGAATTTTCGGGTATGGGTCATGCCATAACTGTATTTCGGTGACAACCGGGTTGGTTAGGGTTTATGTTGCCGACTCGATTAACCTGAGTTGACCCAATTAAGAACTTAGTAATCTAAAATATAGATAAAAAATGCTAATGTGAGGAGTCGAACTCGTCACCTCACACTAAAAAATCCTAACCTCTAATTAATCTAACCACTTTATAACTGATATAAGAGCACTTAAGATGTTTTTATTCAATATCCAACACACTACGCATACACACACTGGCAGAGGGAGGGGTCACGTGACCCCCCTCGATCCCACCCAAAAATACCTTTGGGTGTGTAATTTGTGGCCCTCGGCCTACACTCTCATTTCTCATTCTCTTGGGACCGCATAGGTTTCACATCCACTCCCACTTAAATTTCTAACCTAAGCCCATATGTTCTCTCACTTTTCTCTTCGCAACAAGTCCCTGCTCTCAACTTGAGTCTCTCATCTTTGATCTCTGTTGTAAAGAAACCATCTGCATGGTCTCGAATCCCCAATCCTTCCCTCTTTCTCACTCTTAGTTCTCAAAACCCTAAATCTCATCTTCTCTCTGTCTCTTCCTTTTTGTCTCGAATCCCTAGACCCCAAATTCTCAAATCCCTAAATCCTAAATCCTCAAATCTCATCTGCTCTCTCTCGATCTCTCTCTCAAATCCCTAAAACCCAGCTCTATATTACCGGAGCACTTGAGCAAGGAAGCAAGGATTTGGCGGCTTACATCGCAAACGACGAGCGGGACTCGGTGGCTTCCACGGGACTACGGCTCATAAGCGACGCCTACCTTTTTATCGTTGTTGTTGGTATGCTAAAATTTCTTTTAATTTGGAGTATTCATTGATTTTGTTTATTTTGCCATTCTGATAATTTTTTAAAATTTTTATTGTTCGTCATGGCATAATTTATTTACTTAGTGATAATATTCAAAAAAAATTATGATAAATTAGTTAATTAGTGATTAATGTGTTGTGTTTTGTACTTTTGTTATAGTCTTATAAAAGTTACAAGTTGGATGTTCATTGTGAATGTAATTATTTGGATGTTTGCTAATATTATATATTGTGACATCAAATTATGCAAAGTTACTAGTTGATTTTTTTTGTATTTGTTCTAAATGAGAATAAGATATGTATTTGTTCTAAATGAAAAGAAAGTGTTATATTGGGTTGAGTGATTTGTAACATGTAAGTTTTATCAAGTTGCAAGTAATCGCCTATCTTCAATTTTAGGACTAGCTTTTAATATTTATTTCAATTGCTTGTTTCTATGTTCAATTTTATATATTAATTAAATTTTGAAAGAGCCATGGATAAATTTCTTATAAGAAAACCAAAACATAATAATAGTTGAAGGCTTGAAGCATTGGAGGACGTGTTAATCAATCTTCCTTTTCTCTTGGAATGAAACTATTATGTTATTTATCATTTACAATTTTGATATTATTGAATGTTATTTTGTGTTCCCTCGTCTTTGAAATCCTGGCTACACCACTCTGTGTGTGTGTGTGAGAAACTCTAGCTCCTTACAATTCATCTACAAGATTTCAACCACCACCTTTTGCTTTTCATTGTTGCCTTCTCCTTCAACCTCCTTTCTGTATACTCTTTTGCCTCCTCTTCAACTCATCCTCAACCTCGCAGCTGCTGATGACCTCGTTGCTGCTCGTGGCCCCTCTGTCTTTTTTTTGTTTTTGTTTAAGCTAAACAGGTATGTCACGTGGGGTTTGGGTTACCCAAATATAGCTTGGGTTAGGTATGGGTCGGGATCCTTGACCTGATTATTGATCGGGTCGGTTCGAGTAAGGTTGTAATCGGGTCTGGTAGAAATTGACCTAAACCGAATTGCCCTACCCGCCCGATTGCCACCCTCACGTAGGGGTAATGATGAGCAAGTCGACATAATGCTGCACCTTGAAGATAGGTCACAAAAATTCAAAGCTGCGGGAGGTGGCAGGAATTGGGAATGGGAATGAACTATTATCATGAAGTTTAAGAGCTCACATCCTAAGGTAATGGTCATATTTGAAAATAGCACTACTTGGCATCAAAGTTTCCAAATCCATGAAGGATGAACATATGCTTGAAATGAAGAGAATGATGGAGCAAGCATATTACAATTAAAGGAAAGGAGGCCAAAAGTATTTTCAAGCTCAATGTTTCATCTCCACCATCACTACCACACTGGCACCACCAAAGTTGGCATAGAAGAGAAAAGCCGTGATGACTAGTTCAAACAGGACCGTTTGCATGCCTTGATTGTACGAATGCATGGTCGGCTTGTCATCCAACTTGGAGGTTGTGGTCCTCCCGGTTATAATCTTGTGCAGGGAAGTCTTTTGCAAAGGACAAGGCACACAGTGAGAACTTGATGTAGAATAAAGAGCACATGGAAAGAGAATGGTGTTTTCATTGTAAGTGACAGTGAGTGTAATTCACAAAAAAATACCTTTCATTAATGTTATAGCGATGACAAAAAATGGACCAATTTTTTGAACATCTTGAATGCGAATAGGGTAAAAATTATAGTGTATATCAGGGTATGCTTTTAAAAGCTATTGAAGAAGTTGGCCTCGAAATGCGGCACAAGCTACTACTGAGTCAGTGGGTGGAGAAGTGAAGATAAGATATTTGCACAATTCTTAGACTCCTCGTGTTGCCCATATACTAAATCTCTCTGAAGAATATTTGTGCAACAAAAACCATCAAGGCAGATGAGGTGGTAGTCTATGAGAAATGTAGTTAAGGTACTGAAATTATTAAGGATGTTCTGATGACAATGAATTTTATTATGAACCATTCCATGAGATAATCCATGTTTAATTATCATGTAAAGTTGAAGATGCTTGCCTTTGCTGAAACTAGGTTCGTTTTGGTTATTACTATGTTGGGAAGGTTCGAAGAGATAATGCTCGACCTTTTTGACTTGGTGATTAGGGAGGGATGAATATATATAAAGATCGATGTGGGAAGACGAGATTTGTGACAGAACAGATTTAGATGAGATTTGGTGAGAGAAATAGCGTACTTTTCATTCACCCAGCATGTATTAATATGCTTTGGTCTGTTGACACCAACAAGCCCAATCTTCACATGTAGTATGATATGTGGGAATGCATGAAATACTATTATTTATAGGAAATAAAGGAAGAGGGACAATGAAGAATTATCATTCTATAGTGTGGATCATTCCATTATGGTTAACTAAGAACTAAATAATTAACATATTATTGCATTTCTTGGATCATCCACTAAATTCGCTGTAACTCATAAACTAAGTCTTTTTCAGTTTTGTAATTGTGTATTCTAATATAATTGTGATATGTATAAATTTTAGCATTAATTATGAAAAACTCCTTTACCGCTATTTAGGTATTATAATGCATAATGGCTTAATGAAACTCCAAATTGGATTATTCCGCACAAGGATGCCAAGATCACTATTGAAAGAGCTAAATGCTTAAGAGGTACTCTTCAAATTCCGAAGAGCAGCGAGTGGCCAATTAGGAGTTTGCTAAGTTTTTCACATAATTAGATTAACTTGGGGGAAATGATTGGGCAATTATGGATTCCAAAGTATGATGATTACTTGCACGACTTGGTCATGAAATTACTTGTGTATCCATGTTGTCGGAGAACTTGCACCACCTACAAGCTATAATTCATTCTATAAAGAGGAATAAATTGACTCCACAACGAGAACGGAAGACTTGATTTATGTTCATACCAACTCCGCCTTCAAAGAAATTTCTAGAGTATTCTCAAGGAAGACAAAGATGTGGGACCTAGGTGAAGATGAATTTGATTCCATTGATTAAAGTTGCAAAGCCTCTCACTCGATGAACCGAGAGCTGGAAGTTGTGGTCTGAATCATGATCTTGAAGTTGGGGTTTATGGAAGTCGGCTCTAATCAAGAGAACTTGTTAGAGGTTGTCACTTCTAGATGGAGTGTACTTGTACTTTCCTAAGGTATACTTGTATTTTCTAGGGTATACTTGTATTTGTGGGGACAAGCTTGTAATCTCGTGGGGGTATACTTGTAATTTTGTATATGCTCAAGATGACTAGAAACTGTAACTACAATTTGAACTCATTTAATTGATGTGTTTTAAAGTTGTATTGTTAGATGCCACATTTTATGTATTGTTTATTTTATATATATATATGTGTGTGTGTGTGTGTGTGTGTGTGTGTGTGTGTAATATAATAGCAACTGAGGTTGGTAAAGCCTTAAAGGATGGGAGTGGGTTTGTGGGGTGTCCCATGTTCAAGTTCTGGCTACGGCCTATGTTTAAAAAAAAGAAGTAATATAATATAATATAATATATATAGCCAAGGCCCCCCGTCCTATACTTCATAAATTTGTCGTGTCCCGTGTCCTTGTCTGTATCCATACCCATACCCATGTTTATGTTTCATAGTTAATTTTGAAAGGTATAATTTTGGGGTTTGTTAATTTCAGCTTCAAATGTAATCTGGTGTGCTTCCGTCATCTTTCTCGTTAGGTTTTGGTTCCCTACAATGTGAGAAAGTCGATTGGTACTGCCTGATCCCTTCTCTTTTCCTATTTGAAAGGGAAGGAAAAATGTAAGAAAAGAAAGGTTGTTCTTTGCTTCTTTACTTTTTCTTTTAATGGCCAAATCAAAATCAACAATTTATATTTTCGTTAAATTCTTAGTGAAAAATCAAAATCACCTATTCTTATTTTCATTAAAATGTTAGTGACAAATCAAAATCACCTATTTATATTTTCATTAAAATGTTAGCTAGCACTATCAATTTTTAAACGTTTTGCTTGGTTTATATGTGTAATTATATTTTCAGCTATTTCAAGTTTTTTCCCTCCTCTTTTGCTTTTAGAGTATCAAAAGGATATAATCTGAATACAACTGTGACCCACCTAGAGTAAAATCCTGGCTCCACCCTGATGCAGAGAAAGAAGAGACTAACTATTAGGATTTGTATCTTGTGCAAAGGAGTATTCATGGTCTTGATCACAGAAAAAGTAAAGAAAAAATGGATAGAAAGAACGAAAGAAAGAAAACAGTGATTGCCCTAACTTTTTGATAAGAGATCATCCAAACACTGCTAAAATTCAGTAGGGATATTACAGGTAGAACGTTTCTCCCAGTTTAGATTATCATCATTAAAGCGCCACAGCATTCGTCTTCTCTAATCCTAGTTGCCTAACTTTCTGATGAGATGAAAGGTGGATTTGCATCTGAATCTTTTCTTATTCAAATGCAATAATTACCCAGTCATTGTAAATCTGCTTTGTTCATCTTGACCAATCAAATGCAACAGTCCCTAAAAACCAGAAATTAAATGATTTTCTAGTTCTTCTCCGTAAACATCAAATTGACATAAAATGATTCGAGTTTGATGGCTGGTCTTATTTTGATGGGAAATGGCTACAATGATGACATTATCATTCAAGTTGAAGTATTAGATTGCCATAGTGGTGGCAGTAGTGACAGAATTGAAGTTACTCAGATTCTAAACAGGTTGGTAATTGAAGAAGTAAAATCCATCAAGGGGTCCTAGATTGATGTGACAGTTTATCTGATATGTGCTATTTTTAATTGATTAATATACTAAGTTTTGTTTACAAAGCGAGGTGAGAACTTCCATTTTTGAACTGTGTGCCTTTTACGTAGTGACTGTAAAATTGCTCATATATGTGTCACTAACTCACTGGTTTCAACTTGGTATACCGTACAGTAGCCTTTACATGCGGTAGCTAATATTCTTTGTATTCTTCTAGCAGTGACGTTATGCATAGTAAATTGGTTTGGAAAAGTAAATGATGTTTTTTCAGACATACCTATGATGAACGCTGACATGATTATTTATATATGAGTGAAATTTTATCTCTAGAAAAGTATAATGTTTTATCAAACCTACCTACAAACTCTGGCATGATTAGTTATAGAAAACGGTGTAAATTTTATCTCTAGTTGTGATGAAATTTTATCTCTAGCAAAAGTAGTAATGTTTTGTCGAGCCTGCCAACGAACTCTGGCATGATTAGTTATAGAAAAGGGTGTAAATTTTACCTCTAGTTGTGATGATGGTTTTCAATTTGGTAATGATTCATCTCCACAGTCTTTACCTATGCAAAAGAGGTTTCTTGGACATAAATCTTATAATTCCTAGTTTTCCTTTTTCTTTTTTTGCCCTTCTTGTAGAGCCCTAGGACTCGCATAGTTGGTCGCTTGCATAGGATATCAACTACTATTCCTGTCGGAGTTTTTTCTCCCTATTAAGTTCTAGTATTTTTGGAGATTAATGACTATAATAGGTTGCTTCCTGCTTACCAAATCATAAATTTAAAAATTCCCTCCTTTATGATGAGATAATGGCACTTGTTCTGTCCCATCTATCTTGGCTGTTGATATTGGCAGATTAACATCATCTTTTTCTGCCTGCAGGGAAGGAGAATCCCAGCTAAATTCTTGTAAGCACTCTCATCTTTCGTCACTTCTGCAATTAAAACTTCTTACTAGATTAGTTTTTCTTTTTCTTCTTTGGTTACTCTTTTAATTTCTTTTACTTGTTGGTCCTTTTCAATCTTCATATCCAAAAGATCATGAATCATTGGGTAATAATGCTACATTTGGAGATCACTCGAGTACCTCAAGTAGCACACATGTGTGTCCTTACTTGGCACTGCATGGATATCCTCATGCTATGCATGCTACGCCCCCTTCAAGTTCTGTTGATTCTGTTCCAGAAAACAGTACATTTCCTCGCCATCAAACTAGCTTGGGAGGAGGGCAACCATCTGCTGATATGCTGAACTCCCATAGTTTCACCAGCACTGAGCCACAAAATCACAATTGGCAGCAACAACACTCCCTTCCCTTCTCTTTATTAGGAAATACAGCTGATCAGTCTGCATCTCAGTTTGGTCCGAGGTTATCAAGAAGTGATGCCGGAAGCCAGCAGAGGCTTGGCTCTTTTGTACATCCCCATCCCCTCCATGGGTAAGTGTTAGCATTCCATTTCTCTTGTGATCTCTTTAATGAACAATTCCATTTTATTAGCATTATGGTGAGACTATTCTCTTGTCGCAGGTCTGGGCCTCGTAGTGGAAGTAACCTAGTGGCATCGTTGGGCCTGCCAGTTATGGGAGAGCTGAGGGGTCATGCCCATACTCGTGGGCATGGCAGTAATCACATCTATCATCAGTCTGTTCCTTCCTCATCCCTGCAGAATGCCCCATTTCCCCCTATCCGGAGATCGAGGCCTAGGGGATTTACTCTAATCTCTTCGCTAGCAGCAACTTCTTCCTCTGCTGAAATTGGCGGTTTCTATGGTTTTGCCTCAGTTTCAAGCAATGCCAACAGGAGCCACCAAGAGGCTGAGAGCATGGCACGGCATTTTGATCAGTTCTATGGATGGGGTGCTAGAGAGGGGTTGACCCCGCTGCCTTGGATTCCTCTAGAGGGTGAATCACAATGGTGGGGCCCTTTCAATCCCAACCAAGCTCCACAGTTGGGAGGAAGCTTCCTTCAGAGGGCTAATACTGCTGATAGGGTTGGTCAGAACCGACCAGATAATGGTTATCAGCGAGTCCGCCACCACCTAGGATGCCACCACCCTCCTACATGTGAGAGAAACAAAAGCTTCTGCCTCAACGCTTGATTTGAGACACTGCTTTTGATATTCCTGTTGTTTGTCTGTAAAACCCCTGATTAAATGATGCATGAGAACTGCTTTCTTTGGAATGGGAACTGATATATTTTGTGGCAGTTTCAGCATATTTGGGGTTTGGTGTTGTGGGCATAGATGCCAGAATTCTAAGGTTTTATCCTGAAGACAGCCCCTAATCTGTTGTGTTGTGTGGGCTGTGAATTGCCTTGTTCTTCATGAGGGTGGATTTTATATTTATGCAGAACAGGGAATTTAATGTTGCTGAAATGAAATTTCTTGTGGCACATATTTGAAATGAAATTCCTTGTAGCGAATTCGCGGTCGTATATCTGTAGGTTATATATGTTGTTTCTTCACATTTGATTCGATGAACGTTTTTTCTGTATGGATGATGAAGATTTAGGCGATATTTTCGTTGTCAATTGGGTTTACAGAAAGGACAATGAGCAGTACAAGACGCATCTCATGGCGAAAGGGTTGCTCAGGAGGTTGACTACGATGAGATATTTTCTCTTATAGTCCTGCATGCGTATATTCGGTGTTGTTGGCAGTGGTAGGAGATCAGGTATGTTGTTGGAACAGCTTGATCCTCTTGCACTGAGAGTTGGAGGAAGTGATTTACATGAAGCAATCTGAAAGCTTCGTGGAGCAAGAAAAAGAGGATCTCTGAGACAGTGGTACAAACGGTTTGATTACTTCGTGGTGAAGTCCGGCGGTGCTATAATTTTATAGATGATTAAGATTAAAATTGGCATAAGTTGTCAGTTATGATAGTTGTGACTGACTAAAATAATTAGAATTCCCAGTTGTTGAAGATGCATTATAATTAAAATTACAATTAGCGAATCAAATTGTTTGAAATGAACTAATAGCTACAGAGGAAAATGTAAGATTTAAAGTTTGAAGTGAACTATATTTTCATATTTTAAATATAATGTTAAACTTTGTGTTTTATCCCAAAGAATTTGCATTACATTACTGGAGTTTACTATATGTACCTGTTTGGTTAAGGGTGGAAGTGAGGAAGTGAAGAAGTGAGGAAGTGGTAATAGTTCCCTTTGGAACTTGGGAATTGGTTAGTAAGTTTTTCGGTATTTGGATGTTGTTGGGAAGTGTGGTTTGGAAAATTTTATGTCTTTTTCAGTGTTTGGATGGTAATGTGAAAGTGGAAGTGAAAAAGTTGACCACAAAGTTGACCGCAAAATAATATTAAAATAAAAATTAATTAAGAAAAATAAAACATGGACTGTAACTAGAATGCGAGTGAGATTTACATGATCAAAAAATTAACTATTTGTGTTACAACTTATTACAAATGAGATTTACATGACCACAAAATTAACTGTAGCACTTTGGAAGTGAGGAAATGATTGTGTAAAAGAGAAAAGAAAAAAGAAAAAGGGTTTTTCTTATTTTTTTTTCCGGTGTTTGAATAGATAAGGAAATGAGCAATTATACTTCCTCATTTTCTTACTTCCGCCCACTTCCTTGCAACCAAACTAGCGGCAAATTTTGGAGTTAGATAATTTATCGGAAAAGCGAATACCATAAAATATCCGGTTTGGATACCAAGCGGATCCGCAGGTGCATCTTGAAGCACCCGACCCAAATGCAGCCCGTACCCACCCGCATCTCCTTTTTCCTTGGGGCTCTTCGTTTAGCTTGGAACTTCCCTGAGAGCTCCAGTAATCAGAGCAGTTTATTTCCCCCTTTGATAAATTCTACTCTTTCAGCAGCAATGGCCTCTCTCTCCACCGCCGTCGCCGCATCTTCCGCCTCAATTAAACCCATCGCAGCAGCCGCAGGAGGAATCAAAAGACTCTTTTCTCGCCGCAATCCCCAATTCGTCCCTCAATCCCATCCCCGCCTCTCCCTTTTCGCACGCCCCCAGCATCTCCTCCGCCCCAACGCTCCTCTCTCCGTCCGATGCTTCTCAGGTACCAAAATTGAAATTTTCATTAAAAAAGATCAAATCTTTCTCCTGATTCTCAATTGGGCTCTTCTGATTTCTTTTGTTATTGTTTTGTTTGAGCTCAGCGCTGAGTCCTCAGCTGAAGTCGACGCTGGACACGGTGGTGAACTCCCACAAGGTGCTCCTTTTCATGAAAGGGACCAAAGATTTCCCTCAGTGTGGATTCTCTAACACTGTGGTGCAGATACTCAAGTCGTGCAATGTACCGTTCGAGACCATCAACATCTTGGAGAACGAGGCCCTGCGGCAGGGGCTCAAGGACTACTCCAACTGGCCTACCTTCCCCAGCTTTACATCAACGGCGAGTTCTTCGGGGGCTGTGACATCACTGTTGGTAAGCGACGAATAATTAGTTCTATCTTTGTTTGAATTCTATTGTTGATGAAAATTTATGTTTCTGTAACTGGTTAACTCAAGAAACAAGGGATTGGTGTTCTGTTGTTGATGAAAATTTATGCCTTTTGTAACGGGAAAAACTCAAGAAACAAAGGATTGGTGTCAGTAAAAGGGACTGGTAGAAATACACCTTTAATCTATGTTTCTATAAAACTTATGGTAGATCTAATTTTTAGATGTGGGAAAGGGGTGAGTTTAGAAGAAGAATGGAAGCTGAAAAATACAAAGTTTTAAGGAATAGCATAGTTATCTTTACTTGTAATGTTATCCTTTTTGTAAATTCCCAGCAGCCTCTAAGTAGAGAAAGACATTGAGATTTAAGTGTATTTCATCCAATCAGGTAAAATAGTGGGTATTATGAGATGGATTCAATCTGACGTGAAATAGAAAGAAAGATGGCTAATATTTTCCCTTTTGTGTCATGACTCCATCACCTTACTTTAGTGGGCCAATTGTATTTAATTAACTGGTATTAGAGTTAAAGATGGATTGGATTGTGGAAACGTAGTACTGCAAGATATGTGTGACACAATATATATGGTGATGATGTGATCAAGTTAGACTAAAAACAAAAAGTTGTTGCATATGATGCCTTCCAAAGGTTCCCCATAATGAAGACTCAAATCTAGTCAAGCCATTGTTGTCAATTAATTCAGAGTGGAGCTTGAACCATGTGCAGTTCAAGTTGGGCTTAAATCCAATCAAGTATACAAGTGAGTGTTATAAGATGGAATTTAAAAGAAAAGATAGTTTCTTAAATAACTTTGGATCTAATATTTTAACATGAATTTCCCTTTTAGGTCATTTGTGTTTAAGCCTATTAACAACTTCATTGACTTTAGATACCAATAAGGTATCTCTAAAAATCTTACCCAACATAGATATTTTTGGTGTAGATTCCAATAAAGAAGGATGATAATGGGCTGAGGCTAGAGTGAGGGCCCTTAATCCAGCTCTAAAGAAAGCCTAACCCAATCCTAACCCTCTCTTTGGGTTTGGCATACCTCATGCCCCATCTGGTCCTAACCCATAGCTCGGTCCTTTTTAAAATCTGTTTAGGCCCTGCCTTATAGTACACTAGATTTCATTTTTCTTTAAAATAAACGTGACTTCAAAAGCATGAAAAGTAGTGTGTTAAGACAAACGGGTCCATTGGGGAGACAAACTGTTGAATACACAATATGGGTTGAGGCTTATTGTGATCCAAAAGGTTAAGTTTGATAGCTAGAGACTCAACTTTCTACTTATGTCATTCACTACTCAACTTTCCAATGTTGGACTATTCTTAATCACACATGATTTAACTAGTCGAACATATAATATTGTATTAAAGATATTTTCTATAGTGCATTAATATTTCAATGTTTGAACAATTATGTAATCTTTTTTAAGAAGAAGATTTTTAGAATCTTAAATGTAGCCTTGAAACCATGGCCAACCAATTACTGTGCCCATTTTAGCAAATAATAGAGGTAGTGTGAAAACGGAAAACTTGATGTCGGCTAAAAGGCCTTGAGGGTAGGATTGGAGCTTAACATGTTAAAGCCTAGGGCTAAGGCTTGGCCAAACTTTAAGGCCCTAAAAGTTTTGGGGCCGGGGCCTACCTGACGCCCTATTTGGCACCCCCACTAACATACACATCGATGTGGCACTCTGTGCTTTCTTCTTTTGTTATCTTTCTTAATAGGTCTGATAGACATTTTTATCATCTATTGACCTATATTACTTGAACTCCTTTACATCTTTCAAAACAAACATATACAAAAATGAACAAAGTTCCTAAAATTTGAAGTGATTCTGAATCAAATGAAACTAAAAAGTAACTAAAAGTGGGGAAAGTTAATTTTCGGGTCATGAAAGATGGCAACTTAAGCTCTGATGTTTTGGAACCCATGTAGTGTGTGATTCCAAAACCCTTTCATCCAGTGGGTTACGTTTGTTGTACTCCATTGGCTACACTATTTTGATGCTTTGACTTGTTGTAGGTTCCTCTCATATAGAAGTTTATTAGAGTTGGTATAATCCCTACAACAAAGTTATCAAATTTCCCCATCTTCTAGACTCTTTGAAATAATTTTGCAGGTCCTTGGCTGCAAAAGTGTAGAATCGAGGCAACTTGACCACTTTCTAGTAGACTCTTTCTGGTTGTCCTTATTTTTACTGTTGCAGCAATTTACCCATATTTCCCTCTCATTAGTGTGAATTCTCTCTTTTATTTTCACAGTTCTCATTGAGTAAGATGTAAAAAGTATCCCCCCATAATCTCACCATCTTCAACTGAGAAGCTTACATCATGACAGTAATAAACTTGTTATAGTTTTTTTTAATAAGTTCTGACCCCTCATTTGACTCAGGGGATATTTGTAAACTCCTACTGCCAAAGACTGTTCAATGATTGATGCTTGCAGTGAGTTGATATTGTTGTAGTTTATGTTACAGAGATATCTATGGGAGGATTTAGAAATGCAAGTGTGCATATTGACTATATTTGAACTGCTCCTACTGTTAACCATCTGTTCCATTGTTAATACAGGTTTGGTTTGGTTCAATGAAGCAACCAAATCCTTTTGAATCAGTTGGAAGTCATCATGTGAATTATTTATTATATTTTATTGATTTTTTTTCTAATCTAGCTGGTTCCTATGAGGCTGTAACCTTGTTCCTAATGTTAAACTGTGCATCTTTTCTTGAAGCTGCTAATTGTTTGATATTATATTCACATACTAGTACATGGAAGTGTTGGCATAGTGACAATTACTATTTTTTTATTTTTTTGCGTTCTTGCTACTTTCCATGCTAAACATTTGTATTCGTTGTGTAACAGAAGCATACAAGAATGGGCAACTACAGGAAGTGCTGGAGAAAGCAAAGTGTTCTTGATGAGTGATGTTCGACCCATACGAATTTTATGTTTAAATGGGTAAAGGTTCTAAATTGATTGTTTAGTTTGCTATGTCCATGGTAAATATTCACCTTGGGAAACATTCATTATGTAACTGTTTTTTATGATTTGATAATAATATGATTTTGCATCACTTTATGTACTTAGTGTAAGTTCAACTTGCAATTTTTTTTATCTCACTGCTCATATAGATTTGACCTTGAAAAACAGAGGTGCCACACGACCTTGCATGAAATTAATTTTGTTACCTTCTCAAATGTTCTGAGCTTGTTATGCTGTTAGAACTCCAGTTGCCATTTTAAGGTTGCAGGCTTGTAACATAGTGTGCAATTGACTGATCATCTTTCAGAAGTACTTCTCATAAGTGCAGAAAGTGGTCTAAAAAATATTGTCCGCATTGTCGTTGATAGGAATATTTCTTTGCTTGAACTTGTTGACTCATTTCCTAGTTCCTGTAAACAACTTGTGTGATCAGTGACGCCTCCATTTAACACGCGGATTCCATTACTCATGTGGCTCCCCCATCTCCTCAGTAAAACTCAATCACCTCTGCACACAAAATAAACCAAAGAAAGAGTACGGGGGCCAATCCTTGCCAGACTGACGAGTTGACCCGAACCTGACCCAAGAGTTTTGGGTTCAGGTCATCCCTGATTGGGTCTGGGTTGAAATTGGGTTGATCGGTGTAACCCGATTGCTGATTCGGTCGGGTTAGGGTCAGGTAACTTGATCTGTTTTGACCAAAATGCTGAATTACTAGTGTGTGTGGGGTGGGGGGATGCATGTGTGAGTGGTTTTGTGGGTGCGCGCGCGTGTGCTGATAATCAGGTTGTTTAGATCGGGTTTGGGTTACCCGATAATTCTCATGTTGGGTTAGGGACAGGATATCTGACCCAATTAGTAATTGGATCAGGTTAGGGTCAAGCTTATAAGGGTTGACCTGATGCTGGTCGACTCAATCCGATTGCCACCTCGATATAAGAGTCATAAGCCTTTCGAAATACTGTAGTAGAATTCATTTAACCCTTGCTTTGGAGGAGAGTATCAAGGAAATGGCACAGCACAGGAAATTCCTCGTGCATCCTTTTCACAGTACTTCTTTGTGTCAATCCTGAAATACTTGGCAAGAAGTGCCTGAAATCCAGCTTATACATCTTTATAAAACAAAAAAATATGACAATAAATACATATATTTGTTGGCCCAAAAGGTTACATTCTCCATTTGTTTAAGTTTTGATGATAACAAAACACATAGAAGCTATTTGGTACTAATAAGTTGTTTAGAATGAGTTTCAGGTTAGTACCATTCATGGTGGCCTTTCTTAGCTATTGCAAGGTTTATGATGCTATAAAGGCAAATGGCGCAAGAGGAAGTTTTCATAGAAGAGAAGGCTCTAGCTTGATGTAGCGCGGCTCAGAGACTTTATTTCCTAGTTTTTATATTTTTAGTTTGTTAAAGAATAGTGAATAGGTTTGAAGCTCAAAATCCCCACACACAAGATTTTGTGCACATGATTTTTCTAAAAGAAATTTCTCCTATATACAAAATAGTTTTTAAACATATTTTATTACTTACAAACTCTATTTTTGTATAGTATACCAAGTCTTGATCAAAACTACTTTGAAAAGTTTCAAGATCTTCAAAAGTATTTTCAAATAATCTGTTTTTGGCCTGCTGCGGTTGACCGGGCGGTCGACCGGCTCTGTTTCAGGTCAGAACGGTCCACCGACCGGTCGACCGGGCTTCTGACCGTTTGGGTGCGTGCAGGTGTGCACGTCTCCCGGTCGACCGGGCGGTCGACCGGACCCCATTTCGGTCGACCGACCTTCGGCCGACTGAAAGTTCCCTAGTCTCTGTTTGTTTCGGTCGACCGCTGGCAACGGCTAAATTTTTTGAAAACCCGGTCGACCGGCTGGTCGACCGAGAGCTTGATTTCAGCCCTAACGGCTAGTTGATTAAACACGTTTTAAAACGTGAGTTTTATCTCTAAACGAATTTGGGGGCTGGTTTTGGGTCAAATATTTCCTAATATTTCATTATATCAGTTTACTCTTTAATCCCTAGCTCTATCCTATAAATAGGGATGATTAGGGTTGAGGTGATTACAACAATCATTTGCAAAAGAATTCAAGTTTAAGGCTTTCAAAAGAAGTTTTTGTTCTCTGTTTTTGTGCTCAAAATTCTCTCTCTCTACTGAAGTTTTTGGTTCAAAACTCTCTTCAATTTCATTTTCTTTTTCACTTACAAAACTTGAGCTTCAATCCTACACATTATTCTCTAGGGTTTTTGTAAGGGAAAAAGGTTTTTCAAAAGAGGGTTTGTGGTCTTTTGATCACCAAGATATTCTTGTACTTGTGGCTCCACTACCTCTGGACTAGAGGAGTGTGATTGAGGAGTTGGGTACTCCGGTGTGGTTGTAACTCTTTGTGAAAGTTATAGTGGTTGGAAAATCTTTCTGGGTGAAGGCGGGGACGTAGAGCTGGGTGCTCGAACCTCGAAACAAATCTTTGTGTTTGCCATTTGTTTACTTGCTTCATTTACTTGCTTTATATTCATTGCTATATTTACTTGCTTCATAATCATTGCTATGTTGTCGATCAATACTCACACAATAAGATTGCATTGCGCACCTCAAACTCTTATTTAGAGGAATCACGAGGAAGGAGGTCAGAGCCCTTCACGGGGTATTCGGCTTCTAGTCTTGTTTCGAGTGATCGTTGCATCATAACTTTTAAATTTGTGTATTGATTAGCATTATCACCTATTCACCCCCCCTCTAGGTGATTTCAATATTTACAACAAGACCAATTTCATGGACATAGAATAAGTTTTGTGAGTTCACTTGTTTTTTTACTACTGGTTCCTGTTCAAGATAAAAGTTCTCCTAAACACGAAATCACAGCTTTCAATCTTCTAGTAGTAGGTGAAATCCTTTTTCTGTCTCCTCTTTTCATTCTTGCAGTTTCAGCCTTCGCATTTACTAGGGGCATGCTCAGCCGGTTAGCCTATATTTCGCGCTTGACCAATATTATCATGAATTTGCTCGACTTTTTCTCTTATGGAGCAACTTCTTCTGTTTGTATAATCTGTTGCAACTCCAATTCTATTTAACAGAAATACTTTAATATTTGCGTTTCTGCAGCACTGTTTTGTCCTTGTGGCTTCGCTTTACTGTCCAGACTTGGGCATATGAAGCACTAGCTGGTCTTCAATTTACCCAGAAGTTCTCCTGATAGTCATAATATTTAGTAAGGGTCTCTCCATTTCCTTGCACATTCTAGTATTTGCTACAAATTATTCCAGGTTTCCCCTTATATCTTTTTTAAGAAAAGTTTTTTATGTATCTTTGTAAGAATACATTAAATTTGGTCGACCCCCAGCAATTGAAGAAGCTCCTCTTCCTCCTCCCAATTTCGTCTTCAGCAGTTTGCAGTTCTTAACCACGAAAGCATCATTCTTCTAATATTTCCATTGAAGTAGCCCTTTCACGTGTTCCCGTTTTGGTTTCATTAAGTTTTTAACACCTATGAACTAAACTACAAAATTGCTTACTACTTTCCTAGTCTGAGCAGTCATCGATGCAGAATCTTAAAAACCCACCAATATTATTGACAAATTAGTTGAATGCATTGACAATGCATGCTGTGTCAATTATAGACATGGAATCCGCCTGCCCATAAATTTTAGTTCCTTCTCATTTACTTCAATAATTAAAGGGTTCTGAAATGGTTTGCATTCCTTTTTTACCTATTTAACACCTTTCTTGTTTCCCTCAAAATAGCTTTTCGTGCTAGTTCTTTTCTTTTGAAACATAGGCCATAGCTGGGACTTGAACCAGGACTTAGGGGTGGCAGACGGGTCGCGACCCGCCCGACCCGACCCGACCCGGAGTTAGCGGGTCTGGGTTTGGGCTAATTGGGTTTGGGTTGTAATCGGGTGGACCCATCTGACCCGATTATTAAATGGGTCGGGTCGACCCGAACCCGCCAGACCCGCCTGACCCAATTCTTCTCTCTCCTCCTCGGCCTCCTCCCCTCCGATCTCCTCCACCGCCGCTACCGCCTCCTCCCCTTCACCTAAATTAAATTGTCAAAAAATATACGTGAGCCCAATTTCGAACCTGTGACCTCTAATGTATGAGTTTAGTGTGATGACCAACCATATCACTAAACAATTTAGTAATATAGTGTAAAGAAATTGTATTTAAGGCTTAATAATCGGGTCAAATAGGTCTGATCGGGTCGACCCGATTAAGTCTGGGTTGGATCTGGGTCTGAATTTTCGACCCGACCCGATTATTATATGAGTCGAGCAGTAATTGGGTCGGGTCGACCCGACCCGACCCAATTGCCACCCCTAGGCAGGACTCCCCCACAACTCACTCCCACCCCTTTGCCAGGGTCGCTTGCTTTTCTTGCGAGTCTATGAAGCTGTTTCTATTGTACTAAAACTAACATGTACCGAGTACTTCCCTTACCTCTAATTATTTCGTGCAGCTGACAACAATAGAGACTAGAGTGAAACTGAGTTAGGGCAGCTGACAACACCAGCCCATGGTTTGTGCTAATACAATTAAACCCAGTTGCCATTTAAACTCCATGCAATCACTGCTTCCATGTCATGATTAGTCAATAGTTTCCCTCTTTCATGTGCATGCTTCTCTTATAAGTTTGTTGTTATTTGAATGATGGGGACCTTGAGAACCTAATGCTGGTCTTTGTATTAGTTGGCATGGCTTGTGATAGTAAGATAACAGTTGCCTCCAGCAAGATGAGAACATTATTCAGGTGTAAATGTAGTGAAGTCAGTGTTGATTGCTGTTCCTTGATTCTGTTCGGTCAAGGTGATCAGATAAATTCTCCTTTGTCACATTCTTCTAAGAAAATATTTGATGTCTCGGGTAACTCCCACTTAATTGGAAATAAATATGAAGCAAGACGCTACCAAACTTTAATTGCACTTTAACAGTATTACCCTATAATGTATGGGTCCGGGTAGAATTTTGGGTGTCCACCTGTCTCCGGCAGCGAGAGCTCACGGCGAGGACCTCGAGAAGAGAGGAGAGAGAGAGAGAGAGAGAGAGAGAGAGAGAGAGAGAGAGAGAGAGAGATTGATTTAGGGAAGTCGGACGAGAGAGAGAGAGAGGGGGGAGAGAGAGAGAGAGAGAGAGAGAGAGAGAGAGAGATTTGCCCTAAATGCTGGACGGGTGTCAGGTTGAATGGGCGGGCTTCGGGCTGAATGGGCGGGTTGTGAGTAGCGTCCATATTTGACCCGAAAATGGGCTAGGCCCCAGCTCAAACCTTTCGGGCCAGCCTGATTGGGCTGCGGGCTAGCCCTGCCCATTCTTACCCTCGACAACAGGCTGCCCCTTCTTCAACAATGGACACAATTCGGTAGTCTAAGGCATGCCGATGATGATGATGATGATGATATGGTTTCACTTTAAACCTGAGTTCACTCCTTCAAAAAACTGAAATGGCATGTGATTGTTTAAACAGATAATGTAGGTGTCGAAAAGGAAAAAAGAGAATCAAACTAAGCTAAAATAATGTTGTATGAACTAATTCCTTCACATCGTCCACAGACTACAGCATGAGCTACACCCACCATAATTTGTTTTATTCGGGACTAATATTGACCTTCATCATGCTTCCTTTGGCAAGTAATTGTTTGTACAGAGGATATCGACATTTTAATAAATTTTGCAGTAAGTTATAGCAGATAGTTTTGTTTAGCTGACAGATGAATTATTTAGTTATATCTAGCCACGCTTGTGTTCGGAAACTAGAAATTTTCCATGGTTTTCAGTTTCCTTTATATTTTTCTTTTTTCATTTTCCTACCTGAATTTATTCTTAAGGAGAACAGATTTACTGCAATATCCTGAACTTCTTGTCCTGAACCAGTAAGACTTTCAATGTTAGTAAAGCATGCAGAAGACATCAGTACAGTTTCTCAAAATTCATTCTCTCTGAATAATACCTTATCATCTTTATAGGAAAAATCAAATATGCATATATCCGCGCATCAAAATCGTTCAGAATGTTGAGGTGATCCCGTAGATTCTTAGTTCATACAATTACGCTCTGTGAATAATATTGGCTGCTCGAGTTCTTAGCCCATTATTTCTCAGGAAGTTGGAGTACCACTGAGCTGAAACCCCTAGGGAACCTGCTTTTATCTGGACAATTGAAATCAACTCCATACAGGCCACAGCGTGCAGTGCTAACCAAAGATAAGCTCAGAACAATCCACAAATGACCACACAAAATACCCGAGTATGTTTGAACTGTTCCTGCACAATTCATTCCATAAAACTCATACTAGTTAGAAAATCTTTTCTGCATGTACCTAATGCTTATTGTGCACATAAAGAATAGGCTTCATATGTTATCTTGCGAGTAGTTTACTCTGTAATCATCACCTGTACCATTCCCACTAGTTGAGACGACATCAGACTCCCTGTATCCTGAACTCATCGAAACATATATAAATCATAACCATCGACAACTTTCTTGCCAAAACTTATCAACTAGTAGAGGAGTGATTACCATTTTCATGAATAATGATCGCAGGATTCCCATATTTTACTTTAATGTACTCGAGCAATGCTTTCATAGTGAAAACCTGGTCAATGTTTTCTTCAGGTGACACGATTATGAATAAAACGGTCCTAAACTTCTAAGTATACAAGAGAGTACCTTTGCGAGCTCCACTACTCGGAAATCTGCGTCAAAAGCAAAGGGAAAGACATTGTTCACTAGATGCTGTATAATTATTTTTCAGGACCAACTTAAATGTAATTACGACTCTTAACCCACAACGCAGAGGTCATTGCAGGCTTGCTTCGTGCTTTAATTGAGACATCTTTGAGGTGGTCCCTATGATTCATATCCAAATTGTTAGGATAGGATTGCACATAGAATAAAGAATAATGATTGACGCCAATGAAACCAAATGATTCTCTAGCTTCTTCGATTCCTCCGCATCAAAGAAGGCAGTCGTGATCCTACAATCTCCTTCATGATAGCAGGGTAGTAGTCTCTGAATGCAAGGGGATCCATGACCCTGGTCGAAAACACTCTCCGAGCGGGCTATGCCAAAACCCTGTCCCGGGCTAGGCACACTCTCCGAGCGGGCTATGCCAAAACATGTGCTCAGGCTAGGCACGTGCTCAGCCCGGACCGGGTAGGCCAGCTCGTGCGGGCTGAGGGCTTTTCAAACCCAGGTTCGGCCCATGGGGGAGCTGGACATGGGTCAGGTCTGGCCCGGTTACCAAGCGGGCCGGGGTCGGGGCCGAGCCAAAGCATTTGACGCCCCTATATACCATTACACTAACAGTTTCCTGTACTATTCCACCCTTTCACCGTACCGGCAGTTTTTCTTTGTCGTCCCTTCTCACCATTCCATCTACTGATTCTCACACCCGAGGGTCTTAAGTCGGCACCAAGCTGGTGCTCCTGACCTGAAAGGTGTTCTTTCTCATATATATTTTGACAAGTATTATCTGGGGAACACCTCAAATCGCTTATAGTGGGTCCAATTCACGGTAAGCTGGTTTCTATCCACCACAAACTGGAGCTTTTATTGAGATCTGAGTCCACACTCAAGGTCTCCTTCCATCCAACCCAAAACCTTCCACAAAAAGCCTCTCCCCTAGTGTCGATGTCCCCGAGAAAGCAAAGCATCACACACAACGACGTCCCATCAAAGGGCAAGGCCAACAGCACATCCAGGGGCATGATCCCCCCCGCCCGCCGATGACTAACAACGTGCTACTAAAAACACTGGCTCCTCCTCACCTCAGAGGGCAGCCACCAGCGTCCAACCGACGCCGCTATTCAAAGGCCAGATCCTTCAGATGCTTACCGATATGAGGTAGCTGATGAAGGATCAACAGATCCGATCAAATAATGACCGAGAGCAAGCTGCGCTCGACCGCATGAATGCAACCTCTGAAGCAAGATAGCCAAGCGCTCTGCCTCCTACCCAACTGCAACATACGATCACTCAGTATAAAGCGATCGAATGACCTGATTCCTCCTACAAGGACAGGGAAGTACCTCAACTTATAACACCCACTATATTTTCTTTTAAGCCCATATATTTTATTTTATATCATGAAATAAAAATGCCTAACCATTTCCATGTCACCCCGCTAATGGGAGTGTCCCCCCATCAGAATCCCAGACGCTTATACGTTTTGTTGTGGGAGTGTCCCCCACTTGGCAATGACAATGCAATCACCGACCTTTGGGCTCCCTCTCGATTAGCCTATGGGCAGTCAAAATCCTTCGTTGTGAGAGTGTCCCCTACTCGGAGTCTCTGACCCGCTGATGGGAGTGTCCCCCATCATAATCCCTGACGCTCGTACATTCCGTTATGGGAGTGTCTCCCACTCAGAGACGGCAATGCAAGTTCCAGCCCACGGGCTCCCTCTCGATTAGCCTACGGGAAATCGAAACCCCCCGCTACGGGAGTGTCCTCCGCTCGGAGTCCCTGTCCTTTTTATAGGAGTGTCCCCCATCAGGATCCCTGACGCTTGTACGTTCCATTTTGAGAGTGTCCCCCACTCGAAGGCGGCAACACAAACTCCAGCCTACGAGCCCACTCTTGATTAGCCTACGGGCAGTCGAAATCCTCCGTTGTGGGAGTGTCCCCGACCCGGAGTTCCTACTCTGCTGCAGGGATTTTCCTCTCTCAAAACCCTCCAAAGTTTACAGGGACCGTGATGGGGTTACCCCTACTCGGAGACAACATTGCAGACTCACCAAGATACTTCATAACCAACCGATCCTACTGGAGATAGAGATCAAGCGCTCCGGAGAGGTATGACTGCATCAGATCCGAACTAGGTAAAATTTGAATATGAATCACTTTTATTTCTATGATATTCATTATATTTATTGTGCTATATTTAACAAGAGTAATTGTTTGGTACGGAGTAGAAGAAGGTGTAAAGTTTCCTTGAATCAACCGAAAGATTACAACAGACTAATGCTCCGACTACAAGGGAGGGAAGATGTTGAGTCTTGAATCTCCCCTTTATTTAGTGCTGGGTTCTTCAAGTGGCGGTGGAAAGCGAATCTTGTTTTCCGTTGACCGGGTGAACGTCGAGAACTTCTGGAGATCTTCTCTTCGGATGGTGGACGGAGTAGCACAGCTCTGTCGACCAAGAGATTGTAGGCAAAGATTAACTTGTACGCAGCAAGTTATCTGAAGGGTTGGACTCTCTTTCCTCCTCTGTGGAAGCTCTAAAGTCAAGCTCTTTTCTCTCAGAGTTCTTCTCTAAAAAAAATCCGACCCCTTCTCCATAGCAACGGGGCTATTTATAGAGGTTTCAGGGCGTACGTGCCTCCTAAAAATACTCCATAATGGGGTTAACTTTCCCCGTTATGTGAGCCGTAATTGACCCTATAACCGGGACGGTTACAACTGAGACGCGGGTGTCGACCCTCGCGCCTTGGTGCTGCTGAGACGCGGGTTTCGACCCTCGCGCCTTGGTGCTGTAGTGCTAACTGAGACGCGGGTGTCGACCCACGCGCCTTGGTGCGGCTGAGACGCGGGTTTCGACCCACGCGCCTTGGTGCGGCTGAGACG
This sequence comes from Agave tequilana, assembly GCA_038442645.1. Classification (NCBI taxonomy): domain Eukaryota; kingdom Viridiplantae; phylum Streptophyta; class Magnoliopsida; order Asparagales; family Asparagaceae; genus Agave; species Agave tequilana. Next base: position 210,257 of record JAVJIF010005839.1, on the reverse strand, counting down.
CGGGTTTCGACCCTCACGCCTTGGTGCTGCAGTGCTAACTGATACGTGGGTGTCGACCCACGCCCCTTGGTGCAGCTGAGACGCTGGTTTCGACCCACGCGCCTTGGTGCGGCTGAGACGCGGGTTTCGACCCTCGCGCCTTGGTGCTGCTGAGACGCGGGTTTCGACCCTCGCGCCTTGGTGCTGCAGTGCTAACTGAGACGCGGGTTTTGACCCACGTGCCTTGGTGCAGCTGAGACGCGGGTTTCGACCCAGCGCCTTGGTGCGGCTGAGACGCGGGTTTCGACCCACTCGCCTTGGTGCGGCAGTGTTGGCTGAGACTAGCCCTGCGTCTGGATTTTGAGACTCTGCCTTTGATGACTTGTCTTTAATGATTTTTAGACAGCCTACAGAACCCCCTCCAAAGTTTTCGATATTCCACAGTTGGCTGGGCCGGATTTCGAAATACTTTAGACTTTAGCTGAATTCGCCCTTCTCGTGGTTGGACTGACAATGCTCTGAGCTTGATCTTGTCTGGACTATGGCCTTCGTGAGTGTACTGTGGAACCCTTTAAAGCCGCCAGAAATGATCGTGGTGAGTGTCTAGATACACAGTCTAAACTCCCCCGATGCTTTGAGTTTGTCGTTGGTGTACTTTAAACCAGAGGTGGGCAGTCGTCTGCTTGTGCCAGTGTACTGTTGAACTGAATTGCAGAAGTAAGGACTGAACGCCAGTTCTGTGGACGCAGGGGTAGTACTGCTTTAGGGATGACAACGCGACTGTTACTCGATGAGGCAGACGCGACTTTGGCCGGGTTGAAAGGATGCGACCATCGAAGAGACGCGTCTTTAGAGATGAAGACGCGACTCTGACCTGTCCAGTTGGCGCGAAGGACGCAGCTTTGGGTGCGGCTCCCTAACCGCAGCTCTTAACTCTGGTGCAATCTCAAATTATATTGAGTTTATGATAGGAACACCATTATCATCTCGCCATGTCAACGCAGCTCCAAGATACTTGTGAATGCCATAGGCCTTCTCCGTTGAGGACACAAGTCTCAGGACGCGGCTTCTCACTTTTATGTGATTTCCAAGCGCGACCCCCGGAATGGGTCCCTTTTGCTGTGAAGGGATGCAGCTTTGAATCACTCTGAGAGACGCGGTTGCAGTTCTCTTAACCGGAATGAAAAGGAACGCCATTTTTGAATTCGCAAAGGGACGTCAGTTCCTGGACGCGGCTCTCGGGCCTGCGTTTGGTGCAACTTCCCAAGCGTTACATGCAGCTTGTCATAAAGATTTCGTGGGATCTTTAAATGTCAAGTCGACATTGACAATTGGGGACTCGCATCATCCGATGTTTCCCGAAGCGGCGGTCCACGCGTCAGCCCTTCATTGGGTTCAGGCATTAATGCCTTTAAATGCCGAATCGGCGCTGGCGATTGGAGACTCGCGTCTTCGATGTTTCCTGAAGCGATAGTTCACGCGTCAGCCTGTTATTGGGCTTTGATATTTGTGCGGGAATTAAAGCCGACGGTTCTGATTAGCGAGCCATTAATCACAGGCTTTGTGGTTTGCCTATAAATAGGGCTCAGCTTCTCCTTTTAGCAGTCCATTACTTAGACTGCTTTCCTTTGAGGGCGAATGCTCTGAGCGATTCTGCCTTTCCTCTTCATGGACTTGTATCTGGAATTTGCCTCCATGGATGATGATGAACCAGAGCTATCATACTTCTATTTAATCTCTCCAGAAGATTATCACTGTCAAGTGATTTCAAGATCAAGAAGCGTCTCCTTGAGCACCTTTTATATCCGCGCCTTGGTACAGAAGGTTCAACCCTTAATGGGGGTTGCTGCGGGTATGACTTCCTGGTCTGCCATGAAATTTTCAACCCTGAATTTTGCAACCCCTGTTCGTCGAACAGGGAGACGGCAATTTTCGCATCTGATTCTTTTTGCGCCTCATACCTTAGACGCGGATGCAAAACTAGCCTGCGTTTGACTTCTGTGTGTATCACAGCTTTGATCGCGTCTGTTTCTTCCGCCGCAGAAGTTAGGTTCACTGCGCGGGTCTTTCCTGCGTCTGCAGTTTTTCGCTATAGCTGCGTCTGTCACTTAATTTTTCTGGTTGAAATATACTAAGTTTCAGATCTTCTAACTTTTGTTTGCTTCTTGCAGGTAGGCTTGATCATCCTTTTTCATGTTCGCTAGGCCCTTGGGAGAATATATCGGCCAGCGAACTTGGTCGATGGTCGACCACAGGAGAAGAAGTCATGGCTTCCGTCTTCGGGAGACGGGGATCGGACCCTCGCCAAGATCTCTTTGGATTCAATGCACCAGTCATGCTTCTTGGTATAGCATGGTCAGAGTGAGGATGGCGGTGGATATAGTGGTGGGTATGGTCTTGGATTCTCCCTTCACCTACCCCAGAAGTGACATCGATGAAAACTCCATGCTCATTGGATGACTTTCTAGTGGTGGAGATGTTCATCAACGAAGGATCATACCCCGCCACTTCGGATGGTCAGGTGGAATCAGAAGATTCTGCTGCTTTTCGACCTCAAGAAACACCATTGTTCTCGATCAATCAGGGGTTTCTTCGATGTTTACATCATGCATCGTGGTGCAACCAGCTTCCGATCGTCGCCACAGTGTTCAATCCTACTTTGGCGCCCTTCCAAACACCTTGTACTTGGAGTTGTGAGCAGCTTCAAGGAGTGAGTGCAACCTTTGAGAGAGAAAGGGACTTCTTTGTACTCCTTTATCTGTAACACTCAATCTTGTTGTATAAGAGAGCGTTTTGTATCACTTTCATATGCCTGGATATAAATAAAAGTGACACTTTTCTTTTTGTTTCCTTCTATTGTTTTGAACTTTTCTCTTTTTTTTTAGTCAGACGAATAGAAGCGAAGGGTCTTTGACTTGTCAAAACTATGATAATAGTCTTAACGAGTCACATTCTGTAGAGAGAGATCCTATTTCAGGAGCTCAGCAATGTTGTCAGAGGTGTGATATTAACTTGACAAGGGATAGGATAATTTTTGTGGACCTGCCACTCTATAAAAGAAAGCGACAGGTGGAACTTGTACCCCTAGGGAAGATGAACCTTTATCAGAGGTTTAGGCTTAACTTGATTAAGATAGCTGGGGAGTTGATGAAAACATTGTTAACGGTGTAATGTTAACCTAACAATATTTTTAGGTAGACTTGTTGTTCTGTTGGGGAGAATAACAAGTGAGACTAGATTCGCGGGGGATCTAGGAAAGTCTTTACCGTTAGAGGTGTGATATTAACTTAACGGGTTGAACGTAGTCTTGTCAGAAGTGTGATGTTAACTTGACAAGGATGTGAGTCAGAGGTGTGATATTAACTTAACTCAGAAGCATTTCAGCTTACATTTGGGAAAACTGAAAGTGTCACTGTCATAGGTGTGATGTTTAACTTGGCAGTGAGGGTAATGCTAGAGGTGTAATTTTGAACTTGGCATTAGTTATCTCGACTTTAACAAGGAAGTCCGAGGGAAAGTTATGGCCTTAAGTGTATTGTTGAACTTAGCAATGACTTGGAAACTAGAGGTGTAGTATTAACTTAGCATCGTTCATTTCAGCTTCGATATGGAAGTCTGAAGGAAGGTGACTGTCAGAGGTTTAATATTGAACTTGGCAGCAACTTGATTACTGTTAGAAGTGTGATGTTAACTTAAATAGTAATTTGTCAGAGGTGTGGTATTAACTTGACAAGAATTAGTTTGCGATACGAGCAATTTGAGGACCTGTCAATCTGTTGATGAGAATTGACAAGTGGAATTTGAAGTGCCAGAGGTATAGTGTTAACTTGGCAAATTCGAAGGTTTTCTACTCCATGTAGAGTTGACAAGTAAAGTTTGTACTTGACAAGGAGTATTGAAGATTTTCATTACCAGAGGTATAGTGTTAACGTAGCAATGATTGTATTTTGTAGACCTACCATTCTGTGTATGAGAATTGGTAAGGGATTTTGGAGGAGAGGGTGGAATTACATCCACTTAGGATTTTTAGCAAATCCTCAGCTATCAACGGATTTTTAGCAAATCCTCAGCTATAGGTGCCTTTACCAACTACCGTTTGAGTCGGGCTAGCCATGCTATTCCCCTCAGCATGATGAGTTGTCGAAGACTTATGTTAGGCTTAAAAGCCAACATTTTCCTCTGTCCTTAGCCTTCGGAGGCGTCGGATGTTAATGAAGATGGGAACATTAGAACCCAGGGTTTTTAGCAAACCCTCAACTATCAATGGATTTGAGGTGCCTTTACCAACTACTGTTTGAATTGAGCTAGCCATGCTATTCCCCTCAGCATGATGAGTTGTCGAGGACTTATGTTGGGCTTAAAAGCCAACATTTTCCTCTACCCTTAGCCGTCGGAGGCGTCGGATGTTAGTGAAGATGGGAACATTAGAACCCAGGGTTTTTAGCAAACCCTCAGCTATCAACGGATTTGAGATACCTTTACCAACTACCGTTTGAATTGGGCTAGCCATGCTATTCCCCTCAGCATGATGAGTTGTCGAGGACTTATGTTGGGCTTAAAAGCTAACATTTTCCTCTACCCTTAGCCGTCGGAGGCGTCGGATGTTAATGAAGAAGCTCTTCTTGTCTTGATCTGAGGTGTACTTTTAACTTGATCGGAGGAGGAGTACTATTAAGGATAGTACTTCTTCAAGAATCTGCCATTGATCGGCATCATGAGTGTATCGCCATTTGAGGTTATGAAGCGATATGATCCATTTGAGTAGACTGACTCTACTACAAATGGTCCTTCCCATTTGGGCTGGAATTTTCCTTTTGTCTTATGTGTCATCACCATAGGTCTTCTGACGGCTAAGACAAGGTCGCCTTTCTTGAAAGTGCGTACTTTAACTTTCTTGATGAAGACTCTGGTAATCCGAGCGTGGTAAAGCTCGATTTGTTGTTGGGCCTGCAGACGTTTGTCATCTAAGGCTTCCAATTCTTGGAGTCGCTATCGATGCTTCTCCTCATTTGTCATCTCTGCCGTCAGGGCGACGCGTAGAGATAGAATTTGGATTTCTAGTGGAAGCACGGCTTCACACCAGTATACCAAAGAGAATGGCGTTGCTTTAGTTGGGGTTCGAACAGTTGTGCGATAAGCCCATAAGCATTCACCTAGCATGTCGTCCCAGTCACGTTGACTTTTCAAGACGAATTTCTTGAGAAGTTTGCCAATGGTCTTGTTGAAAGCTTCTGCGAGACCATTAGCGGCGGGATAGTATGTCGTTGAGGATACACTCTGGATTCTAAATTTCGTACAGAATCTCTGGAAAGCCTGGCTGATGAACTAGGGTCTGTTGTCGTGGACGATTCGCCGAGGTACCCCAAAACGGTAAATGACGTGATGTTTAACAAATTTGATCAGTCAGATGACTTCACCTCCTTCAAAGGAATGGCCTCAGCCCATTTGGAGAAATAATCGGTTATGGCCAAAATAAAACGATGTCCCTTTGATGATGGTGGGCTGATAGGGCCGACTACATCCATCTCCCACATCTCAAATGGCCAGGTAGAAGTTGTAGAGTGAAGGTACCCTGGTGCTTGATGGATGAAATCGCCATGTACTTGGCAGGCGTGACATCTTTTGGCATAAGTGATAGCGTCAGCAATCATCTTGGGCCAATAATATCCCAACCTTTGGAGTCGATATGCAAGTTTTGGGCCAGGTTGGTGGGCTCCACACATGCCATCATGGGCTTCTTTCAATATTTCCTGTGCCTCTTTTGGTGAAAGGCAGCAGAGTAAGATCCCGTCATGCGATCGACGATACAACGTTCGCGTAATCGCATTATAGTAGAATTTGGGGGCTTTCTTTCGAATGGCAGCCGCTTCTTTGGGGTCCTCAAGAAAGATGCCATACAGGACATAATTAATATAGGGGAATCGCCAGTCTCTAGGCTCTGGACCGGCTGACGACTCGAGAACTTCTTTGCCTCGACAATCTTCTGTTGGCTCCTGGTAGTCCTCAAGAGCAAGTCTCGGGCAATACAGGTCATGACTGTGGACAAATATTTTCTCTACCGCTCCAGCTGGAAGAGCTAAAGAGGCAGCGAGAGACGCCAGTGCATCTGCATGCGTATTTTGCTTGCGTGGCACATGGTTAATCTAAAAGTTGGTGAACCTCCTGGCCATGTAGACAGTTGCGTTGTAATAGGGTATCAGGTCTTCATGTCTGACTTCGTACTCCCCACGAACCTGGCTAACGATGAGCTTGGAGTCACCATATGCCTCGAGATTTTTAACGCCAATCTCATCGGCGAGTTGTAAAACACCTAGAGGGGGGGTGAATAGTGTAAATGCTAATCTAGAAACTAAGTGCGCTAAATACGGAAGCTTAAAACAATTATGCAATCACACTTAATACAACCAACAAGTGTAGCCGAATTCCCCGTGAAGGGCTCTGGACTAACTCCTCTTGATTCCCCTAGATATGGGTTGAGGTGCTATATGAAGCTCTTGTGGTTAAGTACAAGTGAGGCACACACACAAGCAAGCCAAGTATATAAGAATGAGCAATATGAAATAATGCAAGGCAACACAAGCAATATGAATAATATGAATGAATGATGTTTTGCACAAAATAAAGAGAGAGAGTTGAGAGACAATTGATCAAACGCAAACAAATAGATATGTTTCGAGGTTCGAGCCCCTATCTCTACATCCCCGCCTTCACCACCGTGAAGGATTTCCAATCCACTATCTCCCACCGAGGGAACCTCCACCGAGGAGGATTTGTTACAACAATAGGAGTACCGAACTCCTCTCTCAAACACCGCCTCACAACCGAGGGGTAGGCCCGTAGCCAAACAACCACAATCACATCTACCGAAGAGGGATACAAACCAAACTCCACCTCTCACAAGAGGGAGCAAACCACAAGCCTCAACCTCTACCAAAGAGGGAGCAAACACAAGAAATTAAGGGATTACAACAAGTGGTATGTCTCAACCACAAATCTCTTTCCTTTTTCCACAAACAAAGATCCTAAATAGAATAGGATAGAAGATAAGCTTAAGTGTGGAAAAAACAAAGTGTTTTGATCAAAGAAAATCTCTTGGGAAAATATCAAATTGATATAGAAATGAAGAACAAGAAACCAATTCCCAAAAACCTATTTTCTTTGAAAATAACAAAACACTTAAAAAACAAATAGATGAATCTTTTGGCACTAAAACTCTTTTGAAAACTTGTTTAAAATACTTGAATATCAGAGAAATTTTGGCTCTTAAAATCTTGGTTAAAACCATGAAGAGATGGGGTATTTATAGCCCCAAAACAAAACTAGCCGTTAGGCTGATCTGGCAGCCTGACAGGCCTAGCGGTCGGCAGGCCGGCCGACCGCCAACGGTCAGAAATGTGACCGTTGGGGCAACCCGGTCGGCCGCACGGCCGACCGCCAAGATACAGAGAGCAGACTCTCTGATCCGGTCAGCCGCTCGGCCGACCGCCCAGATACAGAGAGCAAAGCTCTCTGGTCCGGTCGGCCGCCCGGCCGACCGTCCCTGTGTCTGCCAAACGTGCACAAGCCTGTGCATGTCGGTCGATCGCAAGGGTCGACCGGCCTTTGGTGCGGTCGACCCGTGCGGTCGACCGACCTGGCCTGTCAGCCACAGTCCTAGGTCAGAAACTGGGGTAAAAATTATTTTAGAAAATCTTTTAAGTCTTTGTAAAAATACCCAAAAATAGTTTTATCATTTTGCATTGATATATAAACATGTGATAAAAATTTCAACTCAAATATTAAGAAATTGAAACTATTTTTGTGTCTTATCATTTTTATCAAAAACCAAAACTTGTATTTTATCAAACTTTGATTTTTTAATACATGAATAGGAAAGTCAAAATAAGTTTGTTTAAAAGTTAAGCATGCATGTATAGAATGAAACAACTATACATAAACCAATTAAACTTGTTTTGATCAACTATTCATGAAAACAAATATCGGTTAAACCAAAACCGAAAATCCAATATCCAAACATAAAACGTGTGTGTTGTGCACTTGAGCATATCAACTATTTTTATCTTTACACATGGATCTAAACACACTAAACTAAAACTAGGATACCTAAGTCTTCTTGATGATCTTCCATCTTCAAGCTGACTCGATCCCAAACGTGATCCTCTGAGTGCAAAGGTATGATCTTGATGCTCGGGCACGGGAATCACCTAGTGAAGGCTTCCAAACTCCTTTTTTTGAAGCAATCACCAACTAATATCTTGATCAATGATCTGTAACTAAAATCACAAGATTATTAGTAAACATAACATATGAGTTAATCATCATCAAAACTAGAGAGGAAGGCCTCCGGGCCAACACGAGTTGCATCCCAATCAAAAGAGCATTGTACTCCGCCACATTGTTGGAACAAGGCTCGGTTAATGAGACAGCTCGAGGAATCACATAGTTCTGTGGGGAGACGAGTACTACTCCTACTCCTACCACTATGTGTCCTTTTGGGCTTGTTCTCGATGCACCATCAAAGAAAAGTTGCCACACCTGCCTTTCAAAGGATGTCTGGGTCAGGCAAGCTTCAACGACTTCGTCTGGGAGATCGTCGTAAAGTTTGGTTGCCCTCGGATCCGGATGCTCAACCAGAAAATCCGCCACTGCTTGTCCTTTAACGGCCTTCTGTGGTAAAAAGTGCATTTCATATTGAGATAACAATATGGCCTATTTTGCCAGTCGGCCATTTAACGATGAAGGCTTTGTCATGAGTAACCTCAGGGGTTTACTTTTGATATGACATTTATCGTCTGGCCTACCAAATAGTGTCGCATTTTCTGAATAGCAAACACCAATGCCAAACACTCCTTCTCGATCGGGTTGTACCGATGTTCGGCTCCGATCATTGTTCTACTCAAATAGTAGATTGCTTGCTCTCGTCCATGATCATCATTCTGAGCTAGTAGAGCTCCTAAAGAATGATCCATCGCTCGGACGTATATCAGGAAAGGATTTCCAGATACCGGAGCTGCAAGGACTGGCGGTTGCGTGAGGTACTGTTTAATTTCCTCAAATGCTTGCTGGCAAGCGCTGTCCCAAATGAACGAAACACCTTTCTTCATTAATTTGGAAAAGGGTTGGCATCTTCCGGATAGATTTGAGATAAACCTTCGGATATACGCCAATCGTCCTTGAAGTCCCCTGAGCTCTTTGAGGTTTCTCGGAGGTCGCATCTCTTGGATAGCGCGAACCTTTTCTGGGTCCAAATGAATTCCTGTGGAAGTCACTACAAACCCTAGGAACTTGCCACTGGCCACCCCCAGGAAGGACTTGGTGGGGTTCATCTTCAATTGATGGGCCCGCATGATGTCGAAGACAACCTTTAGATCAGTTATATGATCACCCTTAGCGCGGCTTTTTACTGCGATGTCTCAACATAGCATTCCACCGTTTTGCGCATGTGTTTGTGAAAAATAGCATTCATGGCTCTTTGATATGTTGCCGCTGCATTCTTCAGTCCGAAGGGCATGACAGTGTAACAGTATACCCCCAGTGGCGTCCTGAAAGAGGTATGCTTTTCATCATCAGGATACATTTTGATTTGATTATATCCTGAGAATCCATCCATGAAGGACATTCGCTCAAATCCACATGTATTGTCAATCATGACATCTGTGATTGGCAGAGGAAATTCATCCTCGGGACAGGCCTCGTTTAGATCACGAAAATCAATGCAGATTCAGATCTTCCCGTTCTTTTTAGCAACGGGGACGATGTTGGCTACCCAATCAGGATGTTGTTCTTCCCTAATGAAGCCAGAGTCTATAAGCTTTCTGACTTCTGATTGAATTGCCTCCATTATTTCTGGATGGAACTGTCGTTGTTGTTGCTTGACGGGCTTTACGTCCGTATTAATGTTGAGGCGGTGCATAGCCACTTGAGGATCAAGTCCAGGCATATCCTCGTAATTCCAGGCAAAGACATCTATATATTCTTGTACAAGAAATATTAGATGCTTTTTCTCAGAAGGTGACAGACCGTCACTTATGAAGATGGGCTTAGGATTAGCCTCATCTCCTAGATTGATCTGAACAACCTTATCTTCTGTGGGTGGCTCACGCTGTTCGAAGCGGGTATCCCAAAGATTATTTAAGTGTTTGATCCAAGGATCTGTATCAGATTGGATCATTTCTTCATCTCCGTCTTCCAGGTGGCTTGTTGAAACCATATTCACTGAAAGTTCTCTGAAGATGTTGCCGACACTAACATCTGACTCCCACGATGACGTGCCCGATGAGTAATCATGGCATAATGACTCTTCAGATTCAGAAGCTGATGGGATCAGAGTTGACACATAGCCCAACCCCCTGCGAGTCCGATGATAATAATCAGGGGTTTTCCCTTTTGGTACAAAAGATCGAAGTAGTGTTTTCCTTCCTTGCTGAAGTTCAACCCTGATCCGCTTGTTAGATCATATCCCATGTTTTTCATCATTCTGAGCGCCTTTGGCTCATAATGACCGAATTGAGGGGATTCTTGCTCGCCTTCTGATTCTTCATGGGTCATCGGTTCGGATTTAATTCGTCCGAAAAGAATTGGTCTTTGACCTTTCCGTCTTACTGGAACCATGAATATGGATTCTTGCGGACTACCAACATCTCGACATGTTTCGAAGAACGATTTCACCGGTACATGCAATGATGTCAAAGCACCCATTGCCGACCAGAGATCGTCGTCAACTTCGGTACTAGTGTCTGACGGCACTGAGTCAGAAGCAAACACAGAGAAATACGCCAGATCTGAGCCTTCATTAATATACCATCCGCCTACATCGTCGGAGGTATTATCAACATCGAGCTTATTATTGCCCGTTACAAGTGGGTCTAGTTCCCATATGCATTCTTCTTTTTCCAGCTCGGTGTCGGCTTCATTACCAGAGTCGGGCTCCTCTGGTTGCGGGATTTCATCTGTTTCCACAGATTCCTAATATAGGAGGGAATCTGTGAAATAATTCTCCACTCCCTTGAACGGATGCCTTTCGGCAATCAACGTTCGCACCTTTCCACTCCCGTCAATGTATTTCGTGACTTGGTGGAGAGTAGAGGGAACGATAGAATTGCGATGAATCCACGGTCGTCCCAGCAGCAAGTTGTAGGAGGTGTCAGCATCTATGAAAGCATGTCACCTCTGACCTTAGGTCTCCAATCTGGCATTTGAGCTTGACCTTCCCCATTGGACGGGTACTATTAGCATTGAACCCGTAAATAGTAGTCTGGGTGGTGTTCAAACGGTGAGTAGGAATCCCGAGATGTTGCATGACTCGGCGAGGCATAATGCTCAATGCGGACCCGGGATCTACCTGAATGCGGTTCACCTCAGATGATCCAATATACCCTGCGAAGTAAAGGGGTCGATCATGTTTCCCTTTAACTTGCATATCATCTGCCGTGAAGGTGATGCAGGGAACGTTTTGGGAGGTATGGAGGCAGTCCTCTACATCTTCCTCCTTTGGTCTGATCGGCACCTGGGTCATGAAAACCTCAGCATTAGCCAAGGCCTCTTGTAGAGCTTCTCTGGTCGAATTTGATAGTCTAAGAAGCTCATAAAGAGTAATCCGGGTCGGGATGTTGGCCAGTTGGGCCAGGACATCAAAGCGGTAAGTGCTGTGGATCCTTCCGCTATGTCTTTCGAAAGAACTCTGGAAAACCGAAGCTCTTTCTGTTTCTCCACAGGTTGCTTTGTGGAGGGCTTGGCTGGCTCTGCAGCGGGTTTTGGAGGAGTTACCGCCATTTCGTCATACTTTTTCAAATATGACTGCCCTGAACGGGTTTCTGCCACCAGTTGACTGGGTTCTGTGGCCAGGACTATCGTCTCCTCTTCTGAATCGATCAGTGAGGGAACATCAGTCTCCGCTTCCAGAGAAGAAGCGCACACCACATTACAAAACGAAGCTTTCGCTTTGCCTTTGGACCTTCTGCTGGTAACAGTGGTCCATTGCTGGCTATCCACAAGGTCGGGATGAACCCACATGACTTCTCCCTGAGGTGTGGAAACGGGTACCAGGCCCTTCTCTCGCTGTTGGTGAGGGTCTGTGTTGACCATTCTCAGCTCTCCTCTTGGGATAGGGACTACTCCAGAGGGTGTTGGAGGTTGTCTTCCAAACTGGAGGAATGACGTCATATTGGCCGCCACCTTCTTCTGCTCTGGACAGAGTTTTAACACCTCCGCGTCAATCAGAGCCTGTAGGATGTCCCTGAAGACATAACAGCTCTTGGTGGGGTGTCCCAACATCCTGTGATACATGCAGTAGTTGGGTTGTCGGTTTTACCGACTTCTTCAGGGCGCCTAGCTTCAGGGAGCTTCAGTCGGTTGCTCTTGTTGAGTAGTTTGAAGAGCGAGTCGACATGTTCATCCTTGAAGAAATACTGCTTGTTAGCACGTGGTTGGCTTGAAGAGCCACTTCCTTTGACCGGTTGAGGTTTGACAGGGGATTTGGTCTCTGCTGCCAAGTTATCCTTACGTTTGGCCTGGAGGGATGTGTCTGGCGCACGTCTCGTTGACCTTTCGGGTCTGGGTTTATTTTCTTCTGCCCTGACCCGAGCGACGAATTCTTCAGCCTGTTCACCTTGTTGGATCAACTGCTTCCAGGTGCGGCTTTCGGCAACTCCTATTTGGGCAAGGAGCGAAGTTTGAAGATTGTGGCGGCATGTTTCCACCAGGGTGACCTGGGTCATACTGCTTGAACATCGGAGTGCTACGTTCCAAAATCTTTCTATAACGGACTCTCCCTTTCGCTGCTTGGTGGCTAAAAGGGTAGGCATGTTGACCTCCGAGTCATCTTCAAAGAAGCGCGTTAGAAAGAGCTTCTCCAAGTCGCCCCAATTCTTGATGGAGCCCTCTGGGAACTTCATGAACCATTCAAAGGCAAGCCCTTTTAGGGTGCCGATGAACAAGCGTGCCAGAATGGCATGATTATCTACCATATTCCCTGTTTGAGATTTAAAGTAGTAGATATGTTGGTTCGGTGAACCTTTCCCATCAAATGCTTGAAGGGTTGGAGCCTTGAACTTGGGCGGGTATGGAACCAGGTCCCACTCGGCCGGATATGGCCGGACCACTCCTGCCTCCTGGAGGCCTTTCCGGTTGGTAAGGGCCTCAAGACGTTGCTCCAACTGATTCATTCTTTTAGAATGAACTTTTTCCTGGTCTTGGTCGTCCTTTTCCTGCGATGAGGACTTAGACGAATCAGAAGTAGACTGCTCCTTCTCCTCTATATGCACAGAGGACGAGCTTTTCCCCTCTTTTCGTTTGCCTTTAGACTTCTTAGAGGAGGTTTTGTTAGTTGACTTCCTCTTGTCTTCAAGCAACTGTGCGAGCATCTGTTTGAGGGAGTCGATAGATTCTTACTGAGCGCGAATCATCTCGAATTGTTCCTTCTGGACCTGGGCTTGCTGCTCCAAGCACCTGACGGTCTCCTTAGGAGTGCTAGTCATGTATATGTAGGCCTCTTTCTCCATGGAGGAATTTGAAGCCTGCGACTCTGCAATAGCGGAATGCGAGTCATTCACCTCAACGCCCCAGGACTAGAGCATTGTAGTCAATCGGGGAAATTGCCCCGGTTCGGGTGCGAGTGTGTCGGTACACTCCTTCTGGTTCTGTGTCAGACTCATCATCGAAACTGATTGCAGGTTGTTTTCTCTGTTCCTGCTCACCATGTTTGCAGTGAACTCTGGATATTCAGTGTCAGAGAAAATCCTCCTCCTGTGGGAATGACTTCTCTTAGCTGATCAGGGAATCAGGGTCAGCTGTCTAACTAGAGACTGCTAGTTTGCACCTGACCTGCAACGGCACTCAGAAAGCATCGTGATAAGCCGTTGGCAGCAACATGACGAAGTGATCTGATTAGCACTTCTTATCTTTGTCAAATAATCTCTCAGATCCGTGGGAGGAGGATCAAAGAGATTAGCCTCGCAATATCGAGGGTGGGAGGCATCCTTGCTTGGCACAGCTAGGACGCACGGTTTGGAGACGCGGGGCGCCTGAACGCAGCTCTTGCGTCGCTGTTTCTGAACGTGAGCTTCTCGTCTCTGCTGAGAAGAGACACGACTCTCGCGTTGCTGGTTATTGCGTCGTCGGGCAGAGGCGTTTGAGAGACGCAGGACAGCTGGGACGCATGCCTAGAGGAGCGTGCCTCTTGTGCTCGACGAGGCGCGCAAGCTTCGCCTTGGCGTCTGGGGAGTGGGGCTTCAGAGGGGCCAACTTGGTGGACCTCACGTTTGGGTTGCCAAACGCGGATTTCGCGTGCCGGATGTGGTGCAGCAGAGACGCCTGTTTGAACGTTGCGTCCTGCCTCAGTTGGACGATCAGTTGTTCCAACTTGCAGTTGACGCGCACGCCTCCTCTGTCGGCGCTCAGTGTTCGAGTTGCGTCGTGGGGGTTGAGAGAAACCAACGACGACCTGATGCTGAGGAAGAGGGTGGATCGGCTGGACGCCAGAGAATTTGACCACGCCGGTCTCCTGAGAGACGTTGGCGCGTGTGTCACGCCTGGCGTGATTGGCCACAACATCCCTCACAGCAGCTGCCTCTGAGAGAGGCTCAGAGCGGACTTCGGGGCAAGTCCCCGTAGAGACCCTGCGGTAGGCGCGGGCCTTTGGGCTCTTGGAGCCGGAAGAGAGGAACTCTTCATGCTTTGCCTGGTCGAATTCGACGACGAGCGATTCGACCGTTTTCCCCTTGTAGAGGACGTCACCTTGCGCCACAACTTGTTCGTCAGTAACGAAAGTAGTCCCCAGCGGAGTCGCCATCTCTTGTTTGGTACGGAGTAGAAGAAGGTGTAAAGTTTCCTTGAATCAACCGAAAGATTACAACAGACTAATGCTCCGACTACAAGAGAGGAAAGATGTTGAGTCTTGAATCTCCCCTTTATTTAGTGCTAGGTTCTTCAAGTGGCGGTGGAAAGTGAATCTTGTTTTCCGTTGATCGGGTGAACGTCGAGAACTTCTGGGGATCTTCTCTTCGGATAGTAGACGGAGTAGCACAGCTCTGTCGACCAAGAGATTGTAGGCAAAGTTATCTGAAGGGTTGGACTCTCTTTCCTCCTCTGTGGAAGATCTAAAGTCAAGCTCTTTTCTCTCAGAGTTCTTCTCTAAAAAAAATCCGACCCCTTCTCCATAGCAACGGGGCTATTTATAAAGGTTTCAGGGGCGTACGTGCCTCCTAAAAGTACTCCATAATGGGGGTTAACTTTTCCCGTTATGTGGGCCGTGATTGACCCTATAACCGGGACGGTTACAACTGAGGCGCGGGTGTCGACCCACGCGCCTTGGTGCTGCTGAGACGCGGGTTTCGACCCTCGCGCCTTGGTGCTGCTGAGACGCGGGTTTCGACCCTCGCGCCTTGGTGTTGAAGTGCTAACTGAGACGCGGGTTTCGACCCACGCGCCTTGGTGCTGCTGAGACGCGGGTTTCGACCCTCGCGCCTTGGTGCTGCAGTGCTAACTGAGACGCGGGTTTCGACCCTCGCGCCTTGGCGCGGCAGAGACGCGGGTTTCGACCCACGCGCCTTGGTGCGGCAGTGTTGGCTGAGACTAGCCCTGCGTCTGGATTTTAAGACTCTGCCTTTGATGACTTGTCTTTAATGATTCTTAGACAGCCTACAGTAATGTAGGATATTCCGTCGCATCTCATGTTTACACCCCCATTCCCCCCGCTAATGGGAGTGTCCCCCATCAGAATCCCAAACGCTTGTACGTCCCGATGTGGGGTGTCCTTTACTCGGAGGCGGCAACACAAGAACTAGCCTACGAGCCCCCTCTCGATTAGCCTACGGGCAATTGAATTCTTCACTGTGGGAGTGTCACTCACTCATAGCCCCTATTCTGCTGCAAGGATTTTACCCTTTAGAGCCCTTCAAAGTTTGCAGGTACCGGGATGGGATCACCCCCACTCGGAAGCAACAACACATACTCCCCAAACCATTCTGTATCCAACCAACCATATCGGAGGTAGAGATCAACACTCCGAAGAGGCATGGTCATACCAATTCTAAAAGCCAATAGTAAAAACTAGCCAAGCAAGATCTAAATATTAACTATTTTCATTCCGAAATTTCATTTCCATTCTGAATACATTTTCATTCCAAATACCATTTTGTTATATTTATTTGATTACATCTAACAAGTAATATAATAAATTTCATTACATCGTTGTGTTTACAGCATTTTGAAAAAGAAATACAGTAAATCCAGGTCTAGATACTCTAGTCCTGCCACCATTAATAGGCTCCAGATCTGAAGCAACAAAGATTTGCTCGTCAGAGAGTGCCTCCCAAAAGCAGTCATCCATCCTCATCCATATCAGGTCTCCCGAGCAGGTAATCCAATGCCTCACCTCCGAGTCTCTTCAAGACAGCAAAATGAGGACTCCTAGGGAACTCTATGAAAGCGAGGCAGTAGATCTCCGCAGGCTGAAGCCTGCAAGACACACAAGAAGGTGATGATATCACATCCCCTCAAAGGTGTTCTGAGGGAGAGCTCCGGACCCTAAGGTGGGAAGCAATTCATCGGCGCACCCAATCGATGAGCTCCCTCATCCTCCCTCGTACACGCTATCAAGAAAGAGGCTGACGGACTCAAGGTCAGAGCGTGCTCGTCCTAAATCAAGCAATTCAGAAATCAGATCGTTCGATCGAGTTGAAGTAAGAATCCTATCTCGCATCCTCGATGGTGGCACCCTATCACGATGACTAATGCGCTGTAACAACCCCTTCACGATGACTATTGTGACACACCTTTCAGACTCCTTAAAAAAAAGAACCTGATCACCATTTTCTCATCTTCCTCCCTCTCCTTCTCCTTCCTCTATTTGATGAAAAGAAGAGAAGACAACATGGCAGCGCAGTAAGGAAAGAAACTAGGGTTTCAAAGTAAAAAAATTTCGAAGAAGATAAAGAAGTTGATTTCCTCCCACTGATCTCCCTCTATTTATAGACGTACGAGAACTCCAACTGCCTCCAATTAAAATTTTCAGTCTCTGAAAAGTTGGCTCACAATCCCCAATATTCGCTCAGCAGTAAAGACAGAAGATCAACCATCGTCGTCAAACCATAAAACCCTACAATCCCAGTCTTAATGGTGTCAGGATACAAAGAGATGCACGACTCAACCTTTTAAGAGATCATGTTGCTCGATGTGATAATTGTCAGCCAGTTATACAACAATAATTAATTCCAGAAGATCCGCAGTGATCCAAAGAGATTTGCCGCACAAACGTCATGATAAGTTTTAAAGCGTCACAATCCGAGTATCTTTACATCCCCGACTTCTCTTTTGCAGACTCCGACAAGCGGAGAGGCAGAGGGGCATCTGTAGTGATTAAAATTTGACCCTCATCAGGATGATGATACGTGTCCTAGTTTTTAAGAGCTTCCCCCAAAAAATCTACAAACCCTCATATCCATCCCGGAGCTTTTGCCACATCCAATCTTTCTGAAGTTATTCTTCGCCCTGAAAACCCTTCCATCTAGGAGTCGCCTTCTACCATTTTGAGACATTTACCTCTCTGAGGTCTTTTCCACTCTGAGATCTTTCCCAACCTAAAGGTCCGAACTCTAAACATGAAGCTCCAACAATAGATCATTCAAGATCTCTGCCGATACTCATGCAATGCCTTTCTCCCCCACGTTTATAATGTGTAATGCCTCTACCAAGGTGGGCAGTTATGGATAGTGACAGATTTCTCAGCATGCATTCCCACCAACCAGCTCTAATGATCACAATCATTTCAGCACGTGAAGATCATGCATTTACTGTCGTCCGTCAATCCTGCCTTCAAGCCGGCATCCTTATCAGGTGTATATGATCTTTCTTTTTTCAGGAGAAGGGGATCACTTTCTTAATCTTCAGAGCATACACATATACCATTACACTAGCAGCTCCCTGTGCGAGTCCATCCACTACACTGAAAGTTTTTCTATTCCATTTCATCATCACACTAGCAATTTTCTGTACTAATCCACCCTTACACCACACCGACATTTTTTTTTGTCGGTCCTTCCTACCATTTTACCTACTGATTCTCATACCCGAGAGTCTTAGGTCGGCACTGTACCGGTGCTCCTGACTTGAAAGATGTTCACTTTCATGCAGGTATCATCTGAGGAGCGCCTCAAATAGCTTATGACGGGTCCAATCCATGATAAGCTGATTTTTATTCACCGCAACAACATCTTCACAATTTAAAAGTAATAATAATTATAATAATTCATAGGTAAGAGATGCAATATGACATTAAAAAGAGATATAAAGTAGAGGGCCCACCTTACTAGTTACTGTTGATTATTGAATGAGAGATCAGATCTCGTGATACAGTACGTCTTGGTGATGTTATAAATTAGCATATTACAGATTCATATATCAATAAACCCCCGTTAAGTTATGACATTAAAATAGAAATTAAAAACCTAATCCCGTATAAACTCGTCGCGGATCTAGCATGCATACACAATTAGTTTAATCAGAACGTGCGCGGTGTTCATATGAGCCACACTTGATATGAATCCTATGCGTAGCAATATCCCTGGTATGAGCCTCACTTGGGGTTACAAACGGATCAGATAGAGATTGGTTATTGTCTTTATTATATCTGTATTTGTTTTCAACTTTCGAATATGAATAATTGTCGGATATCTAAAATTCATACACATATTCGTCAAAATCGGATATCGAATACATATTAGATCTCAATGAATCGGATACATATAAGTGAGAAACGGATACGATTACAGATAAACTTAGTTACATTTATATCACAACTTATCTTAACTTAAAAAAATATATAAAATGCATGCAATATTGTTGGGGTTGTGTTTCATATCCAGTTTATGCATCAAGGCTGTCTTTATACCGGTCACGGTCGTGTTAGGCTGTGGGAGTCCATATTAGACTCAAGTCATTGGACGGATTACATTAGTGGTGTGGGTTACCATTAAGTGATGAATAGTATTAGGGTTTGTTAGCACTATTTAAGGCCTCTTGGAATGTAAGAGGTCGCTTAGCTTAGTTGTTCTCATTGTGTGAGAATGAGAAAGGGATGTGAGAGAGTGCTATGATAGGGAGAGGTTAGAAAGATGAGTGTTGCCTTGTAACCCTTGTAATATTTCCTATAGTGAATCTCTTGCATTATAGTGCCCCATGGAGTAGGTCAGAATTGGCTGAACCATGTAAAAATTAGCTGTCTTCTTTTTCTATATTGCTTTCTCTATCTTGTGTGCTCGGGTTGATCTCACAGTTTGTCGAGAGCGGAATCGGGGAGGCTTCATTCCCCAACAAGTGGTATCAGAGCCATGGTGATGAATCTGTGGGGAAGTACGCAAGTAGGGGGTGATGTCAAGTTGACAATGGTGATCAGTGGAGGCGTCAAGTCTAGGAAGAAGTAAAAAGAAAAATGAATTTGACCGATTTAGGTCAAATCAGGGCTATCGAGAATGGTTTGTTCTAGGTGGAGCGGATGGAGCTCCAAGATGGACGAATATGATGCATCAAATGGTGTTCAGATCTGAGGTGAGCGCGGGTGAAGCCAGCAGGTAGCTACAGTGGCCCAAGACGAGTGGGGAGCTCACTGTGGCAGCGTGTTGCTCGGCTTGCGTGATGGTCCTCGTACCTACAGTAGGAAACAATTGTCGCAGGATTCGTTGCGTGTGGCAATTGAGTAGTGGCGCGCACAGCTGAAGGTGTCGGCCAGAAAGCGATGATTGGAGGCATGCATGGAGGCTCGTGCGCAAGGGCCCATGGAGGTGGCCGAGCCAGTGATCGTTCAAAGTCGAGCTATGGGAGCTTAAGGAACTCTGTGGTGCATGGGGAAGCCCAAAGATAGATTGAGGACACATGGCAAGTGGCGTCCAGTTGGGGCCATGGCTGCTCGTTATGGAAGCACGAAGATGCGCGGGTGACCGCAAGGTAGTGCAGTGACACGCATCAGGCTAAGCGATTGTCGAAGGGTGAGTTATGGTGCACTTGGGCAGCATGCATGTAGCGTGCGCAGTGACAATCGGTGGTAGAGATGCACGAAGCGCTGGTGGTCACGAATGTAGCTGCGGTGTAACAGCGTGCGACAGAGATCACAAATGTTGTAGGGGAGGAAGTCGTCAAGGAAGTCGACGGAAGAGAAGAAGGAAATTCAGAATTCAGCAGCAGCAGAAAATAGCAGAACAGGGTAACGGTCGACCGGCCCGGTCGACCGATGTGCACGCTGACATGCACAGCGTAGCGGTCGACCGCAGGATGAGATCGGTCGACGGGTAGTCGACCGACTGAAGTGACCCAACTATCGGTTGGGAATGGTCGACCGGCCCAATCGACCGGTGCATAGGGTCGGTCGACTGGCCAGTCGACCGACAGTTGGGTCTGCATGTTTCGGAAAGGGTTATTTTTGAACCCTATTTAAAGGCTGTGTTGAATTTCTAGGGTTTGAATCAGTAGAGAAATCTTGTAGTAGGGTTTGTGAGAGCAATTGTGGAGAAGAGTAGAGCAGAGGCAGAACTTTCCCGATCCCCATTGCTGTAAGTATTGATTTGTTGAAATCAATAAAACCCTCCCCCTTTCTTGCCCCGAGGACGTAGGCAACAAGGCCGAACCTCGTTAAATCTATGTTTTGTGCTCTTTTTCTGGATTGTTTTGTTTGTGCTAGTTGTGGTACTGTTCTTCTGTGCTTTGGAGTTCTAGGGTTCCTCTGTGGGTTGTTGTTGTCGGAGCACAACAAGTGGTATCGAGCTTCTCAGGTTGCGCTTGGGATTTTTCTGGCGATTCGGAGGGCATCAGGAGCTGATTCGGTGGAGATCGTGTGTCGATCTCAGATCAGCGGTAGTCTTGTTCATGGGATCGTGTGTCGATCTCAGAACAACGCAAGGAGTGCTCAGGGAATCATTGGTAGAGTAGATCCGGACAGAAACTCAATCTAGGGTTTCAGGAAGAAGGTAAAAATCTATTTTTTTATCGAAGTTGTGATCTATTTCCAGTTGGTTTTCCGCATACATAGATATTTTAGTTAGATAAATGGCAGAAGAAAGTAGATCGGTTAAGACCATGAATCCTCATCCGAGGATAGACGTGGTGAAGTTTAACGGCACAAATAATTTTAGGATGTGGAGGTGTGAGGTTATGGATGCCCTGAATGCATCGAACCTCGAGGACACTCTACTTCTGGAAAAGAAACGAGGGAAAACCACTGAAGAAGAGTGGGAGAAGATGAACAGGTCTGTGTGTGGGTTGATTAGGTCGTGTCTAATACAAGACATCAAATATCTTGTGTTACACGAGACATCTGCGAGGCAGTTGTGGGAGACCTTTGAGAAGAAATATCTGACCGAAAGCGTGGAATCGTGATTGCAACTGAAGAGCAAGCTGTATGTGTTTCAGATGAAGAAGGGGTGCTCCGTGAATGAGCATATCAACCGCTACACGAAGCTTCTTACAATTTGATGAACGTGGATGTCAAGGTAGATGAGGAAGACAAGGAAGTAATCCTTCTGAACTCACTCCCAGCAGATGAGTATGAGACATTCACATTAACCTTTATAAATGGTAGACAGACTCTGAACTATCATGAGGTGTCGTCTGCATTGGAAACTATGAGACGAGGAGAAAGGAGAGACAGCCTTCTCAGTCAAGCTCGTCGGCAGAGGCGCTAGCGGTAAGAAGCAGGGATTCATCTAGGAAGGGCAATGAAGAAAGAGGAAGATCAAAGTCCAGGTTGGGCTATAGGGATCTGAGGAAGAACTAGTGTGCCTTCTGCAGAGAAATAGGACACTAGAAAGTGGACTGTCTGAAGTTCAAAGGGAAGAAGAAGGAGTCGAAGGCTGAAGCAAATCTTTTAAGGTGACGAATACTCAGAGGAGTAGTTCACAGGTAGATGGATTAGATTCAGACTCGTCAGGTTTCTCGTTTTCGGTCATTACTCCCATCGTTAGTCACTCATGGGAAGATGAGTGAATTTTGAATACAGATACAACATACCATGCGTGCACTAATCGGGGTTGGTTTTCTAGCTTTGAGAAGCTGGAGGGGTGTTCGGTCGTTATGGGCGATGATCACCCATGTAGCATGGAGGGTGTAGGTACAATCCGATTCAGGATGTTTGATGGGATGGTAAGGGAGCTGAAGGGAGTGAGGTATGTACCTCAGTTGAAGAGAAATCTAATCTCCGTTGGAGCTTTGGAAGATCGGGCATGGTGATTTCTGTTCGAGATGGCGATCTCAGGATGATCAAGGGCTCGATGGTGGTGATGAAGGGCGTCCGCCGAGACAATCTCTACTACCTGAAGGGTAGTACGATTACAGATCAGGTGGAGACTTCCAGTTCCTCAGATGATGGTGGCCCGGAGGTCTGACAGGGAAAGGTCGGACAGGAAGAAGAAAAGTCTTTGCAAGCTCCTGCAAAGATGAAATCGATGGAAGGTGCTGCTACCTGCAAGTTGGAAGGTGAACACAGCGTTCTGGACAAGAAGAAGGTGAAATTCAGCACCAGTACTCACCAAAATGAAGGTCTTCTTAATTGTGTTCACGTGTGCATTTGGGGACCTGCTAAGACGGCATCGCTTGGAGGTCACAGGTACTTTGTCTCTTTCGTTGATAGTGTATCTAGGCATTATTGGATATATCTGTTTGGTACGGAGAATGGTTCGTGTAAAGTTTTCTTGAATCAACTGAAAGATTACAATGGACTAATGCTCCGACTATAAGGGAGGGAGGATGTTGAGTCTTGAATCCTCCCTTTGTTTAGTGCTGGGTTCTTCGTGTGGCGGTGGAGAGTGAATCTTGTTCTCCGTTGACCGGATGACCGTCGGGATCGTCAGGATCTTCTCTTTGACTGGTAGAAGGAGTAACACAGCTCTGTCTACCAAAACTCTCAAAGAGAAGGTAGGCAAAGGGGCAACTCGTACGCAGCGAGCTTGTTGAAGAGTTGAGCTCTCTCTTGCTTCTCTCTCTCTGTCTGCCTGTTGTCTATCTCTGATCTCTCCTTTTTCTCCGACCTTCTTTTTTTTTCCTCCGACGGAGCTATTTATAGAGGCTCCAAGGGTGAACGTGCCCCCTAAAAGTGCTCCATAATGAGGGGCTGACCTCCCCGCTATGTGGGCAGCGACTGGCCCCATAACCAGGGCGGTTATAACTGAGGCGCGGGTTTCAACCCACGCGCCTTGATATTGTGACGCGGGCTTTGGGCCCTCGCGCCTTGATGCTGAGACGCGGGTGTCGAGCCCACGCGCCTTGATGCTGAGACGCGGGTGTCAAGCCCACGCGCCTTGATGTTGAGACGCGGGTGTCGAGCCCACGCCTTGATGTTGAGACGCGGTGTCGAGCCCGCGCGCCTTGATGTTGAGACGCGGGTGTCGAGCCCACGCGTCTAGAACTTGAGGCTCTGCTTTTTAACGGCTTGTCTTTTAGTGATTTTTAGACAGCCTACAGAACCCCCTCCAAAGTTTTCGATATTCCGCAGTTAACTGGGACGGATTTTGAAATACTTTGGACTCTAACTGAATTCACCTCTATGACTGGACTGTTAATGCTCCGGGTTTGATCTTATCTGGAGTTGGTCTTCGTGAGTGTACTGTTGAACTCTTTGAGGCCACCAGAGTTGATCGTGTTGAGTGTCTAGATACATAGTCTAAACCTCCCCGATTGTTTTTAGTCTTCATGGACGCGTTTTAAGCCAAGAGTGGACGATCGTCTGCTTGTGCCAGTGTACTGTTGAAACTGATTTGCAGAAACAAGGACTGAATGTCAGTTCTTTTTGAAGAGCAGAGATGATACTGCTTTACAGACGCGACTTTCATGGGGTGCGCCTTTGGAAATGGAAAACGCGACTGATATTCCATTGGGCAGACGCGATGCTAGGCCGGGTTGGAAGGACGCGAACTTCGGAGAGACGCGCCTGTTGGGTGCGAATCCGTGCCATGTCATGAGTGCACCGCCAGTTATCCTGGGAAACCGGTGGGACATCACCTTTTGGCCCGCGGACTTCCCGGTTCATTAAATGATCTGTTCCATGCGTCAAGCGATGACTCGCTGTAGAGCTAATCGAGCCACGCGCCGCGTATCTTTGCAAATCTTTGTGCCTATAAATGGCAACAGTCAGAGAGATATCCTCGTCTTCTCCGAGCGCATCTGTTAGGGTTTTTTAGAAAGAGGATCTTTGTTCATCACTTTTCATTTCTCCTTCATCGGACTCTTGATCGCCAATGGCACCCAAAGCCAAGCCAACCGCATCATCCTCAAAGGCGGCTGTCGCCGAGGCCCAGAGGGGCGGTTCCTCCGTGCAGGAAGTCCTTTTCCCAGGTATAATGCCGTTCAGGCTTAACCTTCACCATTAATGGAAGTTCATGGAACCCCTAAAAAAAATCTTTTTTTTTTTGAGGAGAACCGTCAACACAGAATATAAACCGTGTTTGATTCTCAGACGCGGTCTCAGACGCGGTCTTTGAGTTGATAACCAAGGCGCGAGTTTGATGACTCGGTGCCTGTGAGCCCTGTATTTCGGATTCTTCACTTAGAATATTTCTAATTGTGAAGGGTTCGGACGTGGACTTGATCCTTGCGTTCTATGACATCAGGTGCTGATTTTTTATGAATCTGGCACCTGAGCCCAAGTACTTAGAGATTTTTCATAAGTCTTGGTTTTCAAAACGCAGGCTTGATCCTGCGGGCCTCACATTTGGACGCGGATTTGCAGGTCTGGACGCGGATTTTGATAATTCTTGCGTCCAGTGTCTCTTCTGCGCGGATTCTCAAGTCTAGACTTTAATTTTGATAATTTCTGCGTCCAGTATCTTTTCTGCGTCTGGAATATAGACACTTAACATTTTTCTTTTGATAAGATGTCTGATCAAGTGTCCTTTTCTTTTGCAGTGCCACACTCTTCTGCTCCACTCTCCAAGAAGCGCCACTTTGGGCACGTAGGTGGTGCTGACCGTGATTTAACCTTTGCACTGCAAAGGACTGTACCTGTGACTGCTGACAGGTCGCAGGAGCGCAAGTAAAGGCTCTCCAATGTTGACATGATAACTTTTCGGGAGCTTATGACTGACGCAGCATTCACATCGGATGCTCGCGTTCCGCTGGAGAAGCCTGCCTTCTTCTTTGGAGACCATATCGGCGATGGCGGCTATTCCATGTATGACGGAGATTATAAATGGCTCCCCCAGATAGGGGATAGAAGATTTTTTATTCCGGACATGGAGAGGATGTACCCGTTGTCTTATCTCCAGCATATGTCCGTCCCTCGGAAGATGAAATGGGACCTTTCCCGATATGTCCCTGAGATTACTCTCGGTGACTTAGGCTCCAAAAGGGTATACCGTCATGATAGTCATGATAGGGTGGTTCTCGGCCTGTTCCCCGGGTCGCTCAGGACTGAGCCCCCGGTTGGAGAAACACCAAAACTTGGCACCACTTTCCGCAACGCATTCATGAAAGTGGAGGGTGATTTTCCGGTTGAGTTCCGTTCGCCCGGGTGGGTTCATTCCACCGAGAAGTATTGGTGGGGCAGGATGGTAAGCTTCGTCCTTGCCGACCTTAGGGACTTGTTGGAGCAATCGGATTTGTACCAAGCAGTCAGGGCCGTCCAGTATGGTATCCCGCCGAGTTCTCAGAACTTCTTCGGGATCCTAGAGCGTTACAATCCTTTGACGGGGACATTCTTCACTCCGGTTGGAGAGATGGGCCTTGCCCTGCACGAGTTGCATGAGGTCTCGGGGCTGGCAACAGGGGACTCTCCCTATGAGGAATATGTCCCAACCACTGAGGAGCTCAACCTTATGAAGAAAGGGTCTCCTCAAGTGTACGAGACTTATTGGTGTTATGTCACTTCCACATTTGCGGTCAGGTAACCTCTTGGAGGTCGGGAGGAGTCAAGCAGCTGTCTTGGGCCAGCTACTTGTTTAACGGCATCAATAAGAAAGACCATCCGGTAACCCGACTGGCTCCCAGCTCCGATAAGGAGATTGACGACAGGATGAAGGCTTCTACACCACGGTTTTGAACGAGGATGTTTTCGAACCTAACATGGTTTTCGAAAGCTTTCATCATCAAGCCCGGGTTCCTATCTCCGATCGAGCACTGTTGGCGGGCTTCTTGATGCTGTGGTTGAAGCGCTGTGTGGTGCCCACGCTGCCACATGAAGTCGTTGTTGCTGATGTAGTGTACCCGGCGGTGCTCCTGGCCTATGGCAGTCCCATAGCCCTTCTCCCGGCCATGGCGGCTGGCATTCAAAGCGGGTTACGGGCATTAACCCAGGCTTTCTGCGAGGCAGGGAAGGCTGTCGACTCCCATGGCAAGCTGATTGTTGACTCAGAGGGGAAGCCGACGGTGAAGCGCCCCCAACCCTCGGGTCGAGCTGCCCTACACGTACTTAATGGCTTGGTACGTGATGCACTGCCCCTCTCTGATGATGTCGGTGCCTTGGAGTGAGGGTTTTGTCCCTTTTGTACAGCGGTTGGAGGGTTGTGACTGGCGTAATACTTACATGT
Organism: Agave tequilana; assembly: GCA_038442645.1. Classification (NCBI taxonomy): domain Eukaryota; kingdom Viridiplantae; phylum Streptophyta; class Magnoliopsida; order Asparagales; family Asparagaceae; genus Agave; species Agave tequilana. The sequence goes on along the minus strand of JAVJIF010005839.1, from coordinate 183,777 downwards.
ATTACGTTCGAAAGTGCATTCTGTCTGCTTCGAACTACCAGCTTAACCGCTGCTTCCCCGAGATTCCTGTTGCATCTATCGGGGAACTATTTACTGACTCCGCAGGCCAAGATGATTTCACTAGGCTGTCAACGGGGATTTTCTGGTGGTTGGTTAACATCCGGCCTGGGTATGTGCTTTTCCGGCAAGGTACTTCATGCACGATCGAGCCATATATGCCGAATCGCTTCGCCCGACAGTTCGGCTATGATCAACTCTACGTCGGCAACCCCAATGCTCGACTCGCCTTCAGTGGGAACTTGTTCGAAGGTGCTCGGGCTTGGTACTATAGTGTGGCCGGAGGGACGGAAGCAACTTTCCGTCTACCTCTCAAGGAGCCAAAGGGCCGTACCAGCTTCAGCTTCTGTATTTGGTACGTCCAGGCCAACCAGACACCATACTTTGTTTCGGAGTATTCATGCATTGAGAGTATCAATGCAAATTTCGAAGCAAGGTCGGGGTCCGGTAAACGCTCGCGAGGCGTCGAGCAGTATCTGAAGGCTCTGAGGGAAGTCGGGAGAGGGTCGAGGGAGGAGCCACGAGCAACAAAGGTTCGACAAGCAGTGAGTAAGCGTGCTCGAGGCTCTACTTCCACTGCTGACCCTGCCCCAAAGAAGGTCCGGAGAGACTTGACGGCCGAAGTTTCTCTATCCGAAGACATCCCTGCTGGTGTTGAGGAACCGAGGGAAGAAGAGGCAGATGAAGAGGCTGTCCCCTTAGTCCGTGCCCATAGGTTGCGCAGCAGGGGCTGCAGGAGTTCAGAGGAAGGAGAGCCTGCTGATGAACCGACCGCCGCTGACGAGGCCGAGCAGTTCGAAGTCGACATCATGAGCGGAGGTGATGTTGAGATTCCGGGGGTCTCAGCTCAGCCCGGGTTTTCCTCAGCTCACGAAAGGAGAGATGAGGCACAGCAACCGGAGGTCGACATCATCAGTGATGTTGAGATTGCAGGAGTCTCAACTCAGCCCGGGTCTTCCCCTGCTCATGAAAGGAGAGATGAGGCACAGCAACCTGGGTCTCCAAGTGTGTTCATCTCCAGTCCTCGGACAGTTGACCCCAGCCCTACCACTGGGGTAATTGGTGGCAAGGCTCCGGCTACTGAGGCCTCTCGCGTTTGAACTGCCGTTTTTCTTATCCGCAGAGGGAAGCGATTTTGAGGATGAGGTCGACTATGGTGACGAACCCGCTCCTCCTGATCCGAGTAAATTCTCACACATCTCGGAGGAGGAAATACATGGGTGCGAGCCGTTGACGGCATCACCACTGGCGGCAGTTATTCCCGCTGAAGGTACTTTTTTTTTACCTTCTGACTTAATTTCTCTTTTCATTTTGAAGAGGAGGTTTTAACATTCTCCTTTTATGCTGCAGGGTTGGCCGAGGATATTGAGGCTGCAATCTCCCTCGCATATCGCGGAGATGGTGCAAAAGTTGACCAAACCGGAAGGAGTTGAGACTCCAGCCGCCGAGATGCCTCCAGAAGGCAACTACTGAAATCGGGGAGACTTCTACTCTGCAGGACGAGGAGGCAACCACTGAAGCCAGGGAGACTTCTACTCTGCAGGATTCGCCCAAGAATTCGACATCTCTGGACCTCCAACTTGGTAAGGAAGTTTTGATGTCTTGGATGTTTCTCTTTTCACCATTGTAGCTAATGTTGAGATAATTTGCAGAGAGAACTGGGGGGGCTCAGGTGGAGAGTCTGACGGTCAGTGCCCCTCCAGAAGGCCACACAGCTCAAGCCTCGGCCGAGGTTTCTGAGGAGGTCGAGCTCACTACTCTGTCATCAGCTGTGGAGGTTCCTGCAGAGGTAGCACCCCCAGAAGCGCTAGTGGCTACTCTTGCTCCTGCCGTACCGGTGGTCAGCCCGACTCTTGCGCGAGAAGAGCCGGCTTACATCCCTCACCCCGTGATAGAAAGGGGGTCGAGGAGCACCTCGGCGAAGATACTATGGGAGTTCCTGACACGCAAAACGGTGCAGCAGTTCTTTGACTCGATGCGATCATGCATCGATTTCATCCTGTCTGGGGGTAGCTCCTTTGAATTCGCCCGGATGTTTCTCGAAAACTTGGCCGAGAACATCAAGTTGGCCGGAGGCCCTTCGCTAGCCCAGGCGTGTCTGCTGGTGGTGGAGCAGCTGGGACAAGACCTGAGAGAGCTTCGATCCCTGGAGATGCCGGCTCATTCCACGAAGCCCAGGAAACTCTGAATAGGCTCCTTGCTGCTCAAGAGCAGGAGCAAAGGGAGGGGGAGGAGAAGATAACCGATAACACCCGTCTTCTTGAAGGTTTCCAGGCTGATCATCAACGGCTAGCGGTCGAGTCCAAGAATTCGTCATGATCATACAGGTTGCAAAGCAGGCTATCCTTGACTCTCGGGCTGCTATAGCCAGGGCTGAGGCCATGATTGCTTTTAACGAACAGAGGCTTGCTACCTCTGAAAAGAGGCTAGCGGAGTTAGAGGCTGCCAGGCGCAAGTTGAAGCAAACCTCTCTGTTCGTTCATCCGAGTTGGAATCCCTCCGAGTACAAGCGCAGGGATTTTTATCTGAGGCGGATCTGCGGGCCCAAGCTCTCATGGAGGCTGAGAAGGCGTGTCAACATAAGATACATCGCCTTAGAGAGCAAATCCGTTTTTGGCGAACAGGACTTGTAGCCTTCTTCTTCTCTTTTTTTTTGTAAAGAAAAAAGACACTCAATTCACCAAGAGTGTTTGTACTTGCTTTTACCCTTTTTTTTTTTTTGAATAGTAAAAGTCTTTGAAGTTCTTGTTCCATCTTTATTGCCTTGCTGTAGATGAATTCAACTTCTTTTAATGAAACGCGGCGTTGACTCAAGTCTTCTTGATGAGACGCGGATTGATTCATAGAGAGAGACGCGGTCATCAGTTCATAGGAACTTAGGCAGAACTAAGCCTTTTGCTGAGACGCGACGTCAAATCATAGAGAGAGACGCGGTCATCATTTCATAGGAACTTAGGCAGAACTAAGTCCTTTTGCTAAGACGCGGCGTCAAATCATAGAGAGAGACGCGGTCATCATTTCATTGGAACTTAGGCAGAACTAAGTCCTTTTGCTGAGACGCGGCGTCAATTCATAGAGAGAAACGCGAATCCGTCCTGCTAATGAAGATGCGGTTCAAGTGGACGTGAAGGACGCAGTTTTTTTGAGTGTGACTCACTGGTCGCAGTCCTTAAGGATGCAGCGCTGGTCTTTTGACTAGGTGCAAAAAACCATCACTACCCATGCAGACGCAGCTCCTCTGATGAAGACGCGAGGGACGCAGCCTTGCGTATTTTCCGACTAATCCCACAATGGCCTAAATCTTTCGCTGAATTAAGTGTTTTCCCTTAAAATGGGCCCCGTTTGCTGAAGGGACACAACTTTGGGTCACGCGGACATTCCTCTGGAATGCAGGTGGACGTCATTCAGTTTGAAAAGGGGACGCGGATTCCTGGACGCGGCTTTCTCATCTGCGTCTTGATGTAACTTCCCAGGCGTTAAATGCGGCCTGACTTAAAGATTTCATGAGATCTTTCAAGTCTTCACTGACGATTGGGAAACCGGGTCGTCCGTTATTTCCCGAAGCAGTTGTCCACGCGTTGGTTCCTCATTGGACTCAGGCGTTAATGCCTTTTAATGCAAAACCGGCGCTGGCGGTTTGAGACCAGCGTCTGCGACGCTTCCCGAAGCAACGTTCCACGCGTCAGACTCCTATTGGACTTTGACGGTCGTGCGGTCATTAAGGCTGACGGGAACCATTAATGGCAGTTATCAGGGGCTGCCTATAAATAGGGCTCACCCTCTCCCCTCTTTGACAACCCAAACTTAGACTGTTTTCTCTTGATTTGCTCTGAGAAATTCCGCCTTCTTCAGAGTTTCTAACAGGGGTCTGTCTCCATGGATGAAGGGGACTCTGTGGATAAAGATGACCCAGAGTTTGCATGTTTCTGTTTGGTCTCTTCAGGAGAAAGCATCTCTTTGATCATCTTTCATGTCCACGTTTTAATGCAGAGAGTTCAACTCTTGATAGAGGCCTCTGGCGGGTATGCCGTCCCGACTTGCCATGATATTTTTAGTCCACCCAGGCTTGCACCTTGGCATCTCTTAAAGAGATATCCACCATCTGGATGAAGTCTTAGTTGGTGCATTCCTTTTTTTTGGAATTTACGCCATCGACTTGAACTTCTCTGGACGCGAGTACAGAAGTCCTTGGCACTTGGAGCTGGCTTTGCTCATGAAGCTCGCGTTTTAAGGCCATGACTTGGATGAATTCCAACTCGGGTTGAAGGTTTCAGACCCGAATCTTGCAACTCCTGTTCATTCAACAGGGAGATGGCAATTTTTTCGGCGTCTGAGTCTTTTCGCGCCTGGTGTGTTAGACGCAGATGCAGAAAATTGGACTGCGTTTGAACCCTGCGTGTATCACAGTTTTAACTCGCGTCTGTTTCTGCCACCGCGGAAGTTTTGGCTCACTGCGTGGGTCATTTCCGCGTCTGTAGTCTTCGGCAATAACTGCGACTGTCACTTAGTTTTCTCTGTTGAAGTGTACTAAGTTCCAGATATTCTGATTCCTTTGTTTATTCCTTGCAGGTAGGCTTGATCGTCCTTTTTCTCGTTCGCTGGGCCCGTGGGAGAATATATCGGCCAGCGAACTTGTTCGATGTTCATCCACAAGGGAAGAAATCATAGTCTCCGTCGTCCACAAGGGAAGAAATCACGATCCTTGACGGGGACTTAACTCTCGTCAAGATCTCTTTGAACGTGACGCACCTGTCATGCTTGTGGGCTGGTCACGGTCACAGTGGGTATGGCGGCGAGGGGGGTTACGGTGGATATAGTGGCAGATAGCATCCCCTTCCTCTCTCACCCCAGAAGTGACATCAAGGACACTCCATGTTTGTTGGATGGCCTTATGGCGAGAGAGATGCTCATGAATGAAGGGTTGCAGGGCTTTCTGCTGCCACCGGACCTCAAGAACACCATTGCTCTTAGCTTAGTCAGCTAGGGCTCTTTCGATGTTTACATCATGCATCGTGGTGCGGCCAGCTTCTATTGTCGCCACAGTTTGGCGCTTTTCCAAACATCGTGCACTTGGAATCAGATGCGGCTTCAAGGAGTGAGTACGGCCTCTGAGAGAGAGAGGGACTTCTTTGTACTCCTTAATTGTAACACTCAATCTTATTGTATAAGACAGCGTTTTGTATCACTTTCATGTGCCTGGATATAAATAAAGTGACTTTTTTCTTTCTGCCTCTTTCTATTGTCTTGAACCTTTTGTCTTCAGTCAAACGCATAGAAGCAGAAGATCTTTGACTTCGTCAAAATTATGATGATAATCTTAATAAGTCAAATTTTGTAGGGAAAGATCCTATTTCAGGAACTTTCACAATATTGTCAGAGGTGTAATATTAACTTGACAGAGATGAAATAATGTTTGGTGGGCCAGCCACTTTATAAGAAAAGTGACAGGTGGAACACGTACCCCCAAGGAAGGGGACTTTTATCAAGGGTTTGGGATCAACTTGATTAAGTTCAGCCGGGGAGTTGATGGAAACACTGTCAATGGTGTAGTGTTAACCTGACAATATTTTTAGGTAGACTTGTTATTCTATTGAAGAGAATAACAAGTAAGACTAGACTCATGGGGAATCTAGGGAAGTCTTTACCGTTGAAAGTAGTCTCGTCAGAAGTGTGATGTTAACTTGACAAGGATGTGAGTCAGAAGTGTAATATTAACTTGACTCAAAAGTATTTCAGTTTTATTTTGGGAAAACTGAGAGTGTCACTGACATAGGTGTGATGTTTAACTTGACAGTGAGGGTAATGCTAGAGGTGTAATGTGGAACTTAGCATTGGTCATCTCGACTTGGATAAGGAAGTCGAGGAAGAGTCATGGCCATAGGTGTATTGTTGAACGTAGCAATGACTTAGATGCTAGAGGTGTAATGTTAACTTAGCATCATTCATTTCAGCTTCAATACGGAAGTCTGAAGGAAAGTGACTGTCAGAGGTGTAATATTAACTTGACAGAAGTTTGGTGTACTGTTTAGAAGTATAATGTTAACTTAAACAGTAATTTTGTCAGAGGTGTGATATTAACTTGACAAGAATTGGCTCGTGCCAAAAAACGGTTTGAGGACCGGTCATTCTATTGATGAGAACTGACAGGTAGAATTTGGAGTGCCAGAGGTATAGTGTTAACTTGGCAACAACTGTATCTTGTAGGCTTACCATTCTGTGGATGAGAATTGGTAAGGGATTTTGGAGGGAGAGTGGAGTTGAGTCCACTTAGGATTTTTAGCAAACCCTCAGCTATCAACGGGTTTGATATGCCTTTACCAACTACCGTTTGAGTTGGGCTAGCCATGCTATTCCCCTTAGCATGATGAGTTGTCGAAGACTTATGTTGGGCTTAGAAGCCAACATTTTCCTCTATCCCTAGCCGTCGGAGGCGTTGGATATTAATGAAGAAACTCTTCTTGTTTTGATCAGAGGTGTAATTTTGAACTTGATCAGCGGGGAGGAGTACTATTAAGGATAGTACTTCTTCAAGAATCTACCATTGATCGGCATCATGAGTGTATCGCCATTCGAGGTCATGAGGCGATATGATCCATTCGAGTAGACTGACTCTACCACAAACGGTCCTTCCCATTTGGGTTGGAATTTTCCTTTGTCTTGTGCATCATCACCATGGGTCTTCTGACGGCTAAGACAAGATCGCCTTTCTTGAAAGTTCGCATTTTAACTTTCTTGTTGAAGGCTCTGGTAATTCGAGCCTGGTAGAACTCGATTTGTTGTTGGGCCTGCAAACGCTTATCGTCTAAGGCCTCCAATCTTGGAGTCGCTGTCGATGCTTCTCCTCTGTTGTCATCTCTGCTGTCAAGGCGACGCGTAGAGATGGAATTTGGATTTCCAGTGGAAGCACGGCTTCACACCCACATACCAAAGAAAATGGCGTAGTTTTAGTCAGGGTTCGCACAGTTGTGCGGTAAGCCCATAAGCATTCACCCAGCTTATCGTCCCAATCACGTTGACTTTTCGAGATGAATTTCTGAGAAGCTTACCGATGGTCTTGTTGAAAGCTTCTGCGAGGCCGTTAGCAGCGGGGTAGTATGCCGTTGAGGACACACTCTGGATTCTGAACTTGGCCCAGAATCTCTGGAAAGCTGGCTGATGAACTGGGGTCCATTGTCATGGACAATTCGCCGAGGTACCCCAAAACGGTAAATGACATGATGCTTCACGAACTTGATCACATCAGATGACTTCACCTCCTTCAAAGGAACGGCCTCAGCCCATTTGGAGAAGTAATCAATTATTGCCAAAATAAACCGATGTCCTTTTGATGACGGCGGGCTGATAGGGCCAACCACATCCATTCCCCACATTTCAAATGGCCAAGTAGAAGCCGTGGAGTGAAGGTAGTCTGGTGCTTGATGGATGAAATCGCCATGTACTTGGCAGGCGTGACATCTTTTGGCATAGGTGATGGCATCAGCGATCATCTTGGGCCAATAATATCCCAACCTTTGGAGTCGGTATGCAAGTTTTGGGCCAGGTTGATGGGCTCCACACATGCCGTCATGGGCTTCTTTCAATACCTCCTGTGCCTCCTTTTGTGAAAGGCAGCGAAGTAAGATCCCGTCATGCGATCGACGATACAGTGTTCGCGTAATCGCATTATAGTAGTATTTGGGGGCTTTCCTTCGAATGGCAGCCGCTTCCTTGGTATCCTCAGGCAAGATGCCATATAGGACATAATCAATGTAGGGGAATCGCCAGTCTCTAGGCTCTGGACCGGTTGACAATTCCAGCGCTTCTTTACTTTGAGAATCTCCTGTTGGCTCCTGGTAATCCTCAAGAGCAATTCTCGGGCAATACAGGTCGTGGCTGTAGACGAATATCTTCTCCATTGCCCCAGCTGGAAGAGCGAAGGAGGCCGCGAGGGATGCGAGTGCATCTGCATGCGCATTTTGCCTGTGCGGTACATGATCGATGTAGAAGTTCGTGAACCTCTCGGCCATGTGGATAGTTTCGTTGTAGTAGGGTACTAGGTCTTCATGTCTGACTTCGTATTCCCCGTGAACCTGGCTAACGATGAGTTTGGAGTCGCCGTATGCCTCGAGATTTTTAACGCCAATCTCATCGGCGAGTTGCATCCCAATCAAAAGAGCATTGTACTCCGCCACATTGTTGGAACACGGCTCAGTTAATGAGACAGCCTGAGGAATCACATAGTTCTGTGGGGAGACGAGTACTACTCCTACTCCTGCTACTAGGTGTCCTTTTGGGCTTGTTCTTGATGCACCATCAAAGAAAAGTTGCCATACCTGCCTTTCAAAGGATGTCTGGGTCTGGCAGGCTTCAGCGACCTCATCTGGGAGATCGTCGTAAAGTTTGATTGCCCTCGGATCTGGATGCTCAGCCAGAAAATCTGCCACCGCTTGTCCTTTAATGACCTTCTGTGGTAAAAAGTGCATTTCATATTGAGATAACAATATGGCCCATTTTGCCAGTCGGCCATTTAGCAATGAAGGTTTTGTCATGAGTAACCTCAAGGGGTTGATTTTTGATATGACATTTATGATTTGGCCCGCCAGTAGTGTCGCATTTTCTGAATGGCGAACACCAGTGCCAACATTCCTTCTCGATCGGGTTGTACCGATGTTCGGCTCCGATCATTGTTCTACTCAGATAGTAGATCGCTTGCTCTCGTCCTTGATCATCATTCTGAGCGAGTAGAGCTCCCAAAGAATGATCCATTGCCCGGACGTATACCAGGAAAGGTTTTTCCGAATATCGGAGCTGCAAGGACTGGTGGTTGGGTGAGGTATTGCTTGATTTCCTCAAAGGCTTGTTGACAAGCGTCGTCCCAAATGAACGAGACACCCTTCTTCATTAGCTTAGTGAAGGGTTGGCATCTTCCGGAGAGGTTTGAGATGAACCTACGGATGTACGCCAATCGTCCTTGCAATCCCCTGAGTTCCTTGAGATTTCTCGGAGGTTGCATCTCCTGGATAGCGCGAACCTTTTCCGGGTCCAGATGAATTCCCGTGGAGGTTACAACAAATCCTAGGAATTTGCCACTGGTCACCCCCAGGAAGGACTTGGTGGGATTCATCTTCAATTGATGAGCCCGCATGATATCAAAGACAACCTTCAAGTCGGATATGTGATCGTCTTTATTGCGACTTTTCACCGCGATGTCGTCAACATAACACTCTACCGTTTTGCGTATTTACTGATGGAAAATGGCATTCATGGCCCTTTGATATGTTGCCCCGCATTCTTCAGTCCGAAGGGCATGATGGTGTAGCAATATACCCCTAGAGGTGTCCTGAAGGAGGTATGCTTTTCGTCATCAAGATACATTTTAATTTGATTGTATCCTGAGAATCCATCCATGAAAGACATTCGTTCGAATCCGCAAGTATTGTCAATCATGACATCTGTGATTGGCAGTGGGAATTCGTCTTTGGGGCAAGCCTCGTTTAGATCACGAAAGTCGATGCAGATCCGGATCTTCCCGTTCTTCTTGGCAACTGGGACAATGTTGGCTACCCAGTCGGGATGTTGTTCTTCCCTGATGAAGCCAGAATCCATAAGTTTTCTGACTTCTGATTGAATTGCCTCCATTATTTCCGGACGGAACCGTCGCTGCTGTTGTTTGACAGGTTTTGCGTCCGGATTGATGTTGAGGCGGTGCATAGCCACTTGAGGATCAAGCCCAGGCATGTCCTCGTAATTCCAGGCGAAGACGTCTATATACTCTTGTACAAGAGATATTAGATCCTTCTTCTCCGAAGGTGACAGGCCGTCACTTATGAAGATGGGCTTAGGATTGGCCTCATCTCCTAGATTGACTTGAACAACCTTGTCTTCTGTGGGTGGCTCGCGCTGTTCAAAGCAGTATCCCAAACAGTATTTAAATGTTTGATCCAAGGATCTGTATCAGATTGGATCATTTCTTCATCTCCGTCTTCCAGGTGGCTTGTTGAAACCATGTTCACTGAAAGTTCTCTGAAGATGTTGCCGACACTGACATCTGACTCCCATGATGACGTGCCTGAAGAGTAATCGTGACCTGACGATTCTCGAGAATCAGAGGCTGATGGAGCTGGAGTTGATACATAGCCCAACCCCCGGCGCGTCCGATGATGATAATAATCGGGGGCTTTCCCTTTCGGCACAAAGGATCGAAGTAGCGTTCTCCTTCCTTTGCCGAAGTTCAACCCGGGTCTGTTGGTTAGATCGTACCCCATGCACTTCATCATTTGAGCGCTTTTGGTTCATAATGACCGAACTGAGGGGATTCCTGCTCACTATGTTAGCAGTGAGTTCTGGATACTCAGTGTCAGAGAAGGTTCTCCTTCTGTGGGAGCGCCTTCTTTTGGCTAACGGGGAATCAGGGTCAGCTGTCTAACTAAAGACTGCTGGTGCACACCTGAACCACAACGGCACTCGGAGAGCATAGAGATGAGCCGTTGGCAGCAACATGATGAAGTGACCTGATTGGCACTTCTTTTCTTCGTCAAGTAATCCCTCAGATCCACGGGAGGGGGATCGAAGAGATTAACCTCGCAACGTCGAAGACAGGAGGCAACCATGTGCTGTACAGCCTGGACGCGGGTTTCAGGGACGCGATTTTCGCGCCACGGCTGTAAGACGCGCGTCTGGCGTCTCTGTTGGAACGAGACGCGATTGCCGCGCTGCCGCTCGGTGCGTCGGGGCAGAGACGTTTGAGAGAGGATGGGCTGCTGGGCCCCACGCCTATGGGCGCGTGCCTCTCGCGCTTGATGAGGCGCAGAGGCTTCACCTTGGCGTTTGGTGAGTTGGTCTTCAGAGGAACTAGCTTGAGGTGTCTCGCGTTTGGGCCGCCAAACGCGGACTTCACGTGCTGGACGTGGCGCGGGCAAGGCGCCAGATTGTACGTCGCGTCCAGCCTCAGTCGGACAACCAGAGATTCCAACTTGTAGCTGACGCGTACGTCTCCTCTGTCGACGCTCAGCGTTTCGGTTGCGTCGTGGAGGTGGAGAGTGACCAACGACGACCTGATGCTGGACACCAGAGATTTTGACCACGCGGGTCTCCTGAGAGACGCTGACGCGTGTGTTCCGTTCTGCGCGGTTGATCGCAGCGGCAGTTGTACCTGAGATCACGCGGGCCTTCTGAGAGGCGTTAGCGCGTGTATCTTGCTTGGCACAGTTGGCAGCAGCAGTGCCCGAGAGAACCTCGGATCAGGCTTCGGGGCCATTCCCCGTCGAGACCCTGCGGCAGACGCGGGTCTTTGGGCTCTTGGAGCCGGCAGAGAGAAACTCTTCGTACTTCGCCTGGTCGAACTCGACAACGAGCGATTCGACCATCTTTCTCTTACGAAGGACGTCATCTTGCGCCACGATCTGCTCATCAGTGACAAATGTAGTCCCCAGCGGAGTCGCCATCTCTTGTTTGGTACGGAGAATGGTTCGTGTAAAGTTTCCTTGAATCAACTGAAAGATTACAACGGACTAATGCTCCGACTACAAGGGAGGGAGGATGTTGAGTCTTGAATCCTCCCTTTGTTTAGTGTTGGGTTCTTCGTGTGGCGGTGGAGAGTGAATCTTGTTCTCCGTTGACCGGATGACCGTCGGGATCGTCAGGGATCTCCTCTTTGGCTGGTAGAAGGAGTAACACAGCTCTGTCTACCAAAACTCTCAAAGAGAAGGTAGGCAAAGGGGCAACTCGTACGCAGCGAGCTTGTTGAAGAGTTGAGCTCTCTCTCTTGCTTCTCTCTCTCTCTGTCTGCCTGTTGTCTATCTCTGATCTCTCCTTTTTCTCCGACCTTCTTTTTTTTTCCTCCGACGGAGCTATTTATAGAGGCTCCAGGGGTGAACGTGCCCCCTAAAAGTGCTCCACAATGAGGGGCTGACCTTCCCGCTATGTGGGCGGCGACTGGCCCCATAACCAGGGCGGTTATAACTGAGGCGCGGGTTTCAACCCACGCGCCTTGATGCTGAGACGCGGGTGTCGAGCCCACGCGCCTTGATGCTGAGACGCGGGTGTCGAGCCCACGCGCCTTGATGCTGAGACGCGGGTGTCGAGCCCACGCGCCTTGATGTTGAGACGCGGGTGTCGAGCCCGCGCCTTGATGTTGAGACGCGATGTCGAGCCCGCGCGCCTTGATGTTGAGACGCGGGTGTCGAGCCCACGCGTCTAGAACTTGAGGCTCTGCTTTTTAACGGCTTATCTTTTAGTGATTTTTAGACAGCCTACAATATCCAATGAGACAAAGTAGTGAAGCCCTAGATATATTGGTGAAGTGAAAAGGAAGAATGGAGAGGCAGATAGGTAGGAAGATTAAGGAGCTAAAGATTGGTAATGTGGAAAAGACATGTACCAATTCTTACGATTTGGCCAGAACACCGGAATTGTTACTCACTTCACGACAGGTACAGATGGGTTGGCTAAAGAAGTAATCTGTTCCTTGCTGGAGGAGGTTCGGAGGTTGTTGTCTAATGCAGGATTAGACAAGTCGTTTTGGGCTGAGGCAACTGTGTATGCTAGCCATCTCATGAATAGATCGACTGCGATAAGAGGTAAAGTTCTATTGAAAATTTGGTCTGGGAAAGCTGCTCAAGATCCTGATGTGCTGCGGGAGTTTGGAAGTCTGACCTACTTCAGTGCCAAGAATGGCAAGGTGAATCCGCGAGCAAAGAGGTTTGTCTATTTGGACGTCAAGAGGAACAGCTACAGGTTGTGGGACCCCAAAGACAAGAAGATCGTGATGAGCAGGAATGTCACATTTGGAGAGACTTCAGTGTTGAAGTCTACCGTCTCTCAGCAGGTGGAGAGGACGGAGACAAAGGAAGTATCGTAGCGGGTGGAGGTTGATGCTACTCCACCATCTCCAGTTGGTTCGGCATTAGAGAAGACTTCATCGGATGTGACACCGGGTGGAGATCATGAAACCAAGGGTGATGCTGAACAGGTTGAAGACATTGCTAAGGATGTCGAGGTGTTTGTAGCTACTGGAACCAAGGTGAAACCACGCTCTTGGTTAAAGAAGTATGAATCTCAAGCTTGTGATCGCGACAAGCTCAAGTTGAAGGCCGTTGTTATCCATGATGGTCGGAAGAGGTTCATATGACTCAGTCTGATAGGTTCACTGCTGCAGATACAAGTACCAGTATTTGAGCTTGATGAAGCTCATTTCAATGAACTACGGTTGGCTTGATCCTTTGGGCAAGGTACGTAGGCAGCCGTAAAGGCGCAGCCAGTTGGTGATGCAACCCGTATGAAGCTAATTGGGTTCTCGAGAAGCTGTTTGGAACTTCACGTAAAGGTGAAAAGTTGTGGCCGATGGAACTTCACGTAGAGGTGGAGAGGCTTCACGTAGACGTGAAGTGTTGTGGCCAGTTGGACTTCACGTAGAGGTGAAGTGTTATGATCTCGATGAACAGGTTGATCTTCCGGTGAGAAGATGTTGAGCTTGCATAAGGAGTGGTGTGCATTCAGTTGAAGCCGATGATGTTTGGTGTGCTCTACGCAGACTTGGTTGGACCGTCAGTGAAAGACAGGTAGACTAGATAGAGCTAGTCAGTTGGAGAGTCAGTGTTGGCTCATGAGGAGTCTTCGTGAGGTCGTGAAGGTGCGGAGGAGGAGCCACGGTATGGTGATCGGCTTGTATGGAAGTTATCCTAAGGTGAAGTGCAGGAAGGCATGTGCGATGTTTTCCAAGGATAGCTGAGCTAAAGATTCCAAGCCGAGATCGTGTGTCGATTTTGCCGAGATCGTGTGTCAATTTCGTTCGGTGCACGCAAGCCGAGATCGTGTGTCAATTTCGTCGAGATCGTGTGTCGATTTCGCCAGGTGAAAGACTGGGGTACGTTGGAGATCGGCTCAGATTTGAAAAATCTTCACCGAGGTGGAGAATTGTAGGGGAGGAAGTCGTCGAGGAAGTCGACGAAGAGAAGAAGGAAATCCAGAATTCAGCAGCAGCAGAAAACAGCAGAACAGGGTAACGGTCGACCGGCCCGGTCGACCGATGTGCACGCTGACATGCACAGCGTAGCAGTCAACCGCAGGATGAGATCGGTGGACCGGGTGGTCGACCGACTGAAGTGACCCAACTCTCGGTTGGGAACGGTCGACCGGCCCAGTCGACCGGTGCATAGGGTCGGTCGACCGGCCGGTCGACCGACAGTCGGGTCTGCCTGTTTCGGAAAGGGTTATTTTTGAACCCTATTTAAGGGCTGTGTTGAATTTCTAGGGTTTGAATCAGTAGAGAGATCTTGTAGTAGGGTTTGTGAGAGCAATTGTGGAGGAGAGTAGAGCAGAGGCAGAACTTTCCCGATCCCATTGCTGTAAGTATTGATTTGTTGAAATCAATAAAACTCTCCCTCTTTCTTACCCCGAGGACGTAGGCAACAATGCCGAATTTCGTTAAATCTATGTTTTGTGCTCTTTCTCTGGATTGTTTTGTTTGTGCTGGTTGTGGTACTGTTCTTCTGTGCTTTGGAGATCTAGGGTTCCTCTGTGGGTTGTTGTTGTGGAGCACAACAAATGTCATGTCGAGGCGGCACGCGCCGGGGCGGCTATGTACACGCTGGTGAGTGGCGGCTGCGTGGTGTAGCATTGAGGTCCGTTGAGAGGCAGCACTAAAGAAGAAGCTCGACGACTCTTGGGTTCTTTTTTTCTTCAGTTGAAAGGAGAAATAAGGGCTGCATTAATCTCTTAGTCTGTTTATTTATTTTATTTTATTTTATTTTTTTGCTAATTAACTCATCTGCTGGCGAGATTTACCGTCGACTACCGGAGAGCAAACTCAGAGCATGATCGGGACCGTGTCTGACATGTAAGCTCGATCGGTGACCACGAAAAGAACGTGTGCTCTGTTAAGCAATCCTGGGCCACTTGGTCGGTTGTTGAAAGGGAAGGAGTAGCCGTCAAGAGTAAATTATTGCATGCATGTATCTGTCATGCGCGAGTAATGGAAAGGAGTTAATTCCTTTGGGTCGTGTGTGTGGTTTTTTTTTTCTTTTTAGCGTGGGTGGGGGCAGAGAAATGCGCTTGAGGAGGAAATTAAGGGCGCATGAGGAATTATGGGTCACATGTAGTTGGCACCGCGGAGAGGAATTAATTTGCCACTGTGGGTTTGGTGAGGGGACAACACCAACATCAAAAGAGTTCACCTTTATTCATGTGGTGTGATGCTGGTGTTCACATGGGAGTGATTGAGTTTTGGTGTTGCTCCAAACGCCAAACATTCAGAAGCAGCAAATAAAAGCATGAGAAAAGTTGAAATTTCAGATCAACAGTCGAGATTGATCGGGTATTGGATCGGAGAATCGGTGTCATGTTTGGGTGATTCAGGAGTCGAATCCTATATTTTTTGAGGCTCTGATTGCAGTGGTAGATGCAAATCAGGCGAATTCTACTTTTTGGAGAAGGTCTGTACAGATCAACGAGGAATCGACTAATGATCTAGGAGACGCGTACATGTCAGGTTGATCAGAAGGTCAATGGTGTGGTTGATTGTACGAGTGAGGTACGGTATTGTATCTCATAATTTATTGGATGTGGTTACCTCAAAACATGGTGTCACATGTAATTGTGCAATCGGATTTTGTCTCGGAGGGTCATGGTGATTTTTACCGAAGTGGAGCATGATATAGTGATCACGGTTGTCCGGTGTGAGACATATGTAGTGATCATGAGTGCACAGCTGGAGACGGTAATGATTGTACGGATTGTTCGCGTGAGGTGGTACACGTACATGTGCAAGTTTTGTTTGTGTAGTAGATGACGAGAACCACAGAGTTTCTCCAGGTTATGTGGCTCATAATGAAGGTAGAGATTGTTGAGGTTGTGTTCGTATTTGGTTTATGCATTCAGGTTGGTTTTGTGCTGGTTACGGTCATGTTAGATCGTGAGAGTCCATATTGGACTTGAGTCATTGGATCAAATCACCTTAATGGTTGGGCTATCATTAGGAGATGAATAGTGTAAAAGTTTGTTAGCACTATATAAAGACCTCTTGGAATGTAAGAGGTTACTTGGCTTGGTTGTTCTTCTCATTGTGTGAGAATGAGAGAGTGATTTGAAAGTGCTATGAGAGAGTAAAACAAAGGTTAGAGAGACAAGTGTTCTCTCTTATAAACCTTATAATATCTCTTATAGTGAATCTCTTGCATCGGTGCCCCGCGTAGTAGGCTGGAATTGGCTGAAATCACGTAAAAAATCGATTGTCTTCTTCTTGTGTGTTGTTTTCTCTATCTTGTGTTCTCGGGTTGATCTTGCGATTTCTCGAGATCGGAACCGGGGAGGCTTCATTGACCAACAACTATGATGTTATTTAATCTAATATGCATAAAAACAAATACCTAACATTAACCCAAAAAAAACATTAAATTGATACAATTAATAACGCGAGAGAGAGAGAGAGAGAGAGAGAGAGAGAGAGAAGGGCCGGTCCCTTAAATTCGAGTTGATAATGGCGTACTGGAAAATAGAAGAGAGAAGAAAAGGCATGAACAACATGCTATTAAGTTATTTGCGACGCGGACTTAGGTAAGTATATACCTTCAACATGTAATATCAAATAGTTGCGAACTAAGACTTAAATACAGACCTAATTTACCTCTACGCTAACTGAGGACTATAGATGCTGAATTCTTAGAAAATGAACGGTTATAAGAAAAATACTCAATGGCCAGAAGAAATATGCGAAATTGTTTAAATATAGGGATATATATGCTAAAATACTTATATTATATAATTATACCATTATAAATATACAGAGATCCGTATCCATATCAGCAATTGTTATTCGTACTCTTATATTATCATCTTTAAACCTCATCCAAATCCGACCGGATCTAAAAGTTAAATATTCAAATCTGTACATTTTATAAATACATGTGTGGACATCTGTGAATAATCCGCGTCCATTTGTACCCGTCGCTGTTGGTCCCACTCTTAAAAATCTGCATTTGTTTACATTCGCTCTTGGTCCCACTCCCATGCATCCGCATTTGTCTACATTAGTTTCATTTTGCTCACCGTGTGACTTGTTCACCGTGCCCACTGTGACCTGGAAGTCATTTATTCGAGTGGAGTCATTGGGTCCCACTCACAGGCCCATCAAAATCAACAGTTCAGAGGGGCGCGGTGACGAAAAAAGCAGTGAGCAAAAAAAATTCTGCCTACATTGCTGATATAAGCAGAAATATATATACTTTTTATTTTTTTATTTTCTAACAAGTAGAAATTAGTGGTCTCCGGAATTAAGTCATCTAATTAACATCACTCGTCAGGTAACCAGAAGTTACCTCACAAATACAAAAAGAACAGTTCACGTGTATGTGAGGTCCACACATATAACATATTATAAGAGGACAAGTCCACGTGCTAACACCGGATTGATCATCTTATTGTATGTGTGTTGTGACTCACACACATGAACCGAACCCTTCCATGACTGCTTCCCTTACTCTGCGTGGCGGGTCCCGCTCCAATCCGCTGTCCTATTCCTTGGTCCCAAACAGATGTCCTATTGTGGTAGGTCCAAATCTCGGGTCCCACCGCTCTCGGGCCCACACTTCCATCTCACCCCATGTGCTCCCAACGACAACTGCTCCTTCTCTGACACAACAAACAGACAAATATTCTCTTCGCCAATTTTATACTACTATATCTATGGACGTATAGGCACTGTTTTTTTTTATTTTATACTACTATATCTATGGACTTATGTGGACATGTATCAAGCGTGAGCGGAACAGTGTGTTCGGTGCTAAAATTTCTTTTTAATCGGTGTGTCATCTAAATTTTCTTTTTCTGCATTTTCCATTAAAAAAATATCATTTTCCCCAATTTGACCGGTATATCCAATGTACTTGGCTAAATCTGAATGCATTATACACAAATTACAGAAAACACTTTACTATTATGGTTTGGTAAAAAAGCTTACTATAGAGTTTAAACAAGTCAAAAAACATGTATATTATTAAATATTATACAAATTTTATTGAATATAAGATGGTGGATGAGAATCTTTATCATATCTTAGCTTGAACAAGTGTGTTCTTGTTTTACTATTTAAAAAAAATACGTTCTTTGCTAAATTCAATAAAAAATAATTTAATTACCAATTTATAATAGTACAATCTTTTTTTTTATTGACTTTTATAGAACATGAATTTTTTCTACTCATTGTAATAGTATAAGTGTTTTTTTTTTTAACAAAATGAAAATAATACGAGAAGGTTTTCTGTAATTTTTTCTTTGTTTGGACTTCAGAATACAGGCCATAGCCTGGTGCTCTTGTTACTGTAAAAAAAAACTTTACTGCTATAGTACTTACCAATTTATCTTATAATAATCGAGTGTCGTGTGCTGCAGATTGCTTTTAGATTTTTTTTTTTTTTTAATTTTTAGATGTGTCCGCTGTCCTCTCTGCTACTGCCAGGTACCTTTCCCGTATCTCGTTCTGCTGTGCACCCAACAAAAGAAAAAAAAAAACTCTCCACCATTCACAGGGCCACGTGTCACATTGCAAATCGCACGATCCCGATTGTCGTCTACACGCTTCGGCAGCGTGTTCAGATAAGAAAAATTGATCAGATCCTAAGAACTTGACACAAAAAAATGGGAGTGGAAGGAGAGGTGGAAGACCAGCGGACGAGCCTCCTCTCCGCCGACGACCGCCGGCGGCCTCCACCGAAGGACGTCCTCCACGTGGCGTACCTGGTCTACTTCACCCTCGGCGCCGGGTTCCTCCTCCCATGGAACGCCTTCATCACTGCCGTCGACTACTTCGCCTACCTCTACCCCGCCGCCTCCGTGGACCGCGTCTTCTCCGTGGCCTACATGATCTGCTGCCTCGTCCCCCTCCTCCTCATCATCGCCTACGGGGCCCACAAGTCCCGGGCCCCGCTCCGCATCAACGCCGGCCTCGCCCTCTTCGCCGCCTCCCTCCTCGTCGTCCCCCTCATGGACGCGCTCTACGTCAAGGGCCGGAGGGGGATGTACGGAGCCTATGACGTCACCGTCGGGGCCGTGGTGGCGGCCGGGGTCGCCGACGCGCTGGTGCAGGGCGGGGTCATTGGGGCCGCCGGCGAGCTCCCCGAGCGCTACATGCAGGCTGTCGTCGCTGGCACTGCGGCTTCAGGTATAAAAAAAATGCTTGCTTTGCATGCTTCTTGAATTTATTTATCACGTTTGTGTCCAAATTGGTTGTTTTTTTTGGGTATAAAATTACTATTTGGAATTGGGATATTGTTTCTTGAATAAATTAAATTGGGGGAATTCGTATGGCCGCAACACTGTTAGTGGAGCATTTGATCGAATATGGGGCATTGTTTATCGGAGCTTTTGATTTTTGGATCAGCAATGGAGAGAAACAGGGGGAAATGTCCACTATAAAAAGAATTTGTGATGTGGAACGTGTATGTGTGAGTGAAAATCAGCAATAAAACACTCAAATTACGCTTTAGCAACATGAATTGGTAGGAAAAATTACAATTAATAATCTAGCAAACTGTTGATCAAATAACATGCATAGACTAATCAATATCAATTCAATAATAAATTAACAATATTATTATGTTATGCATGCAAAAGATTCTACTATCAATAAAAAAAAATATGAAATTAAAGGGAAACAGATACACACAATCTCACATTCGAATATAGCAGTTAAATCGATAAAACTTCAGAGATTAAATATCAGACTCAAAATAACTAATTGAGGTTAAAAATGTATCTATTGAGAATCATATGTAACCTTAATGCCTTTATGATAACTGTAGAAGTGTAGATGTTGTCTTCACGAATGCAAAAATCATGTGTGATTTGAATTCCGAATAAGAGATACGGTTTGAAAATGAACTTTAAATGCTTTAACGAATCTGTTTTTACTGTAGCAACGACGGTATTGTGGCAGATTACTGCAACAGGTACTGTAGCTGGTACCAATATTGTTTTTTGATTTTTTCTTCTATTGGAGATGGAGAAAAAGGTATGAGACTAATTTATATAGGGTTTTGAAGAGGTTGATGAAAATAGAATTAGGATTTGGAAGAGGGAGAAAGAGAAGAGAAAGGGGATAGGCTAGTTAGGATTTCACACAACTAATTTAGAGTTTCTTCGGGTTTCACACAGAGAGAGATTTGGGAGAGATCACAATTCACAAACTTGAGAAAAAACTTTAATAATAATTCATTGTCTTCATTGATTCATACAATAGGCCTTTTATAGGCTTGTACAAAATTGAACACAACTCAAACTAAAATTCCTAATCATAATAGAACTACAATTGGGATTAAAATTACATCTCTAAATAAGAAAACTCAAAATAAAGAAACTAAAATTATATAGAGTTCTATTACTTCTGAGAAATTGGGACTAGGCGTCTTCTCTACCGATGATACACGTGACTTGATGTTTGCATCATTCTCCTCGTGTTGGAGAGAACTCGACTTCGTCAAGTTAGAAATGGAAGTGCTTTCATACTGCTTCAAAATATTATGATCAATCTTCGTCAGTTCACTTCGGTCTAGCCATCTATCATCAATTGATACTTTTTCTGTCTAAATTAGATATTTTGAATTCCACCAAGTTGGGTGGTGATAATTTTTTTATTTAAGAATTTGTCAACTTGGCATGTTGTATTGGGTAAAATATATGTTAGTAGTGAAAGGAATGGACTCTAGAAAATAAGCCCAGGAGAAGGCTCATCAGCAAGTGGGATAATATTTATAGGACTTTTATAATCCACAAAGCAGTCAATATTGAAAATAGAATTGATGCTAAAATTTATAAGAAGATCTATAACATAAATATCATCGTTCAATTTCATCAAAATTTGAAATAGATCAGAACTACAAGCATGTAACTTTTGAACATCACTAATATTAAAAGTATTTAATCTAATCCCATCATCAGCTTGTATCTCATGATTTGGATTTTTTTTTACAACTTTGTCACTGATCTTCGTCGGTTCATGCACGTGTGATTCAAAAGATGATGCAGACACAATGACTTGATACTGATCGGCTATGGGGATAAGGTCTGTAGAGAATTTCAATTTAGTACTTAAGATAGCCATAAGAGAAAAAGGGATAGTGTCGCCAGTAGGGGAGGAAGGAATTGGTGACCAAAACAGGTAACGACAGTAGGGATCAGTAGTAGAGGAGGCAGAGAAGGTGGTGTTGACTGTAAAGCCGGGGAAGAAAAAGGACAGGTGACAGTAAACTTCTTGATCACATGATTGCTTTCGGAGAAATAATACTATCAGGCTTAGGTGTTTCAATGGGAACTTCATCATTGATGGCATTCTTAAATAGGCTTGGACAATTAGCAACATGTCCATAATCTTGGCATTTATGTCACTTAATTGTGGGACTAATTTTGAAAAAGTCCTTTTCAGTGTTCTTGTTTTTACTGTTATTAGACTTTTCTTTGACTTTACTAACTGTGAAATCACACAAAAAACACTATTTTTCGAGTTTTACTTGAAAGAATTCATGATTCGGAGTAGATTATCAATTTTAGCCATGATATTATCAAGTGTTGGTTGAGACTCCTTGTTTTGTTCGAGGGAGTTTGTTCGGTGGGAATGAAAGCGTATTCGACCTAGTGGTTGAACAGATGGGGGAGGTCTAAACTCGTAAAAATATGGTGGCACTTACTTGGTTTTAAGCTCTTCTTTCATCATATCCTATATTTCAATCGGCCGTGTTGACCACAGAGTACTTTTCTATTTACAAAATCGGTCCAATATTGATTAGCTTGTCAATTAGTTTCATGGTAGCGAACTTGACTTTCTCAGCTTCAGAAAGTGGGTACCGGATGAAGTACATGTTCATGTTTTGTAACCAATTTAGAAGATTTGAGGATCCCTCAAATAAGCAGAATAATGGTCGTCTAGATGACTATCAAAAGTTGGTATATCCGTAGTGGTGGTTTGAGGATTCTTATATATAATTTTAGACTAGATGATTTTTTTTGGCTTTGAATTTTAAATTTTTTTGTTTGGTTTTTAAAAAAATAAATCTATTTTCTTAAATTGTCGTGTCAGTCAAACCTCAATTTTACCAGTCTAATTGGTCAGGTCGGTGTAATTCAGGTGGGAAATTTTTTGCCCTTGACATTCCTTAATTATATGACCATGTTGAGTATCCTTACTTAGTTATACACCAATCGTACATAATTTCAGCGAAAGTCTTGCCTTTCAACGTTTTCTAATTTTTTTATTTTTTTGACAAAAATTTAAACTAAATGCGAGAAAATAGATAAACGTGAATTAATTAAGTAAATCCTACCTAACCGTGCTCTAATACCAAACTGATGTGAAACGTGTATGCGTGTGTGAAAATCAGCAATAAAACACTCAAATTACACTTCATCAGCATGAAATAATCGTTAGTAGAAAAAAATTAAAATTAATAATCTAGCATACTGTTGATCAAATAACATGCATAGACTAATCAATATCAATTCAAGAATAAGTTAACAATATTATTTATATTATGCATGCAAAATATTCTACTATCAATAAAGAAAATTATGGAACTAAAGGGAAACAAATACACATAATTTCACGTTTGTGGACATCAATTAAATCGATAATTCAAAGATTAAATATCAGACTCGAAATAACTGATTGAGGTTAGAAACGTACATACTGAGAATCATATGTGATCTCAGTGTTCTTGTGATAACTGTAGATGTGTAAAGGTCATCTTCACGAATGCAACGTTTCAAACCGTGCGTGATTTGGACTCCGAATGAGAGCGATATGATTTGAAAACCAACCTTGAATGCTTTAACGAATCTGTTTTTACTGTAGCAGTGACGGTACTATAGCAGATTACTGTTGCAGGTACTGTAGCGAGTTATTGCAGCGATTATTTGTAGCAATACTATTTTTCTGATTTTTTTCTTCTACTGGAGATGGAGAAAGAGATATGAGACTAATTTATATAGAGTTTTTAAAAGAGAGGATGATGAAAATAGAATTAGAATCTGAAAGAGAGAGAAAAGAAAAAGGGGATAGGCTAGTTAGGGTTTCACACCATTAATTTAAGATTTCTCTAGAGCTTCACACACAAAGAGAGATTTGGGAGAGATCACAACTCACAAATTTAAAGAAATTTTTTGATAATAATTCATTGTCTTTATTGATTGATACAAGATGTCTTTTATAGGCTTGTTTAAAATTGAATACAAGTCAAATTAAAAGTCAGAATCAAAATAGAATTATAATTCCAAATAAAAAAACTAACCTCGTAATAAAAATACGACTCCAAATAAAGAAACTCAAAATAAAAAAAACTAAAATTACATAGAGTTCTATTACTACTGGGAAACTGGAACAATGCGTCTTCTCACCGGTGATACACGTGCCATACATGTGGCTTGATGCCTGTATCAATTTGCCAAAATTTTATGACCAGCTTGCAATTTTAAGTTGAATCTATATGTACTCCGCACGTAATTGCTACACAATGCTATAGGACTGCATCGTTGTAGAAACTATTAAAAAAACGGCAACATGTTGCAGTTATGGCTGTTGTCAACCAATGTTACTTAATGCATGGATCGCTTTGGTACACAGTACTAACTGGAACGAAATACTTTTACCGGAAATACAGAATGATTTTTAGATGATATTGTGTGTGTGTGTGTGTGTGTGTGTGTGTGTGTGTGTGTTTGTCTCTCACATATATCTAATGAAATATCAAATATTCAATAATATGTAGGTACACCACATAAGCTTCCTTTTCTTTGATAGGCTTCCTTTTCTTTGACCTTAATATATCAAGTTTGTTTTTTGTTTCATTACTTTATAATTCATTTATATTCTTGTTTGCCACTTTCGCCAATGTGGTCGCAAACGTCCACGATTAGGAATGCACGATCTGGAACAAAAAACTTCAGGGCTTTAATGAATTTGGTAACACTCATGTCAACTAATACTATATACACATTGCCAGCAAACAATGGTTTAGGTTTAGAAGGGTGCTTAATGCTCTATTATGTCTTTTTGGCACCATTCTCATTTGAGACTATAGGAAGAGGAGAGATTTCTTGGTGTGCAAGCATCACCTTGCATAGTATTCTTTCTTTCGTTGTTACTGCAGTATCACGTCCAAGTTCGTGTAATCATTTGTTTTGATGGGAATTGCATAGGAATCAAATGATCAGTCCATTTGTTTTTTAAGTCACGGATGTCTTTTGCTTATTTTCATAAGCCGGCCATTGAAGTAAAGGATGCTTTGAATAAAATGAAAGCAAGGAGAACTGTGGACCTGGTGAAATGGTTTTAGAGATGAGGGGTCAATATTTTAGATTTAACCACATTTTGCCGAATGGTGGGCTCATGACCAGTCAATTTAGATCAAGCCCTTTACTACAAAAAAGTAAGTTAAATATGGGACTATTATTAGGAATTTATCTTAAATGAATAGCCGCTGATGGTTTGCTTCTCTTGGGCCATTGTGTTTATTCAATTATCATCAACCTGCAACTGACTCTTGTTTAGTCAAGAAATTTATCAAATAGAAATCCTAAAAGACATGCAAACAGTGGAATAATCATTTTAACATTGATAGATTTCAAGAATGTGGTATGATTTCTCTTAAAAGAAAAGAAGAAGAATGTAGTATGATATCCCATTGGTGTGCTCATATAGAAATCTATCAAATAGAAAATCCTATGAAGCTGAAAGTACAAAGTTATATATTAGTACCCTATAGTTTCAAGGAATAGTTGGATGTTTGTGTTCTTTCCTCCAAGAGATCAGGTTTCTGTGTATGAGGCAGCACCATGTATGCTTTGTCAACTCTTTATGCTGCTCTTATATATACTATTTGTTCTTTGTTTTCAAAATAAGTTATCTGCATACAATGGGATTCCACAATACAATTCAAAATTTATTAATCTTGAATTTAAACAAAGGGGGGAAACCATATATAAGCCATCATACCTAAACAGTCAAACATGTTGGTTTTTATATATTCGTGAATGTATTTTGCATTTAAGTTACATTCTGGAAAGCAACAATTTGACAAGTCAAAATATGTGCCTCTTATGTGCTTTTGCTGAACTATTTTCACAGGTACTGACTAATGAGTTTCAAGTGTTAGCAAAGAAAGTATTCAATAATTTCAAGTATTGCAATTTTTCCATTCATCATGTAAAGGTTATCAGTCAATGTAAAATCAAGAGACAAGAGATATAAATCAATTTTTATTAGTTACATAAAACAAAAAACAATAAGTAACCAAAAAAAACCTACATTTACGCCCACGAGCAGTCCAAAATGCTCCCGGGTTTCTTCTACTGTGATGTCATCCTCAAACAAGGAAACAACTAGAGATTCTCAAGATGGACTGGTCTTGGAGACAGTGGCTTTTTTGGTGGACATCACCAGTTTGGTGGTCTTGGAAAGTAATTCAACACGCAGAGGGATCACATTAGCTGCTCCTTTTCCTTCAGCTGATATGTCCAAAAGATACATCCTCCTTCAAAAACTGATAACTCTGTGACATCTGATACCTCCAGGTTGCAAGTGATGTTTCTTGACCAACTGAACTGTGGTATATAATATAACAAATCATTTTAATTGTTTGGTAACAAGTCATTATACAATTTGGTGAGGCTACATGACTCCATACACCATTCTGACCGACTTGAATATAAAGAGATGAAAGTACCTTAAGTTGCTCCACTTTTGTGTGGTGTCTTGTCATCAAGTGCTTAAACAAACAATGGCCTTAGTTCTCGTTTTAGTTTTTCGGCTTGCATTTGGTTTCATATGAGATTCATCACCAGCGTGCCAATAAATAAAGAATAATTGATGTTATCCTTCTGTTGCTGCAGGGGTGCTCGTATCTGCCATGAGAGTTATAACCAAAGCCATATACCCACAGGATGCTCAAGGGTTGAGAAAGAGCGCAAACCTCTATTTTGGTGTGAGTATCGCAGTAATGGCGATATGTCTTGTCTGCTACAATGTGGCAGACAGGCTTCCCGTTGTACAATATTACAAAGAAATCAAACTACAAGCTCTCAGAGAGGAGAGGAACGAGAAAGGTTCATTGAGCGGATCTGCATGGAGGTCGACGTTGTGGAACATCATAGGAAGAACCAAATTGTTTGGTTTCGGAATCTTCATGATATATGTTGTCACCCTTTCCATATTTCCCGGATACATCACCGAGGATGTGCACTCTGAGGTCCTGAAAGACTGGTACCCGATCATACTCATCGCTGGATACAATGTGTTTGATCTTGTAGGCAAGACTCTGCCTGCAGTCTATCTCCTTGAGAATGCAAACGTCGCGGTTGCTGCCTCTGTCGCGAGGTTACTGTTCTATCCTCTATTCCTGGGCTGCTTGCACGGTCCAGAGTTCTTCCGGAGCGAAATTCCTGTCACGGTATTGACATGTCTCCTTGGGTTGACAAATGGGTATTTTACGTGTGTGTTGATGATTCTTGCTCCCAAAGCTGTGCCAATACAGCATTCTGAGACTGCAGGGATTGTGATAGTTATGTTCTTGGTTCTTGGCTTGGCTGTTGGTTCAGTAGTTACTTGGTTCTGGGTCATCTGATTGAACAAGTTGAACTTGTATGGCTAAACTGCAAAGGTAAGTTGTCAATATGGATGAATTTGTGCTCTCTTTGTATTGGATTGTGATCCTTGAATCCGAAAATGAGGTCTCTATGTATAAAATTAAGAATCTGTTGAAATATTTCATTATCTGCTATTAGACCAGCTTTGTTATATGACACAGAATGTTAGGTTATAAAGAGATATCATGCCCAGAAAATGAGTGTAGCAGAGATACGCATGCTTCGTTGGATGTGTGGCAACACGAGGAGAGATAAGGTGAGAATGAGAATATTCATATTAAAATAAGCGTAGTCTTTATAAAAGAGAAGATGAGAGAAAATTGTCTACGATGCTTTAGTGATGTGCGACGTAGACTTACAGATACGCCAGTCCGACGAGTAGAGCGCATCAAATTGGGACAAGTTAAAAGAGCGTAGGGGAGACTGAATAAAACATGAATGGAGGTAATACGATAAGATATAGAGACTAAAGGTCTTAATGAAGGCATATTGCTCGATAGAAATGAGTAGAGAACGCTTATCCATGTGCCTTATCTTGCGTAATTTTTTTTTGGTTCATGTAGCCTACCCTAAATACTTGGGACTAGGTTGGCCCTAAAATTATGTCGAAGTTAAACTGGTGAATTCAAATACTTTCTGTTGTGGTTTACATGGACTTTCATCTTGTTTGGTTGTCGAGAAGCAAAAGAAAGTAGAAAAACAAATATACAAGGATTGACAGCAGGCTAAAGATTGGATTCAAAAAAAAAAAAAAAAAATTCTTTTGTGTCTCCTCCAAATATGAACACACCAGAAGAGTACCCAATTATAATAGCATGAACACAAACTTCATACATTTCGACCCAGTTTTCCAACAAAAGATACAAAAGATAAATCAGATTCAAAGAAACAGAAGGCAGAAAAAAAGTCTAGCTAGTTTCACTAAAATCTTACAACAAATTAAAGGCAAGCGGGAAGCTAAATGACAAGCTGTTTTATTGTTCTGCTGTGTTTCATACTGGCACCCATCTTTCAACTCTAATCTGAGACACAGGAAATAAACCTTTCAATATTAAATGAGATGGAAAAGAAAAGAAAATATAATTGCCATTCACTATATGATATAGTGGTAAAGACTGTGTCATAGGTAAGCGGTAATAAGAGGTTCACCATTCAGCTCCTGCTTGCATTAAGCTACAACCAAATCTCGGGCGCCACGAACTTTTCATACCGAATAAGCATAACTAGGTATTAAATCCATGGTCATGTTTAAAAAAAATAAAGTCATCTTTATTGTTTGTACTAAAAATCATCCCCACTCAGGGGTCCGTCAAAAGGAATAGCTTTTCCACATTCGTGCATATAACATCAAGTCACAGTACCAGGATATGGATATGACTGCACTATTATGAACAGCCAAAGTACAAAAGATCTCAAGATATATCCATGAATTACTCTAGCTGCTTCGCCGTCGCCGACGTCGTACCAACTAACAGGAACTGGCTAACGGGAACTGACGCAAGGAAATTTTATAACACACCTCCATTTTGATGCTTATAATGTAAGAATTCGGGGAACCATCCCAAAAGACTAGCCTTTTAGGTGGAGTAACCTAAATTCTTATATATCCAAGACCATCCCCTTTTCTAGCCAATGTGGGACTATTTGTTTGCACAACAACTGGGAGGAGGATTAGCTCAGGTTCTGAGAGAGGAAGCATGTACTATTTAGATGATGAAATGTCCTTTACTGGCTTAGTTGCAGGTCAGCCTGATTCTATTCTATTCTACACTGGTGTTTGGGTCATCCCTCATTGCAGAAGTTTCGATCGATAATTTTTGTTGAGTCTTCTTTCTCTACAGTTGGTTGTGTGTCATGTGAGATGGGCAAGCATCAGCGTGTCTATTTTACTAGTCGAGTCACTAACCGTAATAGTTCTGCATTTGAGTTAGTTCATTCTGATGTCTGGAGTCCTAATCGCGTGCCTTCATCTAAAGGTTTTAGATATTTTTCACATTTTTGTTGATGATTGCTCTCATATGACTTGGTTATATTTGCTAAAAGAGAGGTCTGAAGTTTCTGGTGTCATCGAACTTTTCCGCCATGAAATAAAAACTCAATTTCTACCTCTATCCGTGTGTTTCGTACTGACAATGCCCTAGAAAATATGAAAAATGATGTGTCTCTTTTTTGTTCTAAGAATGAGATTATTCATCAAACCTCCTACTCTCATACGTCCCAACAGAATGGTGTTGCTGAACGCAAACACAGACACATTATAAATGTTGCTCGAATCATGATGATTCATATACATGTTCTGAAGTATTTGTGGATCGATGCAGTGTTAAGCGCCTGTCATTTGATTAATAGGATGCCCTTCTCAGCTCTTCAAGGTAAAATCCTTTTTCATGTCTATATCCTGACAAAAGTATCTTTTCAGTTCCTCCTTGTGTTTTTGGTTGTACATATTTTGTTCAGGATTTGTCTCCAGGTCTGGATAAATTGTCTCCGAGATCTATAAATGTGTCTTTATTGGATATTCTCGAACTCAAAAAAGATACCGGTGCTATAGTCCACCTACAAGAAAGTATTTTGTGTCAGCTGATGTCACGTTTTTTAAATCAGTTCCCTACTTTTCTCCACAAGGTCCAGTTACTGCATCAGAATCTATCTCTATCACTGTCAGTTCCTTTGCCTGCACCTGCTACTATTCATGATGACTCTTCGCCAGTGTCATTAAAAGATACTACAGTGCCAGCTGCACCAAAGCCACCTCGAGAAAAAAATTCATGTCTATACTCATTGGCAAAAAGTTCCTGCCTCTGAACCGATTCTGGTCACCTCCTCTCCAGTGGAAGATCCACCTGCTCAACCGTCAGCACCTTCCTCTGATCTTGATGTTTGCATTCTGCAAAAGTAAACGGGCTTGTACTGCTCATCCTATCTCTTATTTTATTTTATATAATCGTTTTACTCCCTTTTTTCGCCAGTTTGCCTTATCTTTATCCTCTGTATCTATACCTAGGTCGTATAAGGAGGCTATATTAATACCTGCCTGGAAGCAGGCTATGAATGGAGAGATGGATGCTCTTATTTCTCGAGAAACTTGAGAGTTGGTCTCTGCACCCAAAGATGATGTTGTGGGTTGTCGATGGGTCTATACCTTGAAGTATCGCCCTGATGGTTTAGTGGATAGGTATAAGGTCAGGCTTGTTGCCAAAAGATATACTCAGACTTATGGTGTGGACTACTTTGAGACTTTTTCACCATTTGCTCGATTGAACTCCATTCGAATTCTATTATCTGTTGTTGTTATTATGGAGTGGCTCTTATTTCAACTAGATGTCAAGAATGTCTTTCTCTATGGGGACTTAAAAGAGCAACTATATATGGAGTAACCTCCAGGGTATATTGCTGAGGGGGGAAACTGTCTGTAGACTCAGGAAGGCGATCTATAGACTCAAACAGAGTCCAAGAGTATAGTTTGAGAAGTTCAGCATGGTTATCTCTGGTATTAGATTTGCTCATTGTCATTCAGACCACTCAGTATTTGTTCATCGTACTAAGTCTGGCTCAATGATACTGGTGGTGTATGTTGATGATATTTTGCTAATTGAGAGTGACTTTGTGGCCTTAGCAAAAACAAAAGAGTATTTCAAACGACATTTTGTGACGAAGGATATGAGGAAGGCAAGATATTTCCTTGGGATTGAAGTTGCTTATCAAAAGCATGATTTACTCCTATCTCAGAAGAAGTATACACTTGATCTCCTTGAGGAAATTGACATATTGCGGTGTAAACCTGTTAGCACTCCAATGGAAGCATATGTGGATTTATTGTGTGATAACAGTCATCTACTTGATGACTTAAACAATATAGGAGATTGATTGGGAAGTTGATTTACTTGACAATTACTAGGTCTGATATAACCTTTGCAGTTGGAGTACTAAGTAGGTTTATGTATCAGCTTAGAGAGGTTCACTGAAAAACTGCTCTGAGGATTCTTGCCTATATTAAATGCTCTCCTGGAAAAGGTTTGTTGTGCAAGAAACATAGATATGTTCATATTTTGACTATTCTGACTCAGGATATGCTGGTAACAAAGGAGATAGGAAGTCCATTACTGGCTATTGCACATTCGTTGGAGGAAATCTGGTGACATGGAGGGGAAAGAAACAAGATATTTCTAAATCCAGTACAGAGGCTAAGTATAAAGCCATGGCACATACTACTTCTGAAATGATGTGGCTGAAGAATCTGTTATTGAAGTTTGATTTTCGTCATCTTGGACCTATGCTTATGTTTTATGATAATCAGTCTGCTATCTATATCGTACAGAATCAGGAGTTCCATGAGAGGACTAAGCATATAAAGGTTGACTGTTATCTGATCAGAGATGCATGTTTCAAGAAAGTGATTTCTCTCCCGTTTACTTTATTTTTAAAACAGTTGGCAGATCTACTTACCAAAGCAGCTTCTCCAAAGGTGTTTTTCTGCCTTATGTAGCAAGCTAGGCATGGTTGACATTTATGTTCCAGCATGAGGAGTGTTAGAATAGTTATTGGGTTATTGGTTATTGTGCTATTGGGCTTCTACCCAATAGACCCATACTCATCATTTGTATTATATATATGTATAGTCTCTTCTTTATTATCAATTAATTCCTTTTGAGGGTTTCTATTTCTCTACAGGCATCTTTCTTTGAGAGCAAGTGTCTCAAAGCAGCATGTTCAGAATATATCACAGCCTTGAAACCCAAAAGATGTTGCCTGAATTTCTCTAAACCAAATACTACTGCTAATAGTTCCTCCTCTGTTGTGGTGTAATTCAGTTGAGCTTCGGAGAGAGTACGACTAGCGTAGTAGATCACTACACGTTTCTTATCTACTCTTTGGCCTAAAACTGCTCCAAGGGCAAAGTCTGAGGCATCGCACATGATTTCAAAAGGGAGAGATCAATATGGTGGTTGAATGATTGGCAATGCATCCCTAAGAGTTTGAAAAGCTTTAAGACAAGGCTCATCAAAAATAAATGGTGTGTCCTTAGCAAGGAGGTTGCACAGAGGACGAGAGATTTTGAAAAAATTCTTGATGAATCAGCGATAAAATCCCGCGTGACCTAAAAGGATCGAATCTGATGGACAGAAGTTGGAGGTGGAAGCTTGGAGACCAATTCAACCTCTTTATCTACCTCTATCCCTCTATCAGAAACAACATGGCCTAGCATGTTCCCTCTCGGACCATGAAATGACTCTTCTCCCAACTTAAAATTAGATTTGTCTCCGTATAACGTTTCAACACTTTCTCTAACTTATGGAGACAATCCTCAAAGGATGAACCAAACATAGAAAAGTCATCCATGAAGACTTCAAGAAAGTCACCTACCATGTCAAAAAGATAGACATCATACACCGTTGAAAAGTAGCAGGTGCATTACAAAGACCAAACATCATTCTATGAAAGGCGAAGGTATTGTAGGGACATGTAAAGTTGGTCATCTCTTGGTCTTCTAGATAGACAGGCACCTGGTAATATTCGGAATAACTATCCAGAAAACAATAGAAGCTTTGACCTGCCAATTTCTCTAAGATTTGGTCAATGAAGAGAAGAGGAAAGTGGTCCTTACGAGTCACTGCATTCATTTTCCTAATACAAACTCGCTACCTCGTGGGGGTGCGAGTTGGGACCAATTCTCCTAAATTATTTTGCACGACAGTGAGTCCAGATTTCTTGAAAACAACTTGTGTTGGACTCACCACTGACTGTCAGAAATTGGATATATAATACCCGCATCTAACCATTTGACTATCTCTTCTTCACAACTTCTCTCATGTTGGGATTCAATCTTCTTTGTGCCTCCCTAAATGGCTTGGTGTTCTTCTCACAGTAGATGCGATGCATGCAAAAAGGACTAATTTCTTTTAAGTCGATCATTGACCATCCTATGGTATTCTTATATTATTTGAGTAAATCCACCAGCTGATTTTCTTCATCTGAATTCAAGTTAGTGGTGATGACGACTGGAAGGGTGTTATTAGGTCCAAGGTACACATATTTCAATGTATTTGAAAGTGATTTCAGCTCAAGTTGTGACGGTGATTGGATCGATGGCAGAGGTGGTTCCTTAACCAAATCAGGTAGTGATTTATATCTGATAGTCCAAGGTGAAAGAATGAATGATTTGAGTGAATCTAACAAAGAGTTTACTTCACGCATGTAGCTATCACAATCAAACTCATTGATATCAAAATGGGTGAGACATGACTGGAGAGGATCTTTCGCAATAATAAGAGGTGAATCTTTTTCACATTTTCTTCTATCAAGTCAATAGCAAAGCAATCATCCCCTTGCTAAGCCTTTGGGATGCGTTAAAATATTTAACTTGATTTTATTGTTTCTAAAAGATATGTCCATCACACCTGTTCTACAATTGATGCATACATTGGCTGTTGCTAAAAATGAATGTCCTATAATGATGAGAATTTAAGCAAGATTGTGTGTTGATTCCATATCAAGGACAATGAAATCAACAGGAAATAAAATTGATCCACCTTCACAAGGACATCCTCAATCAACACATGTGACACTTTCACGGATTTATCAGAAAATTGTAAAGTGAACGGTATGAGGTCGAATTCTCCTAAAGAGAAACAATCATACACAAAACTGGAACACATTCACACTCGCCCCTAGATCTAACAAGGCTCTTTCAATAGTGAGATCTCCTATGATACAAGAAATGATAGGGCACCTAGATCCTTGAGTTTAAAAGGAAGTTTGTTCATCAATACGGCACTCACTTGTTGAGTGAGTAGAACCTTATTGGGAACATGGGTTCGTAATCTACGCTTCTTTGTGCAAAGATCTTTGAGAAATTTAGCGTAGGATGGAACCTGTTTGATGGCATCTAAAAGGAGTAAATTGATTTGCACTTGTTTAAACAACTCCATCATCTCGCCCATACGAACACCTCTCTTGACGAACGGAGATGGAGTATGGGGTGTATGATGTTGACAATTCTTCCTTTTTATGTTTCTCCTTATCCTTTTCCTTATTCTAATTAAGGTTTTCTTCTCTATTATTTTTCCTTTCATTGGCAATGGAAGGATTACGGCTAACCACAGTGCTCACTAGATCATCTTGAAAAGTTATCACAACCTTAACCTGCTCATGAAACTGATTGGAGGATCGAGTACTGGCAGGCCCAGGCTGCCCCCTAGAGTTTTCTATAGCTTGACTTGGCAATATTTCATATTCTCTTCTACTTATTGCTTCAGTCAGTTGACTCATTTGAGTTTCTAGCTTGGCAATGGACTGTGTATGTGAATGGACCAATTGCGTGTTTGTTTCTAAACCCTTGAGTGCTTGCAACACTTTATCTTCAAAGGAAGAGTTCGACTGAAGGGGGGGCTGGTACTTGTGCCCTAGGGAAACTGTTGGGTTGAGAGTATGGAGCCCTAAATGGTTGCGAAAGGTTTTGAGGTGGTTGAGATTGGGGTCTCCAAGAGTAATTGGGATGATTTTTCCAGCCAGGATTGTAAGTGTTGGAAAAAGGATCGTTAGCTGTCTTAGAGAAACTTTGGGCTGCTTGAACTTGTTCTTGAACAAATTCTGAGTTTGTACAGCCATAGGATAATCATTAACAAAATGAGTTGGACTGGAACAAATAGAACACACTTCATGCTGTGTGGGAGGTGTGAAGATTGAGACTTGACCTCTTCCTACAAAAAGAATTTGGTCCAATTTTTGGGTCAAAAGGTCTACCTTAGATGTCTACTGAGTGTCCCGACTCATAGACACCACATTTCTTTTGGATCATTGTGGGGGTGGACCGTCAGATCGAGAAGCAGAAGCATGAGGCATGAAATTATCACTCATAGTATCAAAAAGTTCTCATGTTTCATCTTCGTTTTTAGTCATGAATGTACCACCGCACGTTTGGCGATGTGGTTCGGATAGACTATTGTAAAACATTGCATCAATTGCCATTTGGGTACTGCATGGTGGGGCACTTTCTTAAGAGGTCCCTAAGTATCTCCCAAGTTTCATGAAATAGCTCACCAAGATTTCGGGCAAAACTAGTGATAGCTCTACGCATCTGATTTTTTCGACCTATTGGGTAGTAATTCTTGAGGAATTCCTTTTGCATCTGATCCCAAGTTCGAATGGTCACGTTTATAGTCTCAAGCCAATGTTTAGCTTTGTCCTTTATAGAAAAGGGGAAAAAGGCAAGCTTAAGTGCGTCGTCAAAAAAATTTTAAATCTTCGCAATGGAGCACACCTTTAGGAATTCATCTAAGTGTTTATAAGACTGGGGGGTTACAAATAGAGAATCAAAAGAAATTAACAAGATAAAAAGAAGACATGAACTGTACCAAAGAATCTGGTAATCGAGCAAAAGAGACTTCGTACTCCTAAGATGCTTGTGATCCTCTCCAAATACCTGATCAGCAAAATGTAACAACCATATATCTGGATGTTCAAATCTAAAGAGTCAGAACTCCCAATGAGAGTATAAAAATAAAGGGGAAGGTACGCGTGCGTATAATGTTTGAGCAAATTAGGAAAGAAATATACAGGATAAGATTGAAATAACATGTCAAACAGATATGAACAGTAAATAAGTCAGTTAGTGTTATAGTCAGGTGTATTATCAGGTGTCGAGTACATATCAGGTGGATACAGTCAGCCACAGTATACAATAAACAGTTTATCATTATTAATTAAGTCAGCGAACACCAATTGCCACCTATAATAGACGCATCCCATACTACGCCTACCGCACGTGCTAATCGAGGTTGTATGTCATTAAAACTGATCGAATGGAGATATTGTTCATGCTTTAGATGAATTCCGTACATACCCGGAATCACGGCCCAGACGCCTGGCGTTGAACCAGGGCGTACCGCCAGGTATTATAGTAACAGTAACAATACTCACTGTGAAAACAATGGAACAGTAAACAGACACGTTGTCAGTCATTCCCCGAAACCCTGTAGTGGAACCGTATGTCGGCTCGCAACCTGTATACTAGGTCCACCCAAAATACAGACGTTGTCTCCTCTATCAATTTTTCCAATCCCAATGTAAATTGTTGAATGCATACTTAATTTAATTAATCTCCGTATTACCTAGAATTACTGGAATGATACAGTGATAGTAAACAGTAACAGTACAGTGAACAATAACAATATATTGTCGTCGGTATAAGAGTGTAACAGTATGAAATCACAATATTGTCCCAATAATTTCAGTAACACGGCCTATAATCATTGATATGGTTACTCATGCATAAGATGTCAAGTCATGCAGTGGATGTCACTATATATGAATCCAAAATTCGTCGTCCAATATCTGAACTTTTCGCTAATTACCATCACTTTAAATATTATCAAAATATCCAAGTATCAATAATTCAACGCATTCAATTTCTAGAAATTAATAATTATTTTCAGTAATAATCATATTGGTTTCATGCAAGTAGAGTTTGAATAATTAAGGAAAAATACTAATTAATCTATTCAATCTTAAATATTATGATTTGGTAATACCATAATTCTAGAAAGTTACTGATTGAAATCTATTTTTTTCAAAAGTTAATAAACATTTATTTAAAATATTTATATGCATGAACAATATAGATATTATTATTGCACAATAAATTAAATCTTGAAAATTATAATTTTCTAGACTTTAGAAAAATTAATTAAGTGACTTGATAATGAAACATTAAATGAATAACTTTGCAAGATATATTCATGTATAACAAAATAAAAACTATTTTAAAATACTGAATAAACACGAAGTTTTAATCAGGTATTTTACTATTTGCATAATTTATTTGAAAGATACAGTCTTTATTTAACTTTATAATTAAGATGATTTATTAAACACAATAAAAAGAATTTGTTTAAATAGATTTAATAAAGAAGAATACTCACTATAATATTCAGAGTTTAAATATGATTTTTCAGAAAAATCTTCATTGTTTACTTTTATTCTTAATTATTTCTAAGGAGTGTCTATTTTAATAATTCAAAATATTATAATTATTTATGAATTTGAAATTATTTATATGGAACATGTAAAATAAATATATGAAGTATAAATGAGCATCACAAACCAGTATACTATATCAAAATTAAACAATTAATAAAATGCATAAATATTCATAATTTATAATCAACATTTCCAAACATCTTCATTACTTATAATTATTTTTCAGTATTTTCTTTAGAGTAAACACTTACTAATTTAGTTTTCAAAAATCAATAATTATTTATTTAAAAATCTATTTATACCGATTTTATTTAATCACAACTGATCAATTTTAGAGCAAAATCACATATTCATTTGCATAAATCTACGTCATGAGAATTTGCAATTCTCAATGCAAGAAAATTAACTAATAAATTCGAATGGCTAAACATTAATTAAATAATTGACAGCTATACTCAATTTTATCAAAATGGGTCGTAATTTATTAAAAAATATAAAAGCATTCACCTAAGTTTTCACTGAACAGTATATTGAGTTATATAGTCAAGTTTGAAAATCTACAATTAACTTAATTCTATTTAGATAATTATTATAAATATATCATAGATTTAATTACTTTAATTTATTTCATTATTAAAATAATTTTACAGAGTTAAAAATCCAGTTTGTGATTTTACACAATTTTTCTGATTTTTTTTTTAAGTTATTTCCAATTTTTCTGAATTCATATAAGCCTAAAATCAATTAAAATCCTTAACAGGTATGTTTGCTACTGTAATGGGTCTGGACTGCTACAATAATGAGTCTGGGTCTGCTAGGTACTGGTCTGGTTCTGCGACAGTGTTGACTCTGGTTCTACTACAGTGCTGCTACAGTAACTTTTTCTAATTTTCATTGAATTTAATTTTTCTTTTTTTATGACAAAAAATTATAAAAATCAAATAAAAATAATGATAATTAGAAGGCACTTCTTGAGTATTCTATATATTTTTATTCAGTTTTTAGAGTAGAGTTTTGGTAATGAAATATGTGAAACAATATAACATGCTGAAGGCGTTCGGTGAAATGCCCGAATAAAAAATCATATAAATTAAAATACACTTACTTGAATCGCTTTCCTTCAGTCTGAATTGCTCTTCCTCATGTCCAGCAAGCATGTGCCTCGCCTAGATTGGGTTTGAGAAGAGAGAGGTGAGAGGAATGAGATATTTATGTGAAAGGGTTTTGGGTTTTCTTCTTCTTTTTTCCTTTAGGGATGATGAACAATGAGATAGAATTTATTTTATTATATTAGGATTTTTATTCTGATTTTTAATTTGTAGGTTACAACTAATAATTAGGTTGTTTAGAGGATTAACAAGGATCTTATGAGATCTTTCAATTGAAATTTTGAAATTTGAATTTGGCTTTCAGTTTAATTCAAATACATTGGATCACTCTCATAATTACATGTTAATGTGGCATCATGATTTGGGCATTAGGATTTGATATAGGAGAACTCTAGTTCAAGTCATAGTTTTAACAATTTAAGTACAAATATTTTAATTCATTATTTATTATTTTAATTATCAATTCGGGTATTATGAAATGGGAGCATTACGAATCCAATTGTGCAATATGAACATGTATAGACATTGCTAAACATGCACATAAATCATATATATGTATGTTAATTGAAATACCATTTATATTAAAGAGCATGCATATATAGATGAACAAAAGTGAGTATATAAAAATCAATTATTATGAAAATCTTGTGTATAGTTCATTAAAATCACCAACCTACATGCACATGTCGTCAAGAGAATAGTCATTTATGCATATAAGGCATGATCACCAAACCAACACCCGCTTAGGATAGATATTTTCAAAAGTAATAATTCAAAAATAGTTGAGAATGGTTGAAAACACTATCAAGTGAAGAATAAAAGAATTAATTTTGAAAACTAGTTTAAGATTCTTCAAACATAAAGCAAATCATGTATATCTCATGAAACATGATAATTACATAAGAGTCGACACTCAAAATGTATATAGCATGCATCTAAAATCATTAGTAAACAAGGTGAGTGCACAAAAGTCGTGTAAGAAACATTTTCATGAACATAAAATAATAAAGGTCAAATTACATCAGAACTCATATAAAAATTTTTCTAAACTTTGACATGTGAAAAACTTGATCCTGAAAACACAAATCAAGAAAATTCATTTTCACAAAACATGATATATCATATAACATGTAAGAATCATCACTTTTGTGCTGATGATTCTTGCTCCCAAGACTATGCCGTTGAGACATGCTGAGCCTGCATGTTTTTTTAACTGTTTTCTTCGTTGTT
This sequence comes from Agave tequilana, assembly GCA_038442645.1. Taxonomy (NCBI): domain Eukaryota; kingdom Viridiplantae; phylum Streptophyta; class Magnoliopsida; order Asparagales; family Asparagaceae; genus Agave; species Agave tequilana. Next base: position 144,802 of record JAVJIF010005839.1, on the reverse strand, counting down.
GTCGACTAGTTGTTGGTTTAGTAGTGTTGGCTTGATTTTGGGTCATCTGCTAGAGGAATTGAGGGGCAAGTGAAGAGTGCACCAAATGTTTGAGTATCAAATTTTAACGCTAGACAACTCCCCCTTTTTGGCTACCAAAGTGATGTTACTTGAAGAGACTAAAATTTTGACATATCTCTTATCGAGAAATACTTTTCTTACCTGCTTTCAATGTTACACACTTTTCTACACAAAAGCATTACATGTGGTTTCTAATATCGAAAAAAATTAATATCATTCAGGAGGTTCCACTAGCATTAGTGTTGTATAGAGAAGTGTGTAGATTGAATCCTTATAGGAAAAATATTTTTTATCTCAATATTCGGTTTTCCTGACATATATACCACTGCAAATTTTCTTTATTTGAAACACATTCTCAAATCACAATAAATACCGGTTGACTCTTTAAATCATATATCATATGTGATCTTAAAATCACTTTTTTTTCCCTTTTGTTTTAACAGAAGGAAAAAAAAAAAAAAAATACTTCTCTTTGTTTCTGTTAACCTTGTAATATCTCTTGAAATTAGAACTTGTTTTAGTTAACCCAAGTTTTTGTCAAAGCGGGACCTTGCTATTTCTTATCTTATCTTTTCTATTTTTCTTTTCCTTTTCTTTAAGGTATCTCTTAAAGGCGACAATAGGCAGGGACCAGACTATAACAGGTATTATTTATTCTTATTGTGTCTTAAATCGAATAGGACGGTAAAATTTTGAGAATCAAACAAGTGATCAATTGGCAATATTGATGATTTAGTGAACCTTTCTAAGAGATATTAGAGGTTTAAGTTAGGGCTGTCAAACGAGCTCACGGCTCGTGAACAGTTCGTGTTCGATTCAGTGTTTAGTTCGATTTTAGCTCACTCGAATTGCTCGAATTCATAAACGAACCAAACTCAAAGTAAAATAACTTGCTTGTGTTCGATTCAAATAAGCTCGATATTTGATATTTAAATACATTTGGCTAATAACTTTGTATAAATTGTAATTGCCCCTATTACACACCTTATTATTATATTATTTCCATGTTTAATGAAATATAAAAGAGTTGTTCAAAAGAGATTTGAATTATAAACATTTCTTTCTTAAAGAGACAGTTAGAAGCAGTTTTACCAACATTAAGACATAATTTCAAGAATTATCGAATAAACAAACTTTTCGCGAACGGTTCATATTCGGCTCATTATTGAATTGACTCGCTTGTGGCTCGCTCAATTAATAAACAAGCTGAACTCAAACAAGGTCAGCTCGTTGGAATTGGGCTTGTTCACACCCCCAGTGTAAACATCTGAAAGACAATTTCATTATTCAAGGCTAGAGTTCCACGTATGCTTGAAGTGAAGCATAAAAGCCAGACACCAAGTGGTCTGTTCGAAATCACGAAGCTGCACCATTTTGTTCTCCCAAAATATTGAAGCAGCCATTGTGGTTAGTTCTCTGTAAGTACTTGATTTGCTTGTATCCCTTGTGCTGGTCACGTATGCTGGTCGACAAGGCTAGCTTTGTGTTCATTCCATGGATGCACTGAGCTATGCTTACTTTTTTTTAATAGAAAAAAACCCCTATAAAGCTTACGTACAAAAGGAAAATGAAAAGGGGAGAGAGAAGACTCCATTCTATGCAATGAATTTCCCTACATAAAAGAACCTCTTGGTGGGATACAAGAGCTTCCCTCAATGAGAGACTATATTCACTATTCACAATCCTTATTGATCCTCTTGTGGCTCGCATAGATCACTACACACAGACTCAAGATACTATTTAATCCTCCTACCGTTTACGTACATCACTACGGAGACTGCTTGTAACCTTCAAGCACCATCAGGAACAATTAAGCCGCCCCTGGTGTTCCCCTGCAATTTAATCTGGAAATTTTCTCACTGTTGAAGCAAATCAAACTAAAAAAGGAAGTGTCATGACACTCGAGCTAAGCTCTTGAAAGTGTCTTTCCTGGTGCTTCACAGCTAGTGGTTTAGCTCTATAAGCTCCTTCTATGTTTTGCCACTACACCAATGCTTTAGCTCTATAAGCTTCATCTAAGATTTGCCGCTACACACAAACACGCTGCTGCTAGCATCACGACAGTAAAATTCAAAGAGATGACAGCTTTCTGCAGATAATACTGAGCCCTAAGGAACACAGGAGGCGATGGACAATGCGAGCTGAGAGCAAATGTACAGCTCTCTATCACTATAGCATCTAACAGAACCTGACATTAGACAGCTTCCGAGATTCAAAACATTAGAAATGTCTCTGCAACCAAAACTATAACATGAAATTAGGGGTGAGCAGAGTTCGGTTATAACCGAAATAACCGACAAAAACCGAAACCCGAACCCGAACCCGAACCCGAACCGCTCTAATTCGGTCGGGTTTCGGTTTTGTGTTCCAAAACCCGAATAGACCGAACCGAACCGAATTTCTCACCCTATATATTAATCTACTCAAATTCAATTTAGTGAATCATATAGTTCATAATAAAAACTGGTGGAAGCTTATCTCATTAGTTTTAGTAATACCATCTTTTTTATGTTGAATATGTGAAAGCAATATTAAGTACACCATCACAATTGAGAATAATATTTATATTAATATAGTTCTTTTTTTCATTCTTATCATTAAAAATTAGTAATAATTATATGAGTTTTGATATAAGAGCACAAATACGGTGTAAAAGTTTTAAAATATGAAATTTTCAATTCACATTAAGCTTAGAAATTTTTCTTATTTCTAATTTGGGTAATAGATATTTGAGATTATAATATTAAAGGATGATAACATAATGGTGATTAAAAAATGTAAGAAATGATGATAATATATTGACCTAACCGAAAAAACCGAAAAAACCGAACCGAACTGAGTTGATTCGGTTCGGTTCGGTTACTAAGTCTAATCGGTTCGGTTCGGTTTTGCAAAAATTAGCAAAAACCGAACCGAACCGACCGATGCTCACCCCTGCATGAAATGCAGGGCTCGACCAGCCTACTAAAACTACAGGAATGAATGCCAGAGGTCAATTACAGAAACATCTAAACATTGATTAGCCTTCTAAAACTAGATTATAACACTGTTAGCTAAAACCATGGGCTTGCTGATGTACACACATGGCATATAACAAATTGTATATCACACATTCCCGGCCGTTTCCATCACCAACTTCCTCTGCAGTATTTCAGCGCACAGTATCATGAAGTCACTGAAATTTTCAAGATTACAGTTCGGACAAATTCTCCCAGCACTTGAAGCAAAAGAATTAATTCGGAAAAATTGCTTGACAGTACTCAGATTTTCACATGCCAAATACAGATGTCCCGAGGAAGAACTTACCAAACAGCTTCAGTGTTGAAATTACCATAAATCTGAGAACCTGTCTATTCTCCAGCAATAACAATCCTGAGAAGTTGATTGCAGAATTTTGCTTAGTCCTGAAAAGGGAAGAAAGCAAAGCAAAAATATTAAAACCAACTGTTCCACAAAATATACTATGACTGCTGTCGGTATAATATCAGTCTTCCTGATTAAACATATATATACAATGGCTGTCCATTCAAAGAAACTAGCAACAAAACTACAGGGTGTTAACAAAATTTACTTGTCCGTCTCTGGCTTTCAGCTAACACAAGGGGAAAAAATTGCCCTAATACTCAACTGGCGGATGCTTTCTACTTAGAACCATTCTGAACCAACCCAAGATTCTTTTAAAACAAAAAAACCAACAAGAGAGAAGGAATTTTGAAAAGGATAATTCCACTCAACAATGAAAAGGAGAAGGGGTATAATATCACTGAGTCTCAGCAACTCTAACAGTACCAAGAACGTTGCAATTTACTCAACCAACAGATGCTGCTTGAAACCCAAGTCATTCCACATCAACTTATACTATCTCTAAATTAAAAGATTAACAGCAACTTGAAGGGGGGAATTGGGACTTAAATTGAAAGAACAGCTATTACAAGCTGAACCTGAAGGGGGGAATTGGGACTTAAATTGAAAGATTAACAGCTATTAACAAGCTGAACTATAAGGGGGGGATTGGGACTTCGGTGGTGGTGGTGGTGGTGGTGGTGGTTTTTGGGTTGTGTATGAGCGTGTGTGGGGGCACCGAGGGGGAAGGGCGGGAGGATGGGCATCATTGATGATTGAGAAGTTGAATGGAAATATAATCAGCCTTGCTATAACCAAAAGTATTACCTGTTCAATAGGCACAGGACCATGATCTTGCTCTTGTTTTTGGTCCTCTTTGGCCACATGTTGCTCTTGCTTGTGGTCCTCTTTGGATTCATTGGCAGCATCAGTATCCATCTGGTCATCTTTGGCTTGGACTGAAGCCATGTCTGTACCACTAGTGCCAGGAATAATGAAGTCTGCAGGAATTTGGCCAGATTGCAAAGCCTGCGCAAGCCATATCAGTCTTTAGTCTTGACACAAGGTTAAAACATACGATTGGAAAAAGAACAAGTGACATGAATGAGAAAGCTGCTTTGTTCTGTACAAAGTACCTTGTCCAGCCTAGCGACTTCTTCAAGTGTCTGAGCATTTACTATTGCAGCCTGAAGATATCAAAAAGGAAATTGTCATTAACCTTAGATGATTAGCCTATACTTTCTAAGTGACAAGCATAGCTGCCAATCACATTCCCTGATAATGATTTACACCCAAAAAAAAAAAATTCCATCATAAATGCACGATAAAAACAATAATTGACAAAAAGGAAGGAAAAAAAGAACAGAGCAAGGGAAAAAAAACTGAAATTCAGAAGCTTCATCAAACTTTCACGACATAATTAGAAAAAAAAGGATAGAACCTGCTTGGGGCAGAGTTATGAAGATTTAACTTAGGCAGCAGTTCTTTGAGTTTCCATTCCCTGGCACTATGGAGTAGGAAGAAAGAGATGATAAGAGGTTCAAACTGTCAAAAACTATAAAACATCCCAAATATGAAACATCAAAACATGTTTCCATGTAGCATATAAAGAATTGACAGCTCTATTACAGCACTGCCTCAGTGATATTACACTTTGATATACGTTTTTCTACGCTCTCATGTAAATTTAGCCATGTCTGGTTTTCTTAGAGGGGGCAGTTTGGATGCGAGTAAACGCAAGAAATGAAAGAGTAATGGGGCCCACACACAGGGATTTCATCTTATTCCATCCTAGGTGGCACATGGGCATCCCAAATAGGAAAGAATTGGCTTTTTTATACTTTTGTTTGCTTGTCATGAAAAAAGGAGGGAAAGAAATGGATGTGGGCCTCTGTGTATATATATATAATTTTTTAAGTAAATCTCCCTCTCTCTCTCTCTCTCTTTTTTATTCTTAAAAGCTTCTCTCTTCTTTTTTTCCTCTCCAATTCCCCAAAAATTTACGGAATTAGGATTTCCTTTTTGCTAAGATGGCAACACAAATTTGGATTTCATATGTGTGGTCCCGCTAGGATGAGAATGGATGTGTCCATAGGCCCCCATAAAACAACTCCAATAGAAATTTTACTATAGGAATATGAATTTTCTCATTTTCTTATAAAAATTTTTCTATTGGACATGTCCAATGGGGGCCCATGGACACGTCCATTCTCATCCCTATATCCCTCCACCAATTTCATACAACCAACCATTTTTTTTAATTCAGAATTCATTGCAATTGGGCCCCACAACCAATTCCCAATTTGCCCAGTCCCCTACAATTACATGCAACCACAAACAGCCACAAGATCCAAATTCAGTGTATCTATCTCTAAACAATAAATATGTGAAATAGATTATGAAGAATTACAGTTGATATGAACTAAGTTGAAGCACCCCAAATCCTCATCAATTTTGATTTGTTCCATGTAGATAGCCCAATAGTTCTATAGACTTATTGCCAAATTTATCATGGCAGAGGCAACCGAGATCGACCCTAACTGCTAATTGGTAATGATTGAGAAATGGGCAACTAAATTTGCTTATAATATCCCGGCTATGACCAACTAGCCTAAGAAGCCTAAACCTGCCCCATGTCCGGATCAAATATATAGAGGTTCAGTCAAAAAATTGTCTATTGTAGGAATTGCTGAAACTTGTAAAGGAACTTGAGAAAGAAAAATAGCATTTGCTCGGTTATAGATTAATTACCCTGTAATAAAGAGAATAGATGTTCAACTGAAATATGCATTATAATTTTATAAATGAATCTTTAAAAAATGTCTTTTGTCTGCAAGGACAGAGCTAGCAACTTCCAACCAAGAGGTGCACAATAGCACCATATCAAAACTGAACTCAAATATTGCTAACAAAATATATACGTATCCCTCGAAAATGTTTGTCTGAAAACTAAAATAAGTGTTGAGTTTTCTCAAAAAAAAAATTTCCCTCGAGAGAAAAACGCTGCTCTATTTTTATTTAGAGAAAGAAGCCTTATGTGATTTGAATCGACATGAGATGAGATGATGAATACAATCCTAGTGTGCTGACTTTTCTTCAATTTTCTTCCCTGTTTGAGAAAAAAAATGTTGTTCTATTTTTATTTAAAGAAAGAAGGCTTGTTTCCCTCAGCAATTGATTCCCTAACTAAATTAGACCTGACTTTTAAAATTAAGTGGGAGCGGGACTTAATAGATTAGCAATCAAATTTGTGGACTCCTTAATTTTTCTTGTAAATTCGGGTCCCATCCCACGTGGGTAAAAGGTGTGTTTATGCGCAGGCAAATAACAGGACAACAAATGCTTAAATCTCGGTGCAATTCACAAGGATAAAGAGGCATGAGAGTTTAGGGGGTTTTCAATACTTTCGCAAAGGTATATAATTAGAAACAGCTAATATGATATAAGATATTCTGAAATCTCAGTGGAGGCACGGGCCCCCGCATAATCTCGCTCGTGTTTGTCTATAGAGAGAACACTATAATCAACTTTTTCCTACCCTTTTTTATTGCATGCACGCAGAAACGACACCCCTCCCAAAAAAAACCAAAAAACACAAAAATAAAAAAAGGAAGCCCAACACGCACAACAGAAAAACACAGCACGGCGGCAACATTAAAAAAAAAAAAAATTTAAAACCCCTGCTCCCCCCCCCCCCCCCCAAAAAAAAAAAAAAAAAAAAAACCCCACAAAATCAGATAGGAAACAGAATAGAGACAAGGTGAGAACGGTCAAGTTTGTCCACACATCTCAAGCAACATGTCAGGTGACAAAACATGAAAAGGTAAAAGCTGTGAAGAGGAAATAGGTAGTCTTTTTTAGCATGAAATGTGTCGTGATTCACATGAGGGGAGGAAATACAACTAGGTGTGATGATAGAGAGTGCTGCCAGAGGATGAAGTCGACTGACATCATTGCCAAACCCTACCAATCAAGCAGGTAGAATTTACTTGGCCACTTATGAAAGAAAATAGTAAACAAGAAGATGAATCAGTATTAGAGCATGGGGTGGCAGCTTTAAGCAGCTAAAGTAGGAAAAAGAAAGGAAGGAACATGTAAATTGCCAGCAGACCTAGAGAGAAGGACATGGTCGAGGGAAACTTCCAACCAGAATGCACATTGGCGGACGAGGGCTTGTTTGGATTGCTAAAGTGAAAATCGTTCGGATTTCAATTTGGGTGAAAACCCAATGAATTGCACCTATTTTCCAGAGTATGGAAATTCTTTGGATTACACTCCAAAAGTTTGTACGGATGCCACATTACTCCACACTTCATTAAATTTTAGTCAAAAAGTAGTTTTGTTGCCAACAAAAATCATTTCCATTGACGTTAGGATTGGGCCTAAGGATTGGCCCACTTTTTGGGTCGTGATCCTTGGGATTTTAGTCAAAAGTTTACAGCCAAAGAAGCTACAAAAATTCATTGGAAAATAGAATTTAGGACTAACATCCTTGTGATTAGGTCTAGCCAGACATGCCCTAAGCTCTTCAAATTTAACAATGTGGACTTCATATGCTACCTCAACCGCTAAAAGAAACATTGAACGAATTTTGTATTGAGATGTTTGAAACAAGGTGAATTTTATATGCTACAGAAAATGCTTTGAAGGACATTGAACAACTATTTCTTTGAGCTATTGAAGACATCTCTCAGCATCAAGATACTGAAAGAGAGATATGACATGCAACGCTGATCCGCAAAATAAGAGAAATGGTGTGCACATGTAACATCTATGGTTATATAGAATTTGCGCCTCACATTCTCCGGTAATTTTCTTCTTTGTTGTCAGAAATTACCAGAAATAACTTGTAGACTTCTGAACAATAAGAATGTGAACAGACAAGATACACCAATTCACAGTTGAAATAAGCTGTTGCTTATGCCGGAGTCATATCAACAAAAGTCTGGGTGTAGATAATTTTTAAATCGAGCAACATGAACCATAGAATACTATAATCAAAGAAAAGTTCATATGTAATGTTAGCATTGACCAAGGGGTTAGCCTAGGGCCCGTTACACAAAGATGGACCTATAATCATGCCTCCGAATAAATAAGTGAATGAGGTTGGATACTACACCCCTACAGCTACAGTAGTGGATAATATCTAGGTCTATTTGTGTGTGCTCTTCCCTTCATCAAGTGGACTTACAGAAAATTCATTATCTAGTGCCGATAGAAGAGAAGCATTGTGTGCGAGAGCATGAACTCAGCGCATTGACCTCAGAGCACTATATCATATTATTACTAAGCAACTTACCTTAGAGCACTACATCACATTAGATAGTTAAATTCAATTACTTTGGACCATACAAGTTTACATCAGAATGTTAAGAGCTCAACCAGTGACCTGGTGAACTTAATTAAGCACGATGCCCGAATGAAAATCATACTTCTTTTTACCATAATTTAGTGTCCTAAAAAAATGTTTTCATTGTGCATGTAGTCAAGCAACGCATAGCACATAGACAGATTAAGGGCCCAAAAAAAGGTTTAAGCGGAATTATCTTGAAATGAGTTTTAATATATATAATTATATAGCTAGAAACACGCAAACTTTTTTAAATGTTAAAACGCCTTAAAAATATTGAAAATCAGAGCTCTCTTGTCGTGTCTGCTGTTGACAGAAACTTGTAGAGGGAGCAAGAAGAGAATAAAGAAATAGAAGCAATACTAGCTACGGTTTCAATCCACACAACTGAGCCCCATTCTCTTCTGCCTTGTTCAACCCAACAACTCCACAATTCCGAGTCTGCCCACTTAGTTGATCTTCAGTGTTGGCAAATCTGCAACTATTGTAGTGACTCTTTTACCACAATGGGAAGGCAGCAAAGACGACGGCTCTGCAATCTAACAGATTGTCCTCAGGTTGAACCCCCAAAAAAAAACTATGCACCCCATCTATACAGGTATGTAGGCTTATAATGTGTATACACTTAGCATGCACAGGATGACTGCATAATGTGGGCAAATAACCCCATATCCATGTGGCTAAGCCAGCATCCATTAATGCAACTGCAGAAACCGAATTTTAAAACAATGCATATTAGGACAATGATTTTTTAACAATTAAATTCAAGATCTAGCCAGCATGTCGACCTCACAGGTTTCAAAAGCTACAATCCTCACAATACATCATACATTATTTTATATTTTATTTGTGGTCTGCATTATTGGGTATCTAACCAAACTCAGGTCCCAAAGGTCACTATTCAAGTATTTAGAATGGACACGAGCTGCATTGGACAAAAACAGTGATTCCTAGACAATCTATCATAAGATTTAACAGAAGAAAGATTTTAACAAATGACATCGTAAACTAGACACGTAAAATTATGTGTTTTGGGAGGTAAATAGACTCTGTTAATGAAACATCTTTTTCTAACATGATCAAGCCAGTTGAAAGTTTGACACTGAAAATAAAAAGATGTCTAATTTCTAATGGGAAATTAACTCAAAATTGGTTTGGTTCTCCTATTTCATCAGCTATCTATTGTACCTTAAGGAGATTGGACCACCTAGGGCATCCATCCATTAGCATAGCCAGGACTGAAACCTTTTGTAGCTGGATAAAGAGTGGGTCAAGAAGCAAGCCTCAATTACGCATGAAACTTTTCAACATAATCCTCTAGCTCTTGGTGAACAAATTAGAGATCTTCATTTGAACCCTTTTTGTCAAGGCAAATGCTCGCATCTTCCACCTAAAAAAACTGTGCCATGTTTGCATCATTGAGATCTATATCTGATTGAATCTAGACCATTTGTCCATATTCCCAGGAATTGCTATCAACGCGATGGAACACTATACATATTATCACATGATCATTTTTTGAGTAATTTTAAGGTTCTTTTATGGTAGACTATTTGCTTACCCCTAAAAATGATTCAGAAAGTTTTTACCCCTGAAAAAAGGTAACGAAGCTCAGAGCTATATTTAAACATTAATCACTAGAAAAGAATATAGATCGATATGTAAAATGTGTCTATTTTTGCATAAGAATCCATCAGAAGGCTTAGAAAACACCCCTCTTTTCTTATCAATTTTTCTTTCAAAACTTGCCTCACTTGAAAATTTTCAAGATCGAAATTTTTCCTAACCTTAGTTTCCCAACTTTAAGGAAGAAACAAACCAACTTCCAAAATCTTTTTGCTAAACCATTCGAAACTTGGTTCCTGGCCTGTCATCTTTGTTAAGAAATTTCAAAACCTTATGTTTTTTTTTTAAAAAGATAAGTTGCCTAACCATACCAAAAAAAAATCAGGTCGTTTCTATCATAAACCCTTCGTATTAACCCAAATTACAGAAAACTGATTTCCTGAACCATCATCATCTTCCTTAAGAAGTTGAGATCCCTAATTTTGCACAAACTCTATCTCCTACCTTAACTTAATAAGGACATTTTTGCTCCAAAATAGTATGCTTGCTAGTCACATAATGGGTAAGAATAACAAAACGCTCCAAGTTCTAGACACTAGGACAGAATTAATCATCACTTCTTTAATAAAATATAGCAGCCTTGAGCTTGACTTGAATCTCATTTTAAATTGAGGGTTTGGTACCAGAAAAAGAAACAAGAGAAGTGCATAGGCAAAAAAAACTGTACACTTTCCTCTTTTTTTTGTGTTTGGAAAAGTACCTTGTACTTTTTATTATCACATAGATTAGGGGAATCAATGTTCTAAAAAGCAATTTCAGTACGCGCGCGGTCCGAGAGCACATATCACTTAAAACGGTTTAAACTGTGATTAAACGGATTACACATTGTATTAATATTTTAATATAATTATAATACTTAAAACATGCAAATATGAATGCTATAAAATCCCAAAAATACTTTTTTTTTATTATGTTATCATTCCACTAATTGAATTTTTGTATTTTTGCAAGATTTTGGCAAAAAAATCAACTGAATTGCCATGTGTTGCATTGTGCAAAAAAAACTACACATTGTAGAAGTTGCATATGTAACTAATAAAAATTTATAAAGTGTGAAGTGTGAACCGGTGCAAATCTATTGTGAACATGTGCAAATTTATGCATGTGTGAAACCCTCAGTACTCAACTCTTCGAGTGCGAGAGTGGAGGAGGTCGTCGATGGGGCTGAGGTGGAGGATGCGAGTGCGAGAGTGATGTGGGCGGCCTTGTTGAACAGGACCCCCGCCCGACCTCTGCTATTGCCACGGGGGAGGTCGTCAAGGCTTCAGGGGATGCAAGGGAGGTCGTCCAGGCTCAGGGGAGATCGCCCTTCCTCGCTCGGGGGAGGTCGTCATCGAACAAGGTCGGGGGAGTTCATCGAGGCTTCAGGGATGCAAGGGAGTTCGTCGAGAATCAGGGGAGGTCGATGATTCTTGCTCGAGTGAGGTCGCCGTCGAACGAGGTCGGGAAATGTCATTGAAGCTTTGGGGGAAGGTGGATGACGAAGGAAGGAAAAAATCAGGGCTATCGAGCCTTAATTTCCCAACAAGAGAGGCTTATATCTCAAGTGGGTCGGGTTCGAGTGACACTGGACTAATGGTTTCAAAAAGTTGAACCCATCCACCAACTAAACGGGCATTTAATTAGACCTGATTAAATGTTTTATCACTGATTAAGCGTTTTAAACACCTGTCTGCTTACACTAGATTTTCCCATTTCGTGTGTGTTTTCCTCTAGAAAATGATCAAGCGGCCTTTTAAGCGTCCGATTAAAACATTTTGAACAGTGAGGGGAATTGTCTCCCTTCCATGTCTCCCATGAGAAAGGGAGAGGGGTGTGTGTACTTAAAAAGATATTAAGTATGGGCTACCATATAGATATCTTCTCCCACTTTTAATTCTAGGAAACAAAAAACTATGGCACAATATTTGGTTCCGTTGCATGTCAAGAGTTTTCTGACAAAAATGTGAGTTCCTTCTTTTCAGCACTTCCTTATACTATTCTGGAAACCAAGCAGCCACTAAGTGTTACTGTCAAGAATATCCAACCCTTATAGTGGTAATTTTACCACCAAGAAAATCCTCCCAGTGATTCAATGTTGCTCTCTCAAGATTTTGGTTGGTCCACTACTTTAAAATAAGATCCTCCCATATCAACTCCCTCAAACACATGTAGAAAAGAGAAGTGAAGACAGAAGTGGTCAGACAATTAATAGAAGGAGACATGATTTTGAGAGGAAACCCCGAAGGGAATTGAAATATTTCCCTGCGACGGCCAACCATTAAAGTTTCTGTTTTTGACCAGCCAACATTTTGTTGGTGCACCAGGGATCCAAAAAATGTAGTAAGACTCCACATTGTTTTTTTAACAAAGGCCATCATTGACTTGAACCTAGTAATTCCCACAACCCAACTCGAACCCTTTAGCACGTGTGTAGGCAGCAGGGTGACTCCTCAAAGTTTGACATACTTGTAATCTGAAAGTACTGAATTTGTTCATCCTTCAATCTTCATGATCTACCACAATTTCCTTCATCTTTTCCACTAATAATGTTAAACTACAAAATACAAATAACATAGATCCATGAACAAACCTCTATAGACCTTATACAAAATCAAGTCCTACTCAAATTATGATTCATACTGCTACTAGGACTATCAAACTCCAAATACTATACTATTACAACTCTAGTAATTAACTAATTACTTATTACATCTACCACATAGAACAAGATAGACACCTACAAGAAAAGAAAGAAAAAGAAAGGGGGCAGGAACAGAAGATGCGCAGACCTAATTACCAAGGAAAGTGGTTTAACACAATAAGTATCAAGGATGGCTGCCCAACTTACCACTTATGTATATAGAAGGTACCAAAAAAACAAAGAAATATAAGTGCAGCAAGCTTTAACTTACAGCAAAACAGTAAGGATAACAAAATATATCAAATGATCAACAAAACAGAGAAGGTGCATATTTATGCATACCTTGATAGCCGTAATCTGCTCTGGCGTGGGGGCGACAACCTTAGGAGCCTCCTCTACTTTTAAAACATCCATTACATCTAGAACCTCGCCTGGAGTAAATGTCTTTGCGGGCACCTTTTTGGCCTCCTCTTCTGCTTCCTGGATGCAAACAATTTTTCCGCTTCAATCCTCTCCTATTATGAACAAAAGTCTTGTCAGTTGAAGCCTAATAAGATACTCTTGGGGGGAAAGGCACATAGATGCAAAACAATAACTCCATCAATAAATTTAATCAAAGTAGCTGAAAGCATGCGCTCAACCTAAACTATAGCTTTGTGCAGCTGAAAGCATGCGCTCAACCTAAACTATAGCTTTGTACGAATTTAAACAGTCAGTAATTAGTCTGAATAGGGATGGAGGTCCACATAAAGTTATCTAGAAATGATGTAGTAAGCAAAAAGTAAATGAGTCAATAGTTTGCATATATGCTGAGAAAGGAAATCAAACAAACAGATGGATGCCTAAAGATCATGTATTTTGAACCAAATTCACACTTTCGTCTGTTTCATGTGCCACTAAGAGCAGGAAAAAAAGAAATAATAATAATAATAATAATAATGAGTTGTCAAGCCTTCGACATGAATGTTCAAAGGATGGCAGGTAGTAAAAACATTAAGCAAATAGATTTCCTATGAAACAATAAATGAATCCATCAGTTTTGTTATACATAAAAGAAGAAACGAAAGGAGCAAACGAAGAAAACTCACCATCTTCGATTTTGGAACTTGTTATCAATCAGCAATAATATGATTTAGAGTTATTCTCACTTAAGAGTTTATGACAACCTATAAGCTACTGTTGTCAATGACATGCAGAATAAGAACGATATGAAATGAAATCTCACTCAATAGCTTGGTCCTTCTATTCCAATTTTATTAGCATATTTGCTTCCAAATTTTTTTGTCTGGAGTTATACTTATGGAATCCCAAATGTGCTTAGACCTCATTTATATCACTAATTCCTAAATTGCATTAGTCCGCACAAAAATTGAGATATAGGTTTGAGTTTCAGTTTCAATTCATCAAAGGCGGCCTCGTAAATAGATTGATGAAGGGAGATGATGTAAAATTACCTGGATCGCAATCACCTTCAAATCGAATCAAGAGTTAAATTGAGAAAAAGATAAAATTTGGGTTTCCACCCCTTACGCGGGCTTCTCACCCAAAACTCGAGAGCAAAAGAGACTCAAGAATTACCAGATAATTTGTGGAAATTTTAATCATTCAATCAATAATCCATTCCAATAGTTTAAGGGGCCTTATATAGGCTTTACAAAAGATGACTACTGGAAAATAACCGATGTGGTACTAAACGTCCACAAAATAACAAAAATAAAAGGAAAATAAATAAAGCTAAAAACATCTACTATCAATAACGCCTGAAACAAGTCTCATCTAAAGCCATAGAAGACCAGCGCGTCGCCTCCTGAAGTATACTCGATCGAACCTGCTCCTGGGCGGTGGCATGATGTCCTCATCAATTCTCCCCGGGTGGAAGGAACTCGACCCTGTCGAGTGTGGGGGACAGAACTGCTGTCTGCTGTGATAGTGCTCCAGTCGATCAGGATCAAGACGCTGGAGGTCTTCCTCAGTAATCCAAGAATTTTCTGAATCAGGTTTTCCCGTCCACTTAATGAGATAGCGTCTCGTCCCTCCATCTCCAGTAGAGATAATCTGATCATCCAAGATAGAATCTATATGTTCTGTTGCATAGGACATTTTAGGGGGAAGTGGAGGTAGTGGGGGGCTCTCAGAAAGAAGGTCTCGGCTTGGCTCATCCACAAATGGATCAGAAGGGGTATCAAAAGTACCTCGATATGGAACCAAATCCTCAACATTAAAGGTGCAACTAATGCCAAAGTCAGGTGGGAGATCCACCACATAAGCATTTGAATTGATTTTCTTAATAATCTTGAATGGCCCTGCACTTCGCGCGTGTAATTTCTTCACGGTTCCTGGTGGAAACCGTTCGGGTCGCATGCGGACCATCACATAATCTCCGACATTAAAAGATCTTAATCGGCGATGTAGATCTGCAGAAGCTTTATAATCAGTATTATTTTTCATTATCTTGTCTCTGACTTCCTCATGTAATGCATGGATATGGGATGCAAATGCTGATGCGGAGTCTGATACCCTAGAATGATGATGAGCCATGGGAATTAAATCAATGAGTTGCCTGGGCTTAAAACCGTTTACTATTTCAAAAGGACTGAGACCCGTAGTCCTATTGACAGATCCGTTATATGCAAATTCAGCCATAGGCAAAATGAGATCCCAAGTTTTTAAATTTTCTCCAACTAGACACCTGAGGAGATTTCCTAGCGATCTGTTTACCACCTCGGTTTGACCATCTGTCTGTGGGTGAAAGGCGGTTGAGAATTTCAGTTTGGTGCCCATTTTATGCCAAAGTGTTTTCCAGAAATAGCTAACAAACTTAACATCCCTATCAGACACCATGGTTTTAGGTATCCCGTGCAACTTTACGATATGATCAAAGAATAAGACAGCCACTCGAGACGCATCTGAGGTCTTGGAACACGGGATGAAGTGAGCCATTTTTGAGAATCGGTCAACTACCACTAGGATAGAATCATGCTTCTTTTGAGTTTTAGGCAGTCCTAGTATGAAGTCTAGGCTCACGTCTTGCCAGGGGCAATTAGGTACAGGAAGAGGAGTGTAAGGTCCGGCAATCTGCTTTTGTTGCTTGGCTAATTGACACGTGCGACATTGGCTAACTACTTTAGAGACATCTCTTTTCAGACTCGGCCAGTAGAATCGGTGTTCAACGGCCTCAATTGTCTTGTTCTGACCGAAATGTCCCGCCAAACCTCCAGCATGTAGTTCCCAAGAGAGAAAATCCCTGAGGGACGTACGGGGAATACACAACTTACGGAATCGGAAGAGATAACCGTCTTGAAGGAGAAAACCGTACATCTCACGAACAGGGCCGTCTCGTAACGTGACATAAATGTTCCCAAAATCAGGACATGATTCATACTCCTCTTTTAATTTCTCAAATCCAACCACTTCTGTGCTCATTGCCACCAAGATCGTGACACGTCGACTCAGCGCATCAGCGACCTTATTCTCGATGCCTGCTTTATGTTTGAGAACAAAAGTGTAATCTTGCAAGAACTCCACCCATTTGCTATGCCTCGCGTTTAATCTCTTCTGGGAGTTGAGATACCTTAACGCTTCGTGATCTGAGTACAACACGAATTCCTGTGGCAGCAGATAATGTCTCCAGTAGCGCAACGCCTGTACAACCGCATAAAATTCTTTATCATAAGTGGAGTAGCGTTGACGGGCATCATTTAATTTTTCGCTGAAATAAGCAACCGGGTGGTTTTCCTGACTCAGTACACCACCTATTGCTAGTCCCGATGCGTCACAAGTTACTTCAAAAGCTTTTGAAAAATCAGGAAGACGCATTACAGGAGCTTCCGTCATCATCTTCTTTATTTCAGCGAAAGCTTTGGAGGCAGCAGGTGTCCACTGGAACACCTCACTCTTTAAACAGTCGGTGATCGGTGCCATGATAGCACTAAAATTCTTAATGAACCGACGGTGTAGAAAGTGGCTAACCCGTGAAAGCTTCTGACTTCCCTAATCGTCCGGGGTTGTGGCCACTCGGTTATTGCCTTCACTTTCTCAGGGTCTGCGGAAACTCCCTCGGAGGAAACCACAAATCCTAGGAAGATAACCCTGTCTATACAAAAAGCACACTTTTTGGGATTTGCATAAAATTTCTCAGCATGGAGTGTGCGGAGGACTTGCCTCAGATGTCCCACATGTTGCTCCTGGGTTTGGCTGTAGATCAGTATGTCATCAAAATAGACCACCACGAACTTACCGATAAACGGCCGAAACAATTGGGTCATTACCCTCATGAAGGTGCTTGGAGCATTGGACAGTCCAAATGGCATGACCAACCATTCATATAACCCGTCTTTAGTCTTAAATGCGGTTTTCCATTCATCCCCGGGTCGGATTCTAATTTGATGGTATCCACTCTTAAGATCAATTTTGGAGAAGATTGTGGCACCTGACATCAGATCCAGCATATCATCAAGACGGGGAATGGGAAAACGGTACTTGACGGTAATTTTATTGATTGCACGACTATCCACACACATACGCCATGTACCATCCTTCTTTGGCGCCAAAAGTGCGGGAACCGCACATGGACTCAAGCTCTCCTTGATGAACCCCTTGTCAAGTAGCTCTTCTACTTGTCGTTGCAATTCCGCATGTTCAGTTGGGTTCATTCTATAGTGGGGCAAATTTGGTAAAGTCGCTCCTGGGACTAAATCAATAGCATGTTGAATGTCTCGCATAGGGGGCAACTCACCTGGAAGATCTTGTGGGAGGGTTTCGGAAAACTCCTCCAGAATTGGCTTGATGTGCTCAGGAATCTGCTCCTCGATATCCCGGCTAGCCTCTCGAGCCACGAGAGCATAACAAGTAGAACCATCTTGCAAGCTCTTTTCAATTTGATCGTGGCTAATAAAATTCATTTCCATCTTACCTTTGCCTTTATCAACCCTTTTTTTAGGATTTATAACGTCCACTTTATCTTTCCCTTTATCAGCTTCTTTCTCTCGGGTTGGCGGCTTTGGTTGATTTGGCATAATCTTCACCCTTTTCCCATTATGGACGAACGAACACTGATTGGTACGTCCATGTATGGTCACATCTAGGTCAAATAACCATGGTCGACCCAAAATGATATGACCTACATTCATGGGGAGTATGTCACACCACACATTGTCTGTGTAAGTGGCAAACTGGATGGGAATTTGACATCTCTCTTGAACGTCTATAGATGTAGCATCGATCCATGTAACCTTGTAGGGGCTTGGATGCTTCACCGGTGTCATCCCCAAGGTGGTGATTAACTTTGACGCCACAGCGTTGATGCAGCTGCCACTATCCACTATTACCTTGCAGTTCTTATTACCAATTTTTGTGCAAGTTTGGAATATGGCAGTCCTTCTCCAGTCGTTGAGTGGTTCAGGCTGGGTTAAAGTACATCTAACCACTCCTAATTGGGTGCGAGCTACATTAAGAGGTAAGCTCGTCGTTTCCACAGTTCGGATGCACCCATTAAATTCATACTCTTCGACAGAGGCATCCGAGTCATCGTCTTGTTGGTGCACCACTTCTTCTCCATCATCCTCTCCTTCTATATCTTCAATGGGAACTTCGACAAGGAGCGTTTTGGTTTGACTCGGGCACTGGCTGGCAAGGTGACCATACCCTTGACACCTGTAGCATTGGGTTCTAGGGTTGACTTTTCCTGGTTCACTTACCGTTCTCTTCTCGGATACAAAGGGCTTTGTACCAGAGGGACCTGCTGGTTTGACGCTAGAGGAACTGGAGACAGGTTTACTTGGGGTAGGAAGTGTTCGGTTGAAGCTTGGCTGGCCAGTAGTGGTGGTTCTAGAGTTATCCTTAAAGTTACTTCGGTTAAACTAGGATCCTCTAGACTCATCTAGGTCGGTGACTAGCTGATATGCCTGTTCTAGAGTCGTGATGCCTCGAGCAATGAGCTCTCGGCGATAATCATCCCTAAGACCGGACCTAAACCTAGATAGGGTCTGTTCGGGAGATTCTAACTCAATAGCCCCACACCGATTCAGATATTCATCAAACTTAGCAATGTAATCAGCGGCTGACTTGTTTCCCTGGGTCCATCGATTCCATTTGTCCAACAATTGTTGACTGAATGATGGTGGAACATACTTCATCATAAGCTTCTCTTTCATGCTTTCCCACGTGTCCACGGGGTCTTCCCTTCTGTACCTCATCATCCTCTCTAAATTTTCCAGTATTGCCCAGCTTGTCCCGTTAATTTCATAACGGCCAATCGAACCTTTCTTGATTCAGACATGTCATGCCAACGAAAATATCGGTCCATGGCCAACTGCCAATCGATATAGACCTGAGGGTCTAAACGCCCGTCAAAAGAAGGAGCATCAACTTTAACGCTCCTGATATACTGGGCATCGGCATCAGTTGTTCGGTAAGGTGGGCCTCGCTCACGCCTAGGAGACCTACTGTCATAGCCTCGCTCACGCCTAGGAGACCTACTGTCATTTCGAGAACTCTCATCATCCCTGATTCTTCTCCTATTGGTTTCTAGCCTACCAATTCTGGTTGCTAGATCCCTACAGTTGACATCAACCTGATCCTTAACTTCTTGTAGTTGTCTGTCCATGCTCTCTATCTTTTGTAGGATTGTGTTAAGGGTATCATGAATGCTAGGGTCCATTGGTGCTGAAGCTTCGCCTATAGAAAAAGTTCTACCACTTCTAGTAGGCATGCAAGATTTTCACTGACCCTAAATGCAAGCTGTCCTTAGGATATGTATGTTATGTAGGAGGAGTCAGAGATTAGAATGGTGAAAGATAATACCAATTTTAAGCTAATGAGACTAACACGTGATTAAGAAATTGTAATGTGGAGACAGTGATAAAACACGTGCTGATACAGTTAATTTTCAAGATTAATCAAGTAACCACAAATTTAAATTAATTTAGTTGCACAATTAATATTAGGTCGGTTACCACTCAAGATCAGAATCACACAACTCACTTATATAGTGGGCAACAGTCAATAAATTCTATCATGCGACAGATTGGAAGGACTAGCTATTTAAATTAAATGGCAGGAAACTGACAGAATATTCAAAGTTACCTGGGACGACGACCGTAACTCAAACCTGACCGAGACTGCTGTAGGCTCGTAGTACTAGTCGTCACGAATCCACTGCCTCGAAAACGGCTCAATTCGGACTTGAAACGAGCCCTGAACGACTTCTGGAAGATCTGGTCTGCCACTGAACTGAATTGAACTGAATTGGGTCTGAACTGTATTTGACCCAGACTTGGTCTGAACCAGGTACGAGTCAACTCGGGTGTGACCTGATCTGGACTCTAGTTGAACCAGACCTGGTCTAAACCAGGGTGATCGGCTCGGTTGGAACTGAGTGAGAGTCGTGTTCGGGTCGGGTTCGAGGGTTTAGCAAAGGATCCGGACCAATCAGTTAATCCCCTTAAAGAAAACAGATCGGGTCTTTTTTTTTTTTTTTAAAACCCGTTCACTTACTTAAACCCAATCGGGTTTGAACTTCACCCGATCCTTTCTCCCTTCTTCGCTGTGGGCTAGGGCAGAGATGCGGCGGCGACCTGGTGGCGACCTGGGCTTTCACCGGCGAGGTTTCGGAGATGAAGACGGCGACGCGAAGCCCTCTTCCTTTCGATCTCAGGGCTAGGGCAGAACGGAGCAGCGGCGGCGGCGGAAAACAGGGCGGTGGAGGGTGCTGCTGTGGGGGCGGTCTCCTGACGATGATGGCGGTGGGTTCGGCGATCGGATCAGCGACGAAGACGAGGACGACGATGTTGAGCGAGAGACGCTTCACCGGATCCGATCGGTGTTGACCTGAGGTGGTGGCGGAGGGCGTCGTTGAAGATTGGGTGGCGACGCTCCGATCTAGGTTCAGAGGGGGGATCCGGCGACGCTCGATCTCTTCTTTTCTTCTCTATTCGCTGTCGGCTAGGGCAAGGGGAAGCAGCGGCGGCGGCGACGGTGAGTCTTCTGGCAAGGGCTTCGATGCTCCTGTGAGGGCGATGAAGCCCCGATGATGCTTTGGCGAGGACGACGAAGCTTTAGAGGGAGGAAGACGACTGGATCTGCGAGCTCCGACTGCGGTGGTGGAGGGTGACGACGACTGAGATGTTGATGAAGACGTGCGACTGGATCTTGGCGGCGAGATTTTTTTTGAGGAGATGGTGAACAGTGGTGAACGGGGATTTTTCGAAGGGAATTGTTTGGGTTTTTTTTTTTTTTGAATGGATCTGAATCTGGTGCTGAGATAGATCTAGGGTTTGGGAGATTGGAAGAAAATTTGGAAAAAGAAAATGTTGAAGGGGATTGAAAACCGGTGCTCTGATACCAAAATGATGTAAAATTACCTGGATCGCAATCACCTTCAAATCGAATCAAGAGTTAAATTGAGAAAAAGATAAAATTTGGGTTTCCACCCCTTACGCGGGCTTCTCACCCAAAACTCGAGAGCAAAAGAGACTCAAGAATTACCAGATAATTTGTGAAAATTTTAATCATTCAATCAATAATCCATTCCAATAGTTTAAGGGGTATATAGGCTTTACAAAAGATGACTACTGGAAAATAACCGATGTGGTACTAAACGTCCACAAAATAACAAAAATAAAAGGAAAATAAATAAAGCTAAAAACATCTACTATCAATAACGCCTGAAACAAGTCCCATCTAAAGCCATAGAAGACCAGCGCGTCGCCTCCTGAAGTATACTCGATCGAACCTGCTCCTGGGCGGTGGCATGATGTCCTCATCAGGAGACCTGGAAAGACTCAGGATTACCGATAAATTACAGTTCATGCTTCCTCTAGAGACAATGGAGGATGTTGAATGCAGGAATTTTTTATTGTTTTGAAATATATAGAGGTTGATCTTCAATTTTTCTATCAGCCTTTTCATGTTTCAATATTGTTTGTGACATGACTAATTGATTAAATGATCATGTAAAGGTTAACTTATAAAGGTTAGCGCTAACTTCTAACAATTAGAATATATGGTGATTTCTTGAAAGTGAGTAAAAAGATCAAAGTAAGAGAAACAAAATGGAAATAAAAAAAAGGATGAACCCAGAGATTTCTTCCTTGTTCAGGACGTAGTAAAAATGCAGGAAAAACAAAATAAGGAGAATCAACATCTGGTAAATCTCAAAGTTGACTGGAAATTGTTGAGTATGACCCAGAAAACGCCTCAGTCAAAGTCCAACAAGGCTTCAGTTTGATAGTTCCCCTTGAAGAAAATCCAGCTATGCTTAGGCATTGTCTTCAGATTATCCAGTAGGACAAGGGATTAAGAGAAAAGCAAGAAGAAACATTTTGTTCTGAATTTTCTTTACATACTTTCCTTTCAATTTTTCCTATTTTCAACTGTGACCATACGATCAAAAAGAACTTTCCTTCATTGTCTTTGTCCTTCTCCACATGTTATTTAAAACCAAATGAAGCCTTACTAGTTTTTTGAGAGGTAAAACTGAAAAGGCTTTTAGTTAGTTAATAGAAGTAGCATTTTTTTGATGGATGGCCAGGATTTCTAATGTCAATATAGAGAGCAAATTGGATGGGAAGAACTGCATGTTCCCTGAATCTGTTAATTGGCTTGTAAACAAAGCTGGAAAAATTACCAATGGGGCTCGTGTCAATTTGACAAAATTCTCAGGTCAAGTATACCTAACTAAACATAAGCCTGCAACCTATTCAATCAAAATAATAAGACCAATTCCTCTCAATCTCGGCTGTATAGTTTATTCACACAGTGTGATTGTTCATCATCATGAGAAAAAGCATATCAATTGTCATGAAACTTCAAAAGAAGAAAAAAAGAAATGAAATGTAATAACTTATGATATTGTATATACACATACAATATGCATCTTATTAAGCCCGAAATCAGTGATCACCACTCATGCCAGAGTGGATTAGCCCAAAATTTGAGCTTAGGCCTCGTAGTACTAAATTTAAGCCTTTCTAAGCCACAGTGTGTCAGTGTCAAAGAAAAACTGTTTACAAATGACATAGTCAATTAACATTTCTTTCGGCATCAAGGAAAACTGGAATCGTTGAATACAATTAGCAGCCAACATAATCATACTGTAGAAGTCAAGTGTTGTAATGGGTGCTATTCACTAAATTCTGAACCAAATCATTCAATATCTGGAATTATTAAACACCTCCCTTGCGAAAAACACGTTTTTTTTCCTCGGATGCCATATGAGGTTAGAAGAAACCAACACAGAAATACTTGCTCCAAATTTTTGGGTACATGAACCAAAGCCAAGCTGCCTTTGGTCACAGCAATTCATATTCATTAATGATGATATCGCTTTGTGCAAAACAGCTCCCACACAATACACACTTTTATCCACGGGGAAGACCAAAAAAAAAAAAAGAATATGCTAAATTTCATTACTTTATAGTTCATTTATATTCTGATTCGCCAATTTGGACGATCCATATTGCATATGTACCACGATTGAGAACGCACAATCCGGAAGAAAAATCGTGAGGGGTTTCATGAATTCGGTAACCCCGCTTTGATGATCCTATCAGTTGAAGTTTATTTGCATCATTGGAGTTCCCAACAAATCAATTCTTAGAACCTTTTTTTAGTTTTCTTTCCCACGCATCAAGTAGCCAAAAAATGGATGATCAAAAGGAGCGAGTTGCTTCAAGTTTCTTAGTTTTACGATCCAAACAAACCAAACAAAGGTTGGTGGATAAATGGTGTTAAGATCAATGATCCAAGGTTTGGTTTTTCAATTTGTACGCCCTAAACCATAGATCTAAGCAAGTTGCAACTTTTAGCCGTCCATTTTATGGCTACTTTATGCATGGACAAAGGACTCAAAACATCAAAGATCTGATTACACTTCAAATGATATAGATCAACGACCGTGGATCGTCGAAGTGGATGCCAATC
This sequence comes from Agave tequilana, assembly GCA_038442645.1. Taxonomy (NCBI): domain Eukaryota; kingdom Viridiplantae; phylum Streptophyta; class Magnoliopsida; order Asparagales; family Asparagaceae; genus Agave; species Agave tequilana. Next base: position 120,881 of record JAVJIF010005839.1, on the reverse strand, counting down.
ATCAAATTCCAATAGGAAGTATTTGCAAAAATCCAAATCCTCTACAAGTACCCCCGCCCCCAACACACACACAGAGACGATGGTCTCGAGCCTCAAAAGATTTAATAATCTCCAAAACCATAAAATAGAAATTCTATTTTTAAAAAAGGCAAAAAGTCGTGTGGAAACTAAAAATCACCATTGAGTGAACTTTAAGAAAATGTTATAATCAACTGTTTACTTCGTGGACATTTTAGGATTGAGGTTTTGTATCTTAATTTCAATAAAGAATTCTGTTTGTTGCAACCTCAGCATCACTATGTAGCCTATGAACCTCGTCTCATCCCATATATCTTCGAATGCAACTACATACTTGTATTGTTTTTATAAATAACAACCGTAAATTTAACTAAATCCCTTAAGTTCTAAGTTTTAAGGAAAATTAAGCAAAACCATAATTTCCATGCTCAAGAGCCCCAAAGAGGAGGGAGAGACAGGAAGAGGTAAAAAGAAAATTGACCCAGTAGATCTCTATTGTTGCTGTACTCCTGCCTTTCTCTCCCAGCCACCACGCAACCCTCTTAATTAGGGGTGTAAACAAGTCAGGGTCGGGTCGGATTCATCTAATATATGAACCTGGTAACAAATTTGGATTCGGACTCAAGTTCGGGTCGGAATCTCTTCTTTATTATCGGGTTCTGGTCGGATTCGGATTTAAAAGATATACTCAAGTTCCAACTGAAGTTATTTTTAAACTGTAGTTCAATTTTATTAGATGCAAATTGGAAAAATACTTACTTTATTTTATACTAATATTATCAAGTTGTCATTTTTATATTTTTATAAATTTAAATATAGTGAAATGTATGATAGTGTGTTTCATTTTATTACATTTATTCTCTTTTCATTTATGTTAATCGGGTCTCAGATTTGGAAGGGTCATACCCGAACCTATAAGAAATTCGGGTCCATCTTTTAAATCCAAGCCCTATAAACATATGAAAATGGTCAGATCGGTTATCACATTTACGAGTACCATTTATAATCCTACTCTTAACGGTATGATTTCATCTAGATAGCATTTTGGTTAAGAAGAAATGGTTTCGAACTTAAAAATATGGAAAGTTCAATGGATTTGGAGTTTGGGTTAGGGAGAAAAGGGTTTTGAGAATATATTATAGATTAAGAGTATTAGGATTTTGAAAAACAATTATCTGTTAAGTCAAATGACTAAGTATCAAAAAACCTTAAACCACATGCTCTGAATTTAAACAACTAGTCCAGAGATTTAAAATTTTACAAAAGGCATTGCCCTTTAGATTGTGAATTTTACTTCAAATCCTTTTTGTGTTTAAACTATTCATAAATTCTCATCTCTCTACATTATCTTGCAATCTAGTTTCAAATAAACAACTTATATAAAATGAAGATAAATAGTTTGGTCTCTTGTCTTAATTGAAATTAAAGAAACAAAATATACTTCTTTACTATTACATAAATTCACATATAATGAAATCTAACATACATATTCTAATAAAGAGTTACATCTAAATGTTTGTAGAGTGTGTGTGTGTGTGTGTGTGTTGAAAGGGGGGGTGTGAGTGTGTGTAGTCGCTATGTAATCCTAATATATATGAGTTATAAACAAATGCCTACAAAACATGCTACACAGATCAAACTATTGATTTTTCAAGATTTCAAACAGTGAAAATAACATAATAGATTAAAATTACTAAACAATATATCACTTTCCAATATGTGTGTGTAGTCGCTATGTAATCCTAATATATAGAAGTTATAAACAAATGCCTATACAACATGCTACACAGATTAAACTACGGATTTTTCAAGATTTCAAACAGTGAAAATAACATAATAGATTAAAATTACTTAAAAAACATATCATTTGCAATATCTACAGTTACATGCAATTTGAGTCAACCTTTAGCATGAATGTAAACACGATGGACTACTAAGCAACAACGACGGAGAGAAGTGAGGTGGAAAACATATGGCAATATATACACTTTCTGCAAATGTAATTGATCATAGATATTTTTAAATTTTAGTTGTCAGAAAAAAGACTCTTTGGAAGAGGTTCCAGAAATGAATTTCCAGCTGTAATATTAATAAATATATCATATACTTTACTACAAAGCCACCCTTCCTTTTGTACTTCCTCTGGTTTCCAACTGTGCTAATTATTTCTAGGATCTCATTTTGGTTCATTCATCAGTAGACTAAATCAATGGCAACTACTAGAGTACCCAAAAACCTTCTTACAATGGCTTGAGATCCAAACCCCGAAACATAAGGGTAGATAGTTGTTAAAAGGATATGCCCTAAAAGGAGCACAATTAGTTCGTATAATACTCGAGTTGGATATATTTTTCATCATAGCACAAAAGACAAAACTATTGTAGGATAAACATTTCCACATTGGCAACTTGGCGACTGGGCCTAACAAACCAAAAACCCAGTACCAAATAGAGTTAAATAGTAGCATAAAGGTTAAAAAAAATTCCTCTGCATGGATGACATCCAGTGTTATCTAACACCGCAGATTTGCAATTGTGGTGCAATCATGTATATTTAGGAATGAATGGAGCTTATTCAGATGGATAACCAAATTATATATGTAGTCCATTCACTACAAATGTGTGTATGTACTTATAGGTTAAGGGACAGCCACTGCATGCTACTGTCTCCGAGGGAAACCCTAGCTGACTTTTGTTTTGTCCTAATTGCCACTCCTAGATGTTGCCCCCCTCTGCCTCTTTTAGCAAGGAAAAACAAGAAGACAGCATGAAAAATTGGACAGACTTTGTCGTCGTCTAATTAGGGATGGAGGGTTTAGAACTACAATCAAAAAACATGCTAGAAAATATTTGTAAGGTAATAAAAATTTGTATTGGGAGTTTTTCTCGCATTTAAAGTCCAAGTTGGTTCTGTGTTCACGGATCACTCCCCGAAAGAACCAGGCTGTTGAACCCAAGAGGTTACTGAATTTATACTACAACTCAACAACTTTGACTTACATTTAAGATCTATATGGCTGTGTTATCAATAACTAATGCTTGACCAGAACCTCAAATCATCAAATAAAACATCCAATAAGATTTGCCTTTTAGACACCCATTTTCCACAGCATAAGGGCAGCCAAAAGTTTTCTTAGGTGTTAAAATTTAAGATCTCCAACCAATTGTGTGAAAGAAATGGTAGATCATCACACATAAAATATGAAATGGGAAAGGAGGGCAAAGAAATGAGCCATTACCTTTTTGCCATTGCTTTTGAGTTCTACTTTAATCAAATTCAACCTTTTGAATAAAACCTTTTACTTGTTTTCAATAATTAGTTTATCTCTCTGTAGCTTCTTATTTCTGATTTAAACTTTTTACCCTATCCTATGTTTCACAAGCTTTCTACTGTTTCCTTCTTTTACTGATAATGTTAGCTCATTCCAAACGTTTGAGTTGAAGGCTTTGTTGTTCTTGTTCATGTTCTTATTGCATCAATAAAATGTTGGCAAAGTGGAAAATTTGGTTGTTGTTGGACATTAGAATTCCAAAACAGGTTGTATCAGAAGATTCAGAACCACAACTCATGTATAGAGTCCGCTTCAGATAGGATCTAAACAAGACCAATAAATATTATTCATGGTGGACGTGGTATTCTTCAAAGCTCTTGATGAAAACACTCTGAAGCTTGATATGTCAAAGCTTGAGAGAGTGTGTTTTCCCGAACTAACCAATGTGGTATAGTTTATCTTGTTTCATATATATAGAGCATATCGTACATACATATGATCTTGCATGCATATTTGATCTATATATCTTTCCAAGATAACAATCTTGGGACTTTGTCACTGGCCCAAACTTTTTCCCATTCTGTCTAAAGAACTTCTTTTCGGCAACGAGTGCTACAATAAGTTCCTACGAGGAGAAATACCAATATCTTCTTGTAGAAAATTAAGATTCAATTTTAACTTGTTAAGAAACAAAACATTGCGGAGAAGGCATGAGAGGCATTAAAGCAAGAAATATGATGCATATGCATGGCCAAGTATGGATGGATATACACATTAAGTAAACATTTGCAGAAGAAAATTTCAAGAATACAACATTTCAATGGAACAAAAGTTTAAGAATATAAAGTTTCAATTATATTATACATCTGTAATTTAAATTTCACTAACGTATAGCATATTAATCTACAGCAATCATTACACGAATTAGAACAATATATATGATAGAGCTGGATTGATTTCAGAATGGAGCTTCCAAATGAAAATGCACACAATTGAAAATGATATACCAAATTGTTGCCAAGAAGGGGAAAAAAATCTTCACTTCTTTGATGTATTGTACTTGTACCAGTGCATCAATTAACAAATACAATTTCTGAGACGCCAATTCTCTACCCAGATGAAGCATGCTACATAGACAAGAACTGTCAAAAACATTGGATTTGGTTTTTAGGTAATTTACACAGAACACTACTAAATGCGAGAGTTTCTGTTTGGAAGCTCCATCTGACGATTTTGTGCATTTTCAAAGGTATTAGGGCCAAGGGACACATATCAGAAGTCAGTTATCTGGAATTATAGTTGCCATGTAATGGGCATAGCAAAGTATTACTAACAAACAAAACGAATAGTAGAATCTATGCATATCCTGAATACTAGAAATTCCTTAGTCAGGTGAAACTTTTACATTCACTAAAAAATGCTTATAATGAGTACAATGTAGATTTCATAGGATCATAACCTTCAGGACAAAAAACTGGGACACTGGGGCCATTACATGGAAACGTTTAGATCACTTTCAAGACAAGGCTTATACAGTGTTCTGAATTTATAGACTTGCACATCTAAAATTTGGAAAGGATATTAATCGCCCGAGCCACACGCAATGTTTGTTAATCACTGGGCACTCATAACAACAACGATGATGATGATGGTGATAGTGATGTTGTAGAGATTTTGTTGGTCCATGAAAAATATTAAAATGTGCACAAAAGAGCACTATCATAACATTGCAACAGCAAATCAGGGACTAGCATATGAATGAATCCTATGTAGAATGTAGGTCTAATAATACCTTAAAGTGTATAATAGCATCAAATAGTCAACGAACAAGAGATCGACACTAAATATCCAAACAACGAAAAAAAGAGTCTGGTCCGCAAAAGAACTTGTTTTTTCAATATGGATATTATGTGATCATGCTTAGAGACACAGATAGCTGATAGTTTGACATTCTTATGACGAGGGCAGAATGAGAGCCAACCTTTTGTTTAACTTTCCTGAAATCTAGTAAGCGTAATCCCTTTAGTTTGTGGATAACATACAGACGATAATTTGGTTTCTTTGTAATGTTATTATCCAGTAAGCTAAGGGTTTGTAGCTTTGGAAGAGATGCAAGGGGATCAATCTCCACCAAGTTGACGAGACGATTGTTGGTGAGGACCAAAGTGTGTAATTTAGGTAAGTACTCTGCAAATTACATGAAAAGTAACATATCAGACCAAGCAATTTAATAAAATAGATTTTCCATCTAAGCTTTGATAATTTCAGAGTTTCCTCACCTCCAATGTTGGGGTTGATACGGGTAATTCTATTATTGTTAATCAGCAGGGTGCCCAGTCGATTCAAGTAAGGAAAGTTTTCAAGCTTAACGATCTCGTTATCAGATAAATCTATTGTGTCAAACTGGTCCTGCCAAAACCAAAGGAAAACAAGTGAATGGCAAATTTCTAACCAAGCACATATACATGGGTTATAAAAATGCATTATGCATTTCAAAATATGGTACATATAACTAATGATAGGAGAAATGAGAGAAATGAAATTTCTGATATCACCCCAAATTTTGTGTTAAAAGAAAAATGAGTATAAGAGTAAATATTCAGAGGACAAGGCCATAGTAACTGATGTAATGCAGCACAAATATATAAATATATGAACTATTCCAACAAAAAAAATGGGGAAGTGAAACTTAAAAGATATCTCTTCAATTAGTTAAAGGATGTCCAGCACAAGGAAAAGGATGCATATAGCTGATGCCAAAGATCTGGAATACAAATACAGTCTTCAAAGGGGCAAATTAAAGATGATATTAATAACATTCACATGAGATTCTGAGGGGATGTGGGGGTGTAAAACTTGCTCATTTGTCCTTTTCATTAGAGTGCTTTCATGTGTCACTAGACTGTACTCAGAATCTTTGGTTCTTGTTTCCAAAAACTCAAAAACACCCACATTCTACCTCTTATCACCGGTCATCAAGAACTAATTTGGAGAAGAACAACTACGACAGCTATGAAGCATAACCATAATTACTAAAGTAGTAAAGTGGCCCTAAATTCTGTATCAAGCAATGTCGGGATAGTGCATTTGGAAGAGGCTCGGGAAGCTTCTCGAATGCATGCTCGGACAACAGTCTTTAAGCATGCCTATTCTACATCCAATATTCTCAAACACGGTATTTACCCTGCTGGCTCAGTAAACAAAGATGACCTCTGACTTCCTAGCATATCAAAATATTCATAATTCACATATCTATCACAATAAAGGACCCCCTGCATTTGTATGGATTATTAACAAGTATCATCAAGAATACTGACATTGCACAGACCGTTACCTTGTTTCTAACTCCACCCACAAATCCCAGCACTAAATTTCAAACTTGAAGGTTTCCGCATAAAAGCTAGCCCTACAATTTTTCACTGCACCCAAACATCCCAAAATCGACTTATCTGTTGCTACTTCAAATTTAAGTTATTTTCTACAAATGAAATTGTGAAAATTCTTCTTTCATAAACAGAGAGCCCGAGACCAACAAGTTTAATTACTAGGGGATCAGCAGCTACGAGATCAAGAAAAAGTTAAATAACCTAATATCATAAAGAATATTGACATTGCTCACGTATCCATAACCTTGTTTCTAAGTCCTTCCACAAATCCCGGCATTAAAATTCAAACTTGAAGTCTGCGCCTAAACGACAGTAATGTACCTTAAAAGTTAGCCCTAGAATTTTTCACTGCACCCAAACATCCCCAAACTCAACCGTTCGTTGCTATTTTCAAAATAATGTTATTTTCTACAAATGAAATTGTGAAATTTCTCCTTTCATAACAAATAGACCTAAGCCAGTGAGTTTGATTACTAGGATAGCAGCTACGAGATCAAGAAAAAGGTTAGAAAAGAAAGGGGTTTAAGGTTTAAGATTTTACCTCGGTGGCGCCCAAGTTCTCGATGACTGCAATCTTGTTCCCTAAAAAACCACCACCAACAAAAGTGAAGCGACGGAAACAGAAAGGAGAGCGAGCGATTGCTGGGGTTCAGGATTGAGGGTTTCGGTACCTCGAAGGTCGAGCTCGCGCTCCTTGATGGCATTGAAGAAGTGGGGGCTCTTCCAGATCAAATCCGCCGTCAGCCTCACCATTGCCAAGGCCACCGCCTCCGCTGCTGCTCACTGCGGCCGCTGCTCTCTTTTTTACGCCCTAATGAAGAGCTCTGGGACTGGAGAGGGGGAAGGGAGAGCGGCAACGCGGGTGAGCAACGAAGGTCAGTGATTATTGAACTTGGTCTTTCTCAATCCAGAACCTGTTCCGGCCCAAAGGAAACCAACCCGTAGTCGGGTCTGGGTCTCTATCATTGCAATTTTAACCCGGAGTCGAGTCCGTTTTACCGGTAAAATAAAAATAAATAAATAAAATAAATAACATAACATAACATAACTAGTATACCGTCGCAGTTAGTGAGACATCGACCGAACAGTCAGGAGGAGGAGAAGGGAGAGAGGAAGAAGAATGAGGGAGAAGGAGGGGGAAGAAGAAGGGGGTCGACACTGCTCTCTCTTTCTTGCGGATGAAGATGGACGGACGGATGGAAAGGTTTCTATACAAGTCACGGGAGAAAACCTCTTTTCAGTCGGTTTTGATAAAGTAGTATATTGCTTTGACAGTGAGAAATCGAACATAAATAAATAAAAAATAAATAAACTAGTATACCACTTTGACGGTGGAAAAACCGAACAATGACGATAAGAGAAGCGGCGATTGCGGCGAGAGAGGAAGAGGAGGAGACCACTGGAGAGAGAGGGGCGGCTGGAGGTAGAGAGGAGAAGTAGGAGGCTGGGAGAAGAAGAAGGGTTGTAGGGAAAAGAAGGGGGAGAAAAAATTTGCACTCTCTCGGATGGATAACTTTTGTGAAGAAGTCACGTGAGAAAACCTCGTTTCGCTCGGTTTGATAAAATCTCTCATTCACATTTTCCTTTTTCAATTTTTAGAAAATGAAGAAAGTGAGGTTTGGTTTCAATAGATTGTTATATATTTTGTAATCCAATTTAAGTACTTTGTTCGGAGCAAAATGAGATGAAGGCACCCCAATGATTAAGGCACCACAAAAAAAAAACAAAAACAAAAACAAAAACAAACTACCCTATTCTTCTTCTCCTCCCCCTCTCGCTTCCCTTTCATTCTCTCCGGCAAACCTCTCTCCCTCCAGTGAGCCCTCCTCCCCTTCTCCTCGGTGAACCCCTTCCCTCCCTCTTCGATCCCTGCTCCCCCTTCCCCGCCTCCTCCCCCTCCCCTCCCCGGCCTCCCCCCACTCTCTCTCCCCTTCCCCTCCTACCCCTCTTCCACTCTCCCCGACTTCCCCCATCCCCCCCCCAGATCTCCCCCTCCCTCTCGCCCACCCCTTGGTTGAACAGAACTTGGCATGTTCAGCCATTTCTGGCCGAATAGGCCAGGGGTGACGAGGGGGAAAGGCGTCGGGGGATTCGGGGGTGGGGGAGGCCGGGGAGAGAAGGAGAGGAGGAAGGAGGCCGGGGATGTGGGGGAGGAGGGGAAGGGGAGGAGGATACCGAGGGAGGGGCAGAAGGAGGAGGACGAGGAAGAAGAAAGGGGGTGTTTTGGAGTTTTCACCATTGGTGAAAATGTCAAAAAAATAATGACACACTTATAATAACTAGTGGGGCCATCATCACTTTTGGGGAGGGGAATGTTCGTTCCCTACCTTGTTATGTGTTTTAGATGAATGGTTACCTAATTAATTTATATTTATGTTGTTTTAATGAATAAATTATAGTCAGATGTCTATTTTTTTTCCTCTACTATTTCGGCTATTAGTAAGTCGCAACAAGCGTGCTCCAACAAAATCACTGAAATAAACTCACATGACGTAAGGGTTTTACTAAGTTTACATTTCTTACATTATGTGCCTGTTTGGTTTTCTGCAAGTGGGAGGAAAAGGTGTAAATGGGAAATGAGAAAGAAAATATAGAAAATTGAAATTTGTGCAAGTAAGTTTTCAAGAATTTGGTGTAATATGAAAGTGTAAGTGAAAATGTATATTGTGTTTTCCGGTATATGGTTAGTAACGTGGAAGTGAAAGTGAAAAAATTGGCCACAAAGTTCACCGCAAAATAATATTAAAATAAATATTAATTATGAAAATTTTTTCACTGTAATTGGATTGCAAGTGAGATTAACATAACCACAAAATTAACTGTTTTGCGTTACAACTTATTACAAGTGAGATTTACATGATCGCAAATTAACTATAGCACCCATGCAGGTGGGAAAATGGTAGTATTTAAAGCGATGTATAAAGAGAAAAAAGAAGAAAATAAAGGGATTTTCTCATTTCCTTGTCCAACTCCAAATAAACATCAAAAGTAAGAAATAAGTTTTCCCACTTCCTCTTTTCCCTACTTCCGCCCCAAACCAAACACGCGTTATATGTATTTCCTTACATGCCCTTCTACTTTTGAGAATTATGTATCAAACCTGAAAATTCCGATTTATTTTATTTTTTAAGCTAAGTTATTGTCTCTTCTACAAGCCTCTAAGTTCGGAGTGCAATCCGAATGATATTATGGTGGGGACTTCGAGGATGATATTGTGAAATCTGAAGGATTTGAATACAATTTAAATTTAAAAATAATTGCCATTTGTCTAGAAAGGGCAAAGGTGGGAGCCCAACTACGAGATGCACAAGCTAGAGATTGTATATCTCTTGACTTTTTTCTCCACGGGGCGTCAACTGAAATTACACTAAGCGAGGAGATAAATGATCTCTGTGGCAAGTTAGCATGCGGTCATTATAGATAATACAATACAATTCTCTTTTATTTTGTTCAATTTCTAAACAATTAACTAGTACACTTCTATCTTAACCAACCTTACATCTTCTTCTCTCAGAGAATATTACTAAATCTTCCGATACAATTTCACATCACAATGATAATTTCAAGGTGAAACTAACACCTTATTTTCATAATTTTCTTTAATTATGTAAGGTTACACAAGTCCTCTATCAAACAACATCAATTATCACTTTTATGTTTTCTAGTACATTTCATGTGTTATGGTTCGTTTTACAAATACTTCTCTTCTGATCTCTTCTTCTCTTGTGGTTGCAACACAAGGGGAGAGAGGGAGAGACGAAAGAGTTAAGTTGTGGTAAATTTTAAAGGAACGAGATATGGAAATGGAGGTGTCACCTCTGTTCTTTAATTATTATCAACTGCTTCAATTCCTTGTTTTCTTCCACTTTATTTTCACCTTCTTTCCACATGAGGGAACAACAATAGCAAAGAGAAAGGACTGCCACAATAAACAAAAGTAAAAAGAAAGGGTGTGGCAATAGTTATAACAGAAGGACATGTAAATTTATGAAGCAATGAAAAGAAGAGGAGAAGAGAAAGAAGTTAATGACATGTTTATAAAGATGTTTTTTTAAGAAAATTTACTATACCTCATTAAATAGGTATCACGTGAATAATCTCCCCCTAACCACCGAGCTTTCTAGGTTTCGCCACCCTATATACTTCCAAACGTAGTTATCTCCCTCACTTAACCATTTTACCCTATTAATCCTCAATCACATGGTGAACACATGTGATTGAGTTCAATTTTAAATTCCTAATTAATGCAAATAATCTTTTATTTTTTTGGCTATTACACTTTTGTCGTGTTTGTTTCGCAACGTTTGGGAGGAAGAGAGAGGAAGGGACGCCTCTTCCTCTCCCATGACCGTTTGGGTGCACAAGGAAGGACTAGTTGAAGAGGGGAAAAATCCTTCCCTTAAAAAAGCCAGCGAAATAAAATTGGAGCACGCAGTTCAATGTAGTGTATTATTTATTTACTCTCATTTTTTCTCTCTTCACTCTTCAGTTCTGATCACCTCCCCCCTTCTTCTCGTTCTCGCCATCTACCTATTTCTCGCGCATTACGGCGGCTCTGATCGCTTTGCGCATGCCTGAGGTTGGTTCAATCTTCCTGCTTCAAATCAAACATCAAAATAAAGAAAAGAGAGGCAGTATCTTCATTCCCTCTCCCCTTCCCCTTTCACTCTCCCTCTCTCTCATGGCCAACAAATAAGGCATTAACGTATCCAAGGTGTTCTTGTTAATTTGCTAGCTCTTACAAACTCCAGAGCATGCCATTTATTATTAATCGGATCTATTTTTTACTAGAAGATTTTAGATTTGTAAAATGCACTCGAATATATTTTATAAACAGGAAATTTAAACACAACTTTAATCATTTTAATGTGTGATCTATGGATGGAGCCATGTACTGCTCAGGTAAGGCACGTGTCCTATCTAAGATCAGCAAATGTTTCTACATGTATATTCTTGAACATTTATTTTATGAGTTGTTATTATTAAAGTTTTGTGCTCACCCTGAAATTGCACTTGTGTACAATCTTGTTGAAATTAGCAATACTTTTCTTCAAAATCACGTGGGTAATAACTACCCACAACTCCCACCAATAGCCTTGTAAATGACCATAAGTAATTATTAGCTATGGAAACGAAACGCAGTGCTTCTCAAAATCCCGAGGACCTGCAATTTTTTTAAATATAATCTTGCTTTCCAAAAAACATGACAATACCCATACTATTCTAATCAATCATTAAAATATTCATCAAAAGTTATGAGAAATTTCATGACAAGTTTAGCACATTATTATAGTCTTCTAACAAAAAGTTTAGAGAGAGTTTTTATTCCTTCACATGTTATTTGTGCCAAATGAAGGTCCTTTTTTTCTTTTTCTTTTTTTGGCTTTTGAAAATGCCTTTCTTCTAGTCTACAATAAATTGTACATGGTTAAGTCAAAGAGCCAAATGAAAAGGAAAAAAAAGGTGAAGGTAGCTTAAATTATTTTTTCTTTTCTATAATTTTGATATTTTTGTTAGACTTATTATGTTTTAAAGTCTAATTTATTTTGGGCCTAATCAAGTTAATTGGATATTTGCACCCGCCCACTTAACCTATGTTGTTTGACCCAATAAAGAATTGATCAAACCTAAATGGTTTGGGTCTAGACACGTTTTCAATTACACTTAGCTATGAGTGTATTTAAATTAGAATGTGGGACTCATCTACACGTGTGGAACTCGTGTTATAAATCAAGGGCCTAGATCTATGATGAGTTGAACTAGGGTTTCTTGATGCTATATATACCATGAGTGGGTTTCCCTCTCCACCAACAAGAATAATCATCTCTCTCTTAGAGGCCTCTCATCTCCTCTAAGGATAAAGAAGAGAACTTGGTGGCTGGAGAGAAGAATCCTCTCCCTCAACTCCGGCGCCTTCGAGATCGTGCAATATTCGGCATCCTCGCGATGGAATCAGGTATGCCTAAAACCCTCCTTCCCTTTGATCATGATAAAGAGACTTACAGTATATGTGTAGATCTTGTATGGAATAAATTTAGATCTAACAATTGGTATCAGAGCCTCCTCTTTATCAGATCATAGGGATCTACAGAAATTATGATTTCGATCTATAAATATCATAAAAATATCTCCTTTGATTGAATAAATATTTTGTGTCTCATATGTTGGATCAAAAAGTTAAAAGGAGTGATTTTTATTGATTTTTAACATGTATATAATTTTATAAAATTTAATATGTGTGTTATTCTAGATTTTATTTATAAAAAAAAAACATGTACATGTGCTGCATGCAAGCAACGCATGCAGCACACGTTTTTTTGTTTAAAAAAAAAAAAAAATTTGTGTGGCTTGTCTGCCTGCAGGCGCCTGCATATAAGGCGAAGGAAAAAAAAAATTGTGTTTTTGAATTTTCTTAATTATGCGGGATTATGAAATTAATTAGGAGTAGAAAATTTAGATATATAATTTTAATCTAATAAGGAAACTACTCCTAATTAATCTCATATAAAGTTTAAATTAAATTGTTGAGATTGATTTGGGTTTTAGGGTTGAGATAGAATTCTAATTTATTAAAGGAATTTTTGTGGTAGAATTCTATTCAAATAAAGAAACCTAATCCCAACTAATCTCACATGAAGTTAATCGGGTTTTATTTAGTTTATTAAACCCGACCCAATAAGGAAACCCATAACTTAACCATTGCGGGTCGGGTCTGATTCAGACCCGATAAGCACTGCAGACCCGTTTTGTCCATAGAAACTTCAATTAGCCGTTACGGTCTCATACGACCTCTGTTTTGGGCATGTAAACAGCCGTTTCGAAGCTCTTGACGAGCACTACAGTATTACAGGCATTAGACATGACAAAATAGTAGTTAGTTGACATCAAGAAGGCATTGAAGTGTTTGTTTATCATGGTTATGTGTACCCTTACATGCTTCCGCTTTATCATCAATATTATATTGCTTATATTGTCTTGCATGATGAATATTGGTGTTTACTACAGTTAATAACACACAGATAAATATATATACATGTTCAAGCTAAAGAATTTATAAAAGAGCTTATTTAATTGCGTATGTAGTTCATGCGGACAATAGCCGGCCCAAAAGAAGACATTGTTTGGCCGAATTATGTACGGCGTCGAATACTTGATGTGGGTAATGCAAGTGGGAGAACCTTGATGCGTGGTAATCGGCCCAAAGGAAGGTTGTCACACTATTGGCCCATATTGCATTACCCTCATCAACTAGTCCGATGGCGGAACAAGAATCCAGATGCATAAATTTGTGTGGCCCATGCGTGTGGCAATCGGCCCAAAGGAAGGTTGTCATTATGGCCGGGTCATTACATATATTATATGGCCAATATAGATTACTTAAACTTTAGGACCAATCCTATAAAGTGACAGTCGGCCCAAAGGAAGGCTGTTCTCTTACATAGGACCTAAACTTTAGGATATCTATATTGGGCCAGTACAGTGTTGGCATATAGAGACACAACTTGTTCTGAAATTTTACCGGCAGCTCTATCGGTTAAACTGGTTGCATTTTCTGAAATTCATTTTTTTTATGGCTATTACAGTAAAATTTTATTAAATGCAATGTTTATGTTAAATTGATGAGAAATTGTACATTTATGTAGTTTAAATTGAATGGAACAAACTTTAAGAAGTGGTAAGACCACGAAAATGATCGTTCTTGAATTCATGCACCTAGAGTACATCTTAAAGGTTGATGTATCTCTACTATCACTAATAAAAGTTCAGTAAAGAAAAGGTCAATTATGATAAGTGGGAGAGATCTTACAAGATGTGTCTAATGGTCATAAAGTACCCTATTCCTATAACTATTAGGGGTTCTATGCCTGATAAAGTCAGTGCTCACTTAGCATCCAGGGTAAACTTCTAATAAGAAAAGGAAAGTGAAACTAAAGGGAGGAACATAAACATCGCTACAGTGGCTGATCCTAAGTGGCAAAAGTGCAGAAAAAGTAGCCTAAGGTCATTGCATACTTTTTCTGTAAGAAAGTAAGCCACCTCAAGTAGGAATGCATAAAGTATCAGAAATGGCTATTTAGCGGGTATATCTCATATTTATGTTTGTTCTGAGATTAATTTAGCTTTAGTGCCACTTTATAAATTATGAATAGATAATTCACATAAGCGATTCAATGCGGAACTTCCAAACCCAAAAGAGGCCCATCCCAGCTGAGTGATACGTATACATGGGTGATGGAAATAAAGTTACAATTAAAGCTATTGGAGTTTGTAGGCTTAAATTAGATTCTGGTTTTTGGTTTTAGATTTGGATGAGACTTCATATGTACCGTCCTTTTAGGCAGAATCATATTTCTATTTTATTTGTTAGACAGATCTAGTTTTACTGTCACTCTTGATAATAAAATGCTTAGTCTACTTTCCAAATCTAAAGTTGTTGGTACTAGAATTCTGATTGATGGCTATATAAATTGAAACTTCATGCTTTATATACTGAATCTCTATATGTGAATAGTATAGGCACTAAGTAAAAATTAATTAAAGAAACATTAGAAAGTTTGGTACTAGACAAAGTTCAGGTGTCATAATTTGGTGTATACAGACATTTGTGGTCCATTCCTTACAGCTTCTTGGAATGGTCATGAATATTTCATCACTTTTACAGACAATTACTCTCGTTATAGGTACCTACACTTGTTCCATGAGAAATCCCAATCATTGGACATGTTTAAAGCCGTTAGATCTGATCATGGTGGTGAGTACTATGACAGATATGACGAATCAGGTAAATGTCCATAATCATTTGTCAATTTCTGAAAGAGTGGTATTATCGCTTAGTACACCATATTAGGGACACCTCATCAAAATGGTATTGCTGAGAGATAAAATCACACGCTAAAGGATATGGTTGGGAGTATGATAGCTCACACTACTCTACCAGAGTCATTATATATTGAAGCCTTAAAATGGTTGTCACCTCCTTAATAGAATACCTAGCAAAACAGTAACTAAAACCCTATATGAGTTATGGACTGGGAAATCTCTCAGTATTAGTCATCTACATGTTTGGGGTTGTCCAACGGAAGCTCGGCCATATATACCATATGAGAAGAAGTTGGACTCAAGGACAGTTAGCTGTTTATTCGTAGGGTATGCTGAGAGGTATAAAGGCTTTAAGTTTTATTGTCCCTCCACTAAGAACATAAAGACGGATTGCTAAATTTTTTTGAGAATATTCAGAACAGTGGGAGTCAACTACATAAAGATTTCATATTTAAGGAAGAACATATTGTTATACCCATGACAAATTGTTCCAAATGATAAAGTAGTTGTTCCACTTCAAGATGAAAATACAGTTGTATCCTTACAAGATACATATACAGTTCATCCTGAAGTAGATCATGCTGATGAGGTAGAACCTGAAAATTCTCAACCACAAGTGCCTAGGAGATCAACTAGGAAGAGGAGATCAGTCATTACAATGACTATATAGTTTATCTCCAATAGCATGAGTTTGACATAAGGCTAGAGGATGACCCCGCATTCTTAAATGAGGCCAAACTCAACATTCACTCCAATAAGTGGTCAAATGCAATAAAAGATGAGTTAAAATCCATAAAGGACAATGATGTTTGGGACTTAGTAGAGTTGCCTGAAGGAAAGAAACCGATTGGTTATAAATGAGTATTCAAAACCAAGCGGGATTCGAAAGGTAATGTCAAAAGGTATAAGGCACATATTGTCACAAAGGGATTCACTCAAAGAAAGGGTATTGATTATAAGGAGACTTTCTCCCTAGTTTTCATGAAGGATTCTTTTAGGATTATTATGGCACTGGTGGCTCACTTTGACCTGGAGTTATACCAAATGGATGTTAAGATTGCCTCTTAATGGTAGCATTGAGAAGGAAATCTGTATGGTGCAACCAGAAAGTTTTAAAGCGAAGATTTCATAATATTTGGTTTGCAAATAAAGAAATCCATTTATGGTCTAAATCAAGCATTCCGTAAATGGTATTTGAAATTTGATCATGTAATATCCGATTTTGGTTTAAGGAGATTGTAGATGATCAATACATTTATCATAAATCTAAAAAGAGTAGACTTATATTTTTTGTGCTATATGTGGATGACATTCTACTAGCAAGTAACGATATGATTCTTTTACTTGACACCAAGAGTTTTCTCTCAAAGAACTTTGAGATGAAATATTTTGGAGAAGCTTCTTTTGTGATAGGCATCCAGATTCAACGTGACAGGACACGTGGAATATTAGGTTTATCACAAAAGCCCTATATCGATAAGGTGCTAGATAGATGTGGCATGAAGAATTGCTCTAAGGGAGATAAGTTGAGTTTACTCTAATGTCTCAAGAACGATCTACAGAAAGAGCAAATGAAAGACATTCCATATGCATTGGCGGTTGGAAGTCTGATGTATGCTCAAGTTTGTACCCATCAGACATAGCATATACCGTTGAGAAACTTGACAGAAACTCGATCAATCATGGGATTGATCTCTGGAAGACTATTAAAGAAGGTTATGTGATATCAAAAAGACTACATGAAATCTGATCAGTTGCAGCTGATTGGATACACAGATTCAGATTATACTGGATGTATTGACAAATAGGAAGTCCACTTTATTTTACATTTTCCTTATTGTAGGAAGATGGTGGATTTAGTCGAAAGGCCATTACAGCTACACTGTGACAATAAGAGCTATAAAGCTCTACTGCAATAGTGACAAGAGTTCAGCAAAGTCGAAGCATATCGACGTCAAGTTTCTTGTCATCAATGATAAAGTTCGGAATCATATTTTGTCTATTGATAATGATGACACTATTCTTAACATTACAGATCCACTCATTCAAGGACTTTCACCTAAAGTATTCTTAGAGCATATTGCTCATATGGGGATGACTAGTCATCATGATATCCTGATTTTGTGGGAGTATATAATTTTATGTAACAGACATTATTTCTAAGTGCACTTTATAGATATTTGTTGATTCTGATAAATAAATTTATAACTGCTTTTCCTAAAGTTTACTTTTGCGCATTTGAGTTTGTTGAATTAGCAGTTAGACTCGTTGGAGTCATAAAGTGAGACTCGTTGGAGTCATAAGGCTAGACTCGTTGGAGTCATAAAGTGGAAACCAGTTGGAATTGTACCTTATTTGATCAGAGGACATTTTCATGCCACACGTCCACATTTGATCTATGTCGTTAGGGGTTCTGAAACTTGTGATGTGGAAGGTCCTACCTCGATTATACAGAAGGTAACGATCGCCATGTTCGGTGGCAGGACACTTAATGGACCAGATTGTTTTGAAACGTGGTTTGTCGGCGGTTAAAGTTTTGACGTCATAAAGTTATGCATAATATCTATTCAGTATGACTTGCTTGGCCCAAGTGGGAGATTGTTAGACTTATTATGTTTTAAAGTCTAATTTATTTTGGGCCTAATCAAGTTAATTGGATATTTGCACCCGCCCACTTAACCTATGTTGTTTGACCAATAAAGAATTGATCAAACCTAAATGGTTTGGGTCTAGACACGTTTTCAATTACACTTAGCCATGAGTGTATTTAAATTAGAATGTGGGACTCATCTACACGTGTGGAACTTGTGTTATAAATCAAGGGCCTAGATCTATGATGAGTTGAACTAGGGTTTCTTGATGATATATATACCATGAGTAGGGTCCCTCTCCACCAACAAGAATAATCATCTCTCTCTTAGAGGCCTCTCATCTCCTCTAAGGATAAAGAAGAGAACTTGGTAGCTGGAGAGAAGAATCCTCTCCCTCAACTCCGGCGCCTTCGAGATCGTGCAATATTCGGCATCCTCGCGATGGAATCAGGTATGCCTAAAACCCTCCTTCCCTTTGATCATGATAAAGAGACTTACAGTATATGTGTAGATCTTGTATGGAATAAATTTAGATCTAACAATTTTATCTCTAATTAACTTTAAGAAAACTCCTACATGCATCTTGTGTTATTATATTTTTTCTTCTCTTTTTAATATATCACTATAACCTTTTGTTACATTTTTTATTTAGTAAGATAGAAGTTGGTGTGAGTGTTGATTGTTACTATTTTCAATTTTATTTATGTTATTGCAGAGAAGAAGGAGCAATGACTCTGCCACAATATTTTTCAACAAATAGAAACTTATTGAATTATTCTCAAATATGCAATTCATATCAATCCTCATAACAAATTAAACAAAATATACATATATTTTGTAAAACATTGTATCTTGAATTACTTGCTAATGTTGCACAACTTATTACAGAAATAACAAAATATTCATCATTTACTCATTGAGTACTTGGAAATATATTATTAGTTATGAGTTATTTTACACTAATATTCATCCTCCCCCCCCCCCTTCTATTGAACCAATTCTTATTTTTTTATCTAAACTAGGGTATTGCCTTATAAACATATATAGAAATTATACCATTCTTAATTGTATATTTAGCTGGCGATGTTTCTTCTATAAAATAACTCTACAACATCTTAATTAGGTTAAATATCAATCAAAACTAAACAAGTTAAGGGGCATAAAAAACTTCTTGTTGGAGTGAATTCATCAAAACTATTTAACTCCATAAAAAGAATATCCATAACCCTTAAAAAATAATATAATCAAACATGTGATTTGTGTGACACAAAATAAATATCATTGTATTGGTCCAAGTAGATGAAAAAAGTAATCTCAAAGAGAAACCCTTCACCATAATATTTTGATAATATAAATTGTATATGGAAGGATAATATGACATAAGCATCACTTGTCAATGCAAATAATAATATTAAAATTTTGGTATACTTGAGAAATAAAAAATGATTTAATGATTTATATGACCAATATACTATCAACTTCATTTCTCAACTTACGATTTATGAAGGGCGTGTTTGGTTGCAAGGAAGTGGGCGGAAGTAAGGAAGTGGGGAAGTATAATTGCTCACTTCCCTATCTATCCAAACACCGGAAAAAGAAAATAAGAAAACCCCTTTTTCTTTTTTCTTTTTCTCTTTTACACAACCATTTCCTCACTTCCTGAGTGCTACAGTTAATTTTGTGGTCATGTAAATCTCATTTGTAATAAGTTGTAACACAAAATAGTTAATTTTTTAATCATATAAATCTCACTTGCATTCTAATTACAGTTCATTTTTTATTTTTCTTAATTAGTTTTTATTTAAATATTATTTTGCGGTTAACTTTGTGGTCAACTTTTTCATTTCCACTTTTACATTACCATCCAAACACCGGAAAAGACATAATATTTTTCAAACCATACTTCCCAACAACATCCAAACACCGAAAATCTTACTAACCAATTCCCAAGTTCTAAAGGGAACTATTACTACTTCCTCACTTCCTTACTTCCTCACTTCCACCTTTAGCCAAACAGGCCCGAAATATCGCTAAAAATTTTTCTATCTTAAGATTACGATCTCCATCAAACATCTTGTCCTTGATTTTACTGTTTACAACAATATACTCAAATAATTAGGAACTAAAAACCTCTATGATTACCAACGTATCCCCCATCCTCAATAATGTCATACACACTAAACAAATATGAGTTCTCTTGCATTCTTATTCATCACATAATCTCATAACATCAGATACCTAGCATCCATGTTACAAAATGATTGAGTTAGGTGTCCACTTGGACACTTCATCAAGCATAATTAATGTAACGCCCCGATCCCGCGGGTACGGAGACGTTACTGTGACGTATATATGTAGGTCGAAAATATCCTCGCATATATATGCTAAGCATCAGTACATGTAAGAATTAGAGTACGAAAGCATGTGGTGCATTATACATTCCAACATATGAATACAATTACAAAGTTATCACAGAACGTGACACAATATTACAAGAATATTATATCACCAATAGGCGCAAATGCGAGAATACAAAGCTGTACAAAAGACGCTCACAGTCACAAAGGGAAACTCGAGAGCCTAGCAGGGGGCTGAAAGGATAGGGTCTCAGACGGCCTGTCGATGATCCACGCTCCCATTTTTCATCTCTATTTAGCAACTGGGAGAATTCATAGGCTCCAAGCAATGAGATCTGGACAAGCAGATCCAGGTGAGTTAGAACTCCCCAACAAGTGGTGTGGTGAATGCCAAGTGGCGTGCAGGGACAAGCACGCGTGCACCGATAAATTCAAATCAAAGAGCATGTATTGAAAATCGTGTCGTAAGCATCGGCATACAGGAACATGTATGGAGGCGAAAAGTAAAGCAGATAAGACAACACTAGTTATTACCTAAACTAACATGAAACCAAAAAAATTTGATAAAATTGAATAAAACCGAATAAGAGCAAAATCAATCGTACAAGCTTAGGTCACGTTTTCACGAGACTAGTATGTCGAAGGAATAATCAAAACAAGAAAATCCTCATCTATCTACTTTTATCCCATGTCACTGTAGTCCGAGCGTGGATAACCTGAGTTACAAAATAACACAATGAATTGTATATAACGTCTTATTATAATTGGGTTTGTCTAAGTTGTAAGTTTTAGTATGTGTCCCATTTTACATACATTCACTTACAACTTATAGAGTAAGTTATTTGAAAACTAATGAAGTTTGACGAACCATACTTAGAATGGGTCCCGTACATGCCTGAGACAATGATCCAAAAGTATCCAGAGCTGAGCCAGAACGTATCGCTAGGTACCGAGACTTATTGTACGACCGAACATGAGTAAGGTATCACAGATCCTGTAGAAATAGACCTAGGACTTGTACATATCGGCAGGAATAAATAAGAGGAGTAAGGGTGCCAGTACACCCTACGGGATCCCTGGTGGCCACCAGGTGATCCCTCAAGAATGTGGCCACGCGTGACACGATATGACCGCCATAAACATTAAATTATTGGGGACCCATCAGTTTCCCCCAAACTCGGTGCAAGTTGTCTTATTTATAATTTATTATGTAATTATCAATTTATGGGAATAACAAGAGTAGGACAGGTTCAGGAATTCAGGAGCACAAGAGTAAGAGATACATGTCACTGCATGTAATATAGGACTGTTGGCCCAAAGGCCATTATCCCAGTTATTTTGATGATAACAAAACATATTTAGTTATGTATTTAATAATTCTGTTTAAAGTATTTCAGGTTCAAGAACAGGTTTTTGACGGCTCCGCTAAAAGACTCACAAGTTTGGACGCCGCAAAAATGAAGATTCCTAAGCTATGCACAACTAGGATGCTTCGGGATCAAGATGATGATGTGAAGATCAAGACAAGATCAAGACGACAAAGAAAACAAGATTTGTATTTTTATTTTTTATTTTAGATATTTTGTCAAAGCTAGATATTAGAGGTAGAGCTATGGGATTATCACACACACACACCTCTTAGTTAGGTTCATGGCTTCAAAAAGGTTTTCAATCTCCATTTCTAACTTAGTTTTTAAAGTGAACATGTTTGGAAATAAGCTTTTTAGAAAAACAATAGTTTTGGAAAAACATTTTTATGGAAAAACAAGTTTTTATCAAAAGGATTTTTATCAAACTATTTTAACATGATAGAAGTATGACATATGCTCATACTCTATGTTTTTACAAGTTCCAAAATTTTACCCAAGACCAAAAACCCAAAACCCAAAATTCTGGTTCTGGAAGTTCTGATATTTCAGAACTCACAGTAACCGGTCGACCGACCCGGTCGACCGATGTGCACAAACTGTGCATGTCTATATCAGTCGACCGACCCGGTCGACCGAGGCACAATTGCGTTCACAGGATTTTTCGGTCGACCGACCCGGTCGACCGGCTGCCCCAACGGTCGGATTTTTGACCGTTGGCGGTCGACCGACCCGGTCGACCGGGCTCTGTCAAAAGTTCTGACAGATCCAACAGCTATTTTTTCTGGCTGATTTTCTTTTTGGGATTTGATACCAACGATTTTGTGAGGCTATTTTTGACCCCTATAAATAGAGGGTCACCTCATATTGATAAGACAACCATTTTTACAAAGAAATTCCAAAAGATTTTACAAGAGCTTTACAAAGAATTTCAATTCCTTTCTTTTACAAAAGATTTCTCAAAGCCTAAATTCCCAACACCCAACTTGTAGCCTATTCCTCTACCTTCTCTCTAGTTTTTGCACACCACAATCCCAAGTTCTACATCTACATCATTGGCTCTAGGATTGTGCAAGTGAGCTATTTTGATCAAGTGTGATCACCTTTCTTATTGAGTGAAGTTGTAGAGGCATCGGCCTCAAGGGAGCTAGTGAGCTTCGGGTGGTGTTGCGGCATCACAAGTGTAGGGACAAGTGTGTCCTTGTATTGGCGATCCGGTGGGATCAACGATAGTAGTGCAAATCCTTCAAGTGTGAAGGCGGGGACGTAGAGCGTGACTCGAACCTCGGAAACACATCCTTGCGTTTGCGTTTGCTCAAATTTTCTCTCAACTCTACTCCTTTTAATTCTTGCACATTTATTGTTATATTTATTGCAAGTCTATTTTTGTGCTATTTGTGTGTTAAATTTTAAATTCCGCATTATTGCCATAATTCATATAGCCATCACCTATTCACCCCCCTCTAGGTGATTTCAAGGACAAGGCACATGATTCCGTAAATATGATAATCACAGGTCAGGTGTTAACATGACAAGTGGCAGGTGATATGTAGTGTCATAGCAGGGGGCAGGTGTCAAGTAGTAACATGTCAAGTGATAACATGTAGATGTCAGGTAATAGGCGACAAGTGTTAGCACATCAAGAGAAAACATGTCAAGTGATAACATATCAGCCAAGTACAATCAAGCGGAGCTTAAGTAAGGCTAGAGCGAAGCTAACGTGCAGCGCTAGATACTATCACGCTTTGCATGATTACCGTTCGCAGTACAGCTAAACGCACACGGCGAGATGAGCGTATGAACAATATATTACCGTACGTGACGAAGTCGCGCTCACAACGTAACTACGCTCGAACGGAATTAGCGATAAAGCGCTGAGCGCTAGGTCCGCCTACCAAGCAGAGCATGAGAAACCGACGATATAAGTGCACTCCTCTTTCGAGAAAATGGGCGAGAGCCCGAAAGCTAGAGTACTCCCGGTGTCTAAGCGCACTCTCTGTAGCTACCATGAAGCCTATAATGGTGCAATGCCTATAACCTATTGGGTAGCCATCCCGAAAGTGGATAGAAACTCAGAGTCGTTACGAGAGTACTTGCATTGTTAGTACTACACATGCATGCATATATATGTGATAAGAACTTGACTATCATGGAGTAGTGAAAGTCCAGAGGCTGAAACGGCCACGAAGAATCGGCCACTCATGATTATAAAGCATTAATATAACACATCACAGACACGGTATATGTGCCAAAAGTAAACTATATTAGTACAAGCATTCGTCACAGGTACACTATACACATAGTCCTAAGCACTCGACCATATACAAATACAAGTATACATCTGAACGAATATAAATACAATCAAATACAGAATAAAACACATAGTCGACTCGACGAAGCGGAGAAACCCAAATATGAGGCGAGAACACTCGCCTAAAATCTTCAGAAAATCACCGTAAATCTGGAATCCCAGAAACTCGAGCACGTGTACCAATATATATTAAAATATATAATAATATTTTACGAGAGAGAAAATGTTAGAGAGAGAAAGAGATCTGTAGAGAGCTAGATAGAAAGAGTTGTAGAGAGAGAAAGAGAAAGAGTTCTAGAGAGAAAGAGAGAGAAAGAACCTGAATTAGAGAGAACAGATCGGAGAGAGAAATGGATTAGAGAGAGAGCAAGGGGAGAGAGCATGAGCAAGAAAGAGAGAAGTAGGGGCCAGTAGCCCCTTGCTCGCGGCAAGGGAAGGGGACCCACGGTCGGGGGCCCAGGCGGCACCGACCAGGGGTGGCCGCCAACCACCTCAAGGAGGAAGGAGAGGAGGAGGGGTGTTGGGTGATGATGGTTTGAAGGTAGAGATGATGTTGATGGCGGTGATTTTGGGTGTTGGTGTTGGTGATTTGGCGGTGGTGTTGTTGAAATTGGAGTGAAATGAGAAAGAAGAGGTTGTGGGAGTTGGGATTGAGGAGGAGGATGCAGTGATTTGGTGGCAGTGGTGATGATGGATTTGAAAAATTTGAAGGTGATAATGGTGGTTTGGAGGAGGAGGAAGGAGATGGTGGTGTTATTGGAGTTGGTGGAGACTAGGACCTTGGATGGTGGTGGTGTGGCGCCGGAGAGGGCTCAGTTGTCACCGACGGCGGAACTGGGCCCAGGGCGGTGGTCGCAAGGAGGAGGGAAAAGGGAAAGAAGGAGAGAGGGAAAGAAGAAGGAGAGAAGAAAAAAGAAAGAAAAAAGGAAACGAAAAAAGAAAGAAAAAGAGAGAGAAAGATGTGATGGAGGGGAGTGATGGAGACAAGCTCATGTGCGGGGGAGTGGGTCAGCAGGTGGGTTGGGGGAAAGAAAAGAAAAGGAAAAGAAGGCATGAAAAGAAAGATTCCAAAATAATAATATTATAATAATGTCAAAAAATACCGACTATTCCATAATATTCCCCAAAAATACTCAGATGTAGAAAATATCACCCTGAGAAATAATATGAAATCAGTTTTTTAGAAATAAAATCCTATTTTCAAATTAAAAATTTTGATATCAACCAGCGATACTGGCCGACATCAAATCCAACCGAGTTTTGATAAATTCAGAAAATTCTTCAAAAATACATTAAGGTAGAAAATATGATTTTAAGAAATAATGTGAAAGTAGATTTTAGAAGTTCAACTTCATTTATAAATTAAAATTTCTGGAATCGACTAGTGATACCGGTCGTCACTGATTTTGAAGAATTTGCAATTTAATTCAGAAAATTTTTAGAAAATCATGAAAATCTAAAATATTAAAAAATGATATTTAAAACTAAAGATAGTCAAATATGACTACCAGAAAGACCAAATCGAGTAATACACTAGGATCGAGTCCCCGATTCAGAGTAGAGCTGACTCCGAGCCCACGAATCCGGATCCAATGCAAAACATCACATAAATAATCATAAAACAAAATAAAATATGAAAAGTAAATCAAAAATATGATCAAAAAATCTGAATATGTATCTAAGTAGTATTCTGGTAACGGGGTGTTACCATTAACCTATTACTAAAGGTGCTACGGAAAAGAAGAGCTCTTTGCTCATGATTTTAAACTCAAGAACTTGAAATGAAGTGTTAATGAAAGTGATTGTTATTTGAATGACTCATTGTGCTAATAATAAGAACTAAAATAACTTGAAAGAATATTTGTAGCATAGATGTCGGGTTTGGACATGATGAGTTTTTGTGTGAGATAGGATGCAAGAGAACTCATATTTACTGTGTGTATATGATATCATTGACCATGTATGTTGGTGATCACCGAGGTTTTTAATTGCCAGCTATTTGATTATAATGGTGTAAACAAAATGATCAAGGACAAATTGTTTAATAAGGATAGTAACCCTGAGATAAGAGGCTCTTTCTGAAAATTATGAAGAGAGAAATGAATTTGCTAGTATATCAGTTGTATGAGTTTTTGAATATGCACTTTTGTTCCTCATATCGATAATTGAACCAATGTAAAATAATTGTTTGAATTAAGAAGTAATGTACATGTCATGTTGTCCTTCCATATGAGAATTCAACAACATGTCTTTAAATTTTATTTATGAAAAGTTGCTCTCAAATTTTCTTTTAAGCATTGGCTAATGATTATGTTTTCATCATATCACGAAAAGAGTTAATAATCTTTAATTTTCAAAGATGACAACTACTTTTTTCAAATGACTAATTAAATAATTTATTTTTTACGTCTTTTCAGGATTGACTATGGTCTCTCATGGACTTGTTCTATACTCCATTTGTAAACTATTATAACTTGTTCGAGAAAATTTTCCAAGACCATTTTGACTTATCGTGTCTTCAGCTGGTCTGGCCCATTTCCACCTGCATATAATATTTTTTCTCTTTCCTAAGCCTTTTATTTTCATAACGCTCATATATAATACAAGTGGCACTAGATCTAATGATGGATACAACAAAATCATCCACACATACAATATTTTTTCTTTTTCCTAAGCCTTTTATTTTCATAACACTCATATATAACACTAGTGACAACCGAATCATACTCTGAAGCTTTTTTGTGTGGATGATTTTGATGTATCTATCATTAATTCTCCAGGTCAGTACAAGTCTGGGCTTCAAGCATATAATACACCATGGTACACTCATAAGTGGGCTCATCGGGCGAAGGGCGGGATAATGGAGATGGCAATTCATGAAATTTACAGGGAAATGTATCTGTCACTACATATGCATATGTTGCTACACCTGGTCCAGAGGGACTTGATTTCCCTGTTGAGACTGATGAGGACAATGCCAATTACAGTGATATGGACCTAGTTTGGCATGCGCACTTAGAATTTATAGTTGAAGATGCACCTAATCAACAATGGGAGACAAGACTTATGATGATGAAAGGAGAAAGTTGTCCCCTACAGCTTCTGGATCAGAAGTTGAAATTCACTTAGGTTTTAATGTTGTTGCTGAATGTTTCTTTGATGAGGGATCTGTCCTGGGGTCATCCCCTGTAGGTTCATCTTCGCCACTTACAGATGCAACACCAATAACAATCCTCAGCTCAGTCAATATCTCCATGGTTCTGAAGTAATCTTGGTTCTGATCCAGTTTGTGAGTCCCATAAAATGACTTTAGTTCTTCAGCTTGTGAAAAATGTTAGTTCTCCAGCTATGGGTGGTCTAACTGGTGGTTTGAGCCTAGAATTTTCAAGAAGGGGCAGATCAGTAATCATGCCCTTCTTGCTTTCGTTTTTGGCCCCAAAATAAAATAGTTGTTGCCTTAACAAAAGGGATGATAGCACTCTCAAGTACTACAAGCCAATGTGTTACAAAATTGTGGAAAAAAGTGAAGAGAATGACTTTAGAAACATTGAGAATGCATTGCGCCTCAAACATGAGAGCAAAATGTTGATCAATTAGCTAGCAAGTTGAAACCCAGCGGTGGAGCCTTGTTAGTATTGCACACTTTTCTGTTGAGATCTCACCAAGTCTTTGCCAATTGCAAACGACTAGGAGGATTAGCATTTAATTGACCGAAGTGGAATTATTGTGCCAGGTACACGTGGTACATGAATGGTCATGGGAAGACACCTGGCATGAGATGCTTCGCAAGGACCCCTCAAGATCCTTTGGATTCCTTGAATTCTTTGAGCAAATAAAACAGTCCCGGCCTTCACAAAAACCAAGGATTTAATTACGATTTGGAATTTTTCCAACTAATAAGGCTATTCAAAATGTTGAGGCTTTGGGCATATGATGTTCATTAGATCTGAAAGGGGCAAGTCTTGACATTGGCAAGGCATCTGCAATTGGTTGCCCATAAACAAAGGAGAACCATAGAAAAAGGAGGAGTACTCTTATCACACATTGGAACTCAAGGCCAGTGATGAATTGGAAACGATGAATAATGGCATTCCCGAGTTTCGACCTTGAGGACAAGGTCGATTTCAAGGGGAGCTTTGATGCTGAATCAATTCTGGCGACGACTGGTGGCAGCTGCGGTGGACACTGTGCATCAGTTGTATCCGTTCTGCTATAGTGAAATCAGAACACTGTGGTTAATTTCGTTGGAGATAGGAGCTAAAATTGAATGAGAGCCATTGATTTGTTCAAAGGTGTTGGATCTGTTGGCAAGTTGAGAATCAGCAGATGCGGGTCGGATTGCGGGTATGCAGAGGAGAAGCCCATTCATCTCAAAACCCGATCCTAACTGAAATGATTCATACAATATATTCTCTCTCTTCCTCAAGTTTGCTAAGTGTATAAAGGAGAGCAACATTGTATTTTGGAATTAAGCTTTCTAATTTCTCCAAATTGGAGTTGTAATGAGAGGGGACTCTCTCTGATCAGTCCAAATATCAATTCATATCCACTGATTTCCCCTATTCTTGTTTCCGCTCTCCTTGCTAACCCCTGTCGCGAGTTGCAGATGGCAGAGTTTGGTGGTTATCGGCGGTCTCCGGCGATTCTTCCGGTGAAGGTTGCATCAGATGATCAAAACTGATTTTTTCTTTATGAATATATGACATGACTTGCTAGATACTCTATATAGAGAGATAAAGTGGCATGATATTGTAAAGTTTGTCAAAGCACTGTCAAGATCAATTAACTTTATGCAACTATCTGATGATTCCTTCCTTCATAGAGATTTGAAATTGCAGAACATCCTTCTCGACAAGGAGTTTAATCCAAAATTGTCAGATTTTAGTGAAGTAACATTGGAGACTGCGATACTCCGCATGGATCATAGTAACCGGAACTTTGAACTTGGCAGCGAGATGGCATCTTGTTAGTGCTATATTACTTCACGGTTTATAATGATTACCAATACTGTTCAGGAATCTGTTGGTATCTTTCTATTTCACTAATTATGCTAAGATTTATTATGATTTCTGGCAGATGTTAATAACTGAAGTTAGTAAAGGGAAACAAAATGTAATTTTTGTTGAATTTTCTTAAATACTTCATATTTGTTCCTATAAAGAAAAAAAAACTTCCTATTGTTATAATATGTATTACGTTTTTTTGAAGAGGGTTGGGTACAAGTCCCTAACATAATATAAGTTTTGATATTAATTCCTGACAAATCTGAATTTTAAAATAAGTCCCTCATAATATACGGGTCAACTTGTAATAAGTCCTTTTATTATTTCTTATTTAATCTTAATTTCTAATTTAACCATTGTTAATATACTGTAATATCTAAACTATCTCTTCCTCCTTAAATTTCCACTCTTTGTCTTGCCAAATCCAATATTGTAATTTGAAAAAAACTCTCCCCTCCTTACTCTGCTGATAATTCCAATTAAATAAGTCTACCATGTAACGTTTAATTCATTTAATTATCCTGAGCTATAAAGATAATAAAATGTGCGATGAAAAAAAGAGAACGCATCATCAGTGATGGGCACGTTGAAACGAAGAAGAAAAAACGATATAGAAGAAGACATTTTTAGAGGTTGGGAAGAGGCTATAAAGGTAGATAAGCTACATATAGTTAAATTCTTAATTTAAATGCTCGTTAATTATAGGGACTTAAAATAAGTTAGACTAATATTACGAGGGATTAATATCAAAATTCAAATTTGTGTGAGGGATTAATATCAAATTATGAAATTTGATAGGACTTTTATCTAAACCCTTTTTCCCTAAATAAGTGGAAGCTGGCTGATTACACTAATTTTACAAAATACGGTACACTTTTATGCACATTACAAAAAGACTCCAACTCTTTTGAAATTTTTCACACCATATTCTCTACTCACCTGATCTTCCTTGTGTGGCATATGCATCATATTCTTCGAGTAATAGAATAAGCGAATCCACAAATTTAGCTAGTCTCAGGCACAATCCGAAGTATTACATAGTCTTAAAAGTATAACTCTATGTACTTATGCTGGCCCGACCTATTCATGCCTTTGTTCGTGCTTGAATTACTCATTTGTTTTTAATTTTGGCTGCTAATTTGTACGTCTTTTGAGCCACTTGTTTATCTGTCGTAATATCATTTAGTCGAACTAGTAAATTAAACAGCACAATACTTGAGGAGTAGTAGTTTTGGGTGTCCAGAGGTAGGGTTCAATCATTTTCAGTATCCAAGATGAGAAATCAAAATTGTTTAATCGAGTGAATGACTGAATGCTTTGGATCCCAGGATTGTTTGTTCACTGAATAAGTGAATGGTTTTAATCATTCAATCGAAACTATTTAAATTCAATCTTTATTGTATCTAGTTATGAGTTAAGTAAATACAATAGAAGGTAAAGTATATTAGATAAATATTATTTAACTTGTGCCGCCAATCGTGTCTCCATACCTACAATACAATGGTCGTGTGATAGGCTATGTTGTCCCTTGTGGAGGCAAGCTAGGCACGATCGGAAAAATACTGGGTTGTAAATTTGAGGCTCAAGCATGACTTAGTGTTATGTTTTAAACATCCATGTACTAAAAGATTTTTGACTTATCGTGTCTTCAGCTGGCCTGGCCCACTTCCACCCGCATACAGTATTTTTTTCTTTTTCCTAAGCCTTTTATTTTAATAGCATTCATATATAACACAAGTGACACTGGATTTAATGATGGATACATCAAAATCATCCACACATACAATATTTTTTTCTTTTTCCTAAGCCTTTTATTTTCATAACACTCATATATAACATAAGTGATAATCGAATCATACTCTGAAGGTTGTTTGTGTGGATGCTTTTGATGTATCCATCATTAATTCTCCAGGTCAGCACAAGCCTGGGCTTTAAGCGTATAATACACCATGGTACAATCGTAAGTGGGCTCATCAGGTGAAGGGCGGGATAATGGAGATGGCAATTCATGAAATTGACTGGGAAAATGTATCCCTCACTGCATATGCATATGTTGCTGCACCTGGTCCAGAGGGACTTGATTTCCCTGTTGAGACTGACGAGGACAATGCCAATTACAGCGATGTGGACCTAGTTTGGCATGCACACTTGAAATTTATAGTTAAAGATGCACCTAATCAGCAATGGGAGACAGAGACTTATGATGATGAAGGGAGAAAGTTGTCCCCTACAGCTTCTGGATCAGAAGTTGAAATTCACTCAGGTTTTAATGTTGTTATTGCTGAATGTTTCTTTAATGGAGAATCTGTCCTGGGTCATCCCCTGCATGTTCATCTTCACCACTTACAGATTCAAGCCAATAGCAATCCTCAGCTCAGTCAATATCTCCATGGTTTTGAAGTGATCTTGGTTCTGATCCAGTTTGTGAGTCCTATAAAATGACTTTAGTTCTTCAGCTTGTGAACAATGTTAGGTCTCCAGCTATGGGTAGTCTAACTGGTAGTTTTGAGCCTGAAATTTCCAAGAAGGGGCAGATTAGTAAGCATGCCCTTTTTGCTTTTGTTTTTGGCCTCAAACAAAATAGCTGTTGCCTTAACAAAACGGATGCTAGCAATCTTAAGTACCACAAGCCAATGTGTTACGAAATTGTGGAGAAAAGGGAAGAGAATGACTTTAGCAACATTGAGAATGCATTGCCCCTCAAACATGAGAGCAATGTTGATTAATTAGCTAGCAAGTTAGAACCCAGGGGGTGGAGCCTTGTCAGTTTGCACACTTTCTGTTGAGATCTCACCAAGGTTTTGCCAATCGCAAACAACCAGGAGGATTTGCATTCAATTGACAGAAGTGGAATTATTGTGTCAAGTACACGTGGTACATGAATGGTCATGGGAAGACACCTGGCATGGGATGGTTCACAAGGACCCCTCAAGATCCTTTGGATTCCTTAGATTCTTTGAGCAGATAAAACAGTCCCGACCTTCACAAAAC
The DNA here is from genome assembly GCA_038442645.1 of Agave tequilana. Taxonomy (NCBI): domain Eukaryota; kingdom Viridiplantae; phylum Streptophyta; class Magnoliopsida; order Asparagales; family Asparagaceae; genus Agave; species Agave tequilana. The sequence goes on along the minus strand of JAVJIF010005839.1, from coordinate 88,766 downwards.
CAAGGATTTAATTACGATTTGGAATTTTTCCAACTAATAAGGCTATTCAAGATGTTGAGGCTTTGGGCATATGATGTTCATTAGATCTGAAAGGGGCAAGTCTTGACATTGGCAAGGCATCTGCAATTGGTTGCCCATAAACAAAGGAGAACCATAGAAAAAGGAGGAGTACTCTTATCGCACATTGGAACCCAAGGCCAGTGATGAATTGGAAACGATGAATAATGGCATTCCCGAGTTTCGACCTTGAGGACAAGGTCGATTTCAAGGGGAGCTTTGACGCAGACTCAATTCAAGCGACGACTGGTGGCAGCTGCAGTAGACACTGCACATCAGTTGTATCCGTTCTGCTACAGTGAAATCAGAACACTCTGGTTAATTTCGTTGGAGGCAGGAGCTAAAATTGAATGAAAGCCATTGATTTGTTCAAAGGTGTTGGATTTGTTGGCAGTTGAGAATCAGCAGATGCGGGTCAGATTGCGGGTATGCAGGAGAGAAGCCCATTCATCTCAAACCCGATCCTAACTGAAATGATTCATACAGTATATTCTTTCTCTCTTCCTCAAGTTTGCTAAGTGTATAAAGGAGAGCGACATTGTATTTTGGAATTAAGCTTTCCAATTTCTCCAAGTTGGAGTTGTAATGAGAGGGGACTCTCTCTGATCAGTCCAAATATCAATCCATATCCACTGATTTTCCCTATTCTTGTTTCCGCTCTCCTTGCTAACCCCTGTCGCGAGTTATAGATGGCGAAGTTTGGCGGTTATCGACGGTCTCCGGTGGTTCTTCCGGTGAAGGTTGCATCAGGTGATCAAAACTGATTTTTTCTTTATGAATATATGACATGACTTGCTGGATACTCTATATAGAGAGATAAAGTGGCATGATATTGTAAAGTTTGTTAAAGCACTGTCAAGATCAATCAACTTTATGCAACTATATGATGATTCCTTCTTTCATAGAGATTTGAAATTGCAGAACATCCTTCTCAATGAGGAGTTTAACCCAAATTGTCAGATTTTAGTAAAGTAACATTCGAGACTGCGATACTTTGCATGGATCATAGTAACCAGAACTTTGAACTTGGCAGCGAGATGGCATCTTGTTAGTGCTATATTATTCCACAATTTATAATGATTACCATTATTGTTCAGGAATCTGATGACATCTTTCTGTTTCACTGATTGTGCTAAGATTTATTATGATTTTTGGTAGATGTTAATAACTGAAGTTAGTAAGGGGAAATAAAATGTAATGTTCTGTTGAATTTTCTTTAAATACTTCATATTTGTTCCTATAAAGAAAACAAAAAAAACTTCCTATAAGTGTAATAAATATGTATTATTGTTACTTTATTTTATTTTATTTTATTTTGGGGGTGGGGTGGGGTGGGGTTTGGATACAAGTCCCTAAGAAGATATAAGTTTTGATATTAATTCCTGACAAATCTGAATTTTAAAATAAGTCCCTCATAATATATGAGTCAACTTATAATAAGTCCTTTTATTATTTCATATTTAATCTTCATTTCTAATTTAACCATGGTTAATATACTCCAATGTCTAAACTATCTCTTCCTCCTTAATTTTCGCTCTTTGTCTTATCAAATCCAATATTGTAATTTGAAAAAAAATCTCTTCCCTCCTTACTCTGCTGATAATTCCAATTAAATAAGTCTACCGTGTAATGTTTAATTCATTTAATTATCTTGAGCTATAAAGATACTAAAATGTGCGATGAAAAAAAAGAAAATGCATCATCAGTGATGGGCACATTAGAATGAAAAAGAAAAAACGATATAGAAGAAGACATTTTTAGAGGTTGAGAAGAGACTATAAAGGTAAATAAGCTACATTTAGTTAAATTCTCGATTTAAAGATGCTCAGTAATTATGGGGACTTAAAATAAGTTAGACTAATATTATGACGGATTAATATCAAAATTCAAATTTGTGTGAGGGACTAATATCAAATTATGAAATTTGATAGGGACTTTTATCTAAACACTTTTTTTCCCTAAATAAGCGGAGGCTGGCTGATTACACTAATTTTACAAAATACGGTACACTTTTATGCACACTACAAAAAGACTCCAACTCTTTTAAAATTTTTCACAACATGTTATTCTTTACTCACCTGGTCTTCCCTGTGTGGCATATGCATCATATCATTCGAGTAGTAGAATAGGCGAATCCACAAATTTAGCTAGGCTCAGGCACAATCCGAAGTATTACATAGTCTTAAAAGTATAATTCTATGTACTAGTCCGCTAGATGCTAGCCCGACCTATTCATGCCTTCGTTCGTGCTTGAATTACTCATTTGTTTTTAATTTTGACTGCTAAGTTGTACGTCTTTTGAGCCTCTTGTTTATCTGTCGTAATATCATTTACTCGAACTAGTAAATTAAACAATACAATACTTGAGGAGTAGTAGTTTTTGGTGTCCAGATGTAGATTCAATCATTTTTAGTATTTAAGATGAGAATTAAAACTGTTTAATCGAGTGAATGACTGAATGCTTTGGATCCCAGGGTTGTTTGTTCACTGAATAAGTGAATGGTTTTTGATCATTCAATCGAAACTATTCAAATTCAATCTTTATTGTATCTACTTATGCGTAAGTAAATATAATAGAAGGTAAATTATATTAGATAAATATTATTTAATTTGTGCCGCCAATCGTGTCTCTATTACTACTATACACTGGCATGTGATAGGCTATGTCGTCCCTTGTGGAGGCAAGCTAGGCATGATTGGAAAAATACTGGGTTGTAAATTTGAGGCTCAAGCATGATTTAGTATAATGTTTTAAACATCCATGTACTAAAAGATTTTTTGACTTATCGTGTCTTCAGCTGGTCGGGCCCACTTCCACCTGCATACAATATTTTTTTCTTTTTCCTAAGCCTTTTATTTTCATAACACTCATATACAATACAAGTGACACTAGATTTCTATTCTATGCAAATATGGCTACAAAAGTTAACATTCGCATATAAATATGTCTTAACTTGGATTTTTATTCTATGCAAATATGACTACAAAAGTTAATGGCAATTTTTTTTAAAAAAAAACCCTCATTTAAAAATAGTTCCAAAAATCGGCCTCTCCAAAAAGTATTTTCAGAAATTGACCTATGACACGCCACGTCAGTACCACGTCGGCTCGACCCGCCATCATCGCTGGCGCTCGACGGGTTTTGATTCGCCCGGGATTGCCAGACTCGGGTGCACCATTTTTGTCTTATATTTGCTCGTCCGGGGTTGTCAACCTTGATCGAACGATATATGTATATTTTTGTGAAATATTGGCTCGATCGGGGGTTGCCAAGTGGGCTAATTGTCCTTTTTCTTTTTTGATTTTCTCTCCTCTCTCCCTCCTCATATCTCCCTCTCTCCTCCTCTAATGGGCACGACAACATGACCAAGCCGGCGACGACACGACCGTCAACAAGGCTGGCAGTGGAGATGAGCAGGGCTGCTCGTCACCGTCGTTGTCGCCTGCCTCATCGGTGGCTGCCGCGTCGTCATGCCGCCGTACCCGATGGGCGTGTTAGAGGAGGAAGGAGATAGGAGATAGGGAGAGGGAAAAAAAGACACTCGGCCAAGGTTGGCAACCCCTGTCGAGCGGAATTTAAAAATATTAAAATTTGGCTTGGCTGGGTTGGCAAAATTGGCCGAGCGAATAAGTTGTAGGTCAAAATAGTTAATTTTTGTGTTAATGTAAATCTTACTTGCAGTCTAATTATAGTCTATTTTTTCATAATTAATATTTATTTTAATATTAATTTTCGACCAACTTTGTGGTCAACTTTTCCACTTTCACATTACCATCCAAACACCAAAAAAGACATTCCAATTACACTTTCCAACTACCATCCAAACACCGAAAAAGAAACAAAAATTCTTATTTTTCAAAAGAAAAAAAAAAAATCCCACTTCCCATTTCCTCACTTCCCCCCACTTCAGGCCATCCAAACAGACCCCATGCAGAAAAAGTAAAATAATCTCCAGTTTCAACGACCTCTAGATTAGTGGGATAGGGTCTCACAATCGGACTCGCCCCCATTGAGTTTGGACATTGCAGATCAAATCTCAGGGGATTTAAGTTAACCCACCGAGTTACCCAACCCCAAAAGGAACTTCCTTTCTCTTTCCCCTCCCGGATCTCTCTCCCTCTTTCTCCTCTTCAGATCAGAGAGAAACCACCACTCTCCTCAGCTCTCTCTCCCGCTTTCTCGCTGAGCGTTGAAGATAGTCGATTAAAGAGGAGAAGATGTTCAAGTTTCTGAAGGGGGTGGTCGCCGGATCTGGGGCCGGCATCAAGGACTTCCCTTACACAATTGGCGAGCCCTACTCCTCCGCTTGGGGCTCCTGGATCCACCATCGCGGCACCAACAAGGTTCATCCCCCCCCCCCCCCCCCCCCCCCCCCCTCATATTTATTGAGTCACGCGTTTTAAAGAAAGATCCGCGATGTTTAATATCGTTCTCAACTGAATTTGGTAGTATTTCTTCATTTGATCCCGTGATGTATCTGTTTTCTCTGTCAATTTGATGTGCTTGTCTTGGAATTATTTGAGATGTTCTTAATTTTCTAACTGTCCCCGCGAGTTTTAATTTTATGGACTGTCCTTGCGAGTTTGAGTTAACCATCTAATTCTAAGATTTATAAGCAACAAAGATACATAGGAAGTAGCTTTCTGTCCATGCCGCATTAGGGTTTTGGAAGGGTGCACGGTACAACTGGGCATATGAGGACATTCTTCTTAGATAATTCTATACGCGCTTCAGTTGAAAGGAATAAATATGTGACAGAGCCCAGAAACAAGAAGCTTAATTGGACATTAGCCTTCACAAATTTTTTTGGATTTTAGTCCTCCCAATGTTGCAAAAGACTGGAAAGAGAAGATTAATGGTGAAGGAAGGAGGACCAGTGATCAAAGAATCGGCCGAGTCGGATACGACTCGGCCGAGTCGTATCCGACTCGGCCCCCTCCGGTTTGACTCGGACCCCCGAGTCAGTCTAGGCTCGCCGAGTCACCCGAGTCGGGTCCGAGTCGGACCCGATCCGGGTCGACTCGGCGCCCGTGATCCTTCAATTAAAAAGGGCCTGCGTATGAGAGAGAGAGATCAGATCGATCTGATCTCTCTCTCTCTCACACGCTGCCCCCTCCCTCTCGCGTCCCCCCGCGTCGCCGTTGCCTCGCCGTCGCCGTTGCCTCGCCGTCGCCGTCGCAGGTAATTCTCTCTCCCTCTCTCTCTCCGTCTCTCTCTCCTGCTGTGTCTCTCTCTCTCACACGCTGCCCCCTCCCTCTCGCGTCCCCCGCGTCGCCCTAGCCGTCGCCGTCGCCTCGCCGTCGCCGTCGCCTCGCCGTCGCAGGTAATTCTCTCTCCCTCTCTCTCCCTCTCTGTCTCCGTCTCTCTCTCTCTCCTACTGTGTCTCTCTCTCTCTCTCACACGCTGCTCCCTCCCTCTCGCGTCCCCCCCGCGTCGCCCTAGCCGTCGCCTCGCCGTCGCCGTCGCCTCGCCGTCGCAGGTAATTCTCTCTCCCTCTCTCTCCCTCTCTGTCTCCGTCTCTCTCTCTCTCTCTCCCGCTGTGTCTCTCTCTGTCGGACTCTCTCCCTCTCCCTCTCAGTCTCTCTCTCTCTCCCCCTCTCCCTCTCTCTGTGCCTCTCTCTCCCTATCTGTCTCCGTCTCTCTCTCTCCTCCTCTGTGTCTCCCTCTCTCTCCCTTTTTGTCTCCGGCTCTCTCTGCCTCTCCCTCTCCCTCTCTGTCCCTCTCTCTCCCTCTGTCTCCGTCTCTCTCTGTCGGACTCTATCGCCGTCTCTCTCTCTCTCTCTCTCTCTCCCCCCTCTCAGTCTCTCCCTCTCCCTCTCTCTGTGACTCTCTCTCCGTCTCTCTCTCTCTCTCTCGGACTCTCTCTCCCTCTCAGTCTCTCCCCCTCTCCCTCTCTGTCTCTCTCTCTGTCCCTCTCTCCCTTTCTCTCCGTCTCTCTCTCCTCCTCTGTGTGACTGTGTCTCCCTCTCTCCCCTCTATCTCCGTCTCTCTCTCCCTCTCTCTCTCTGTTCCTCTCTCTCCCCCCCCAGTTTAATTTTGATACATGAATTTTGATATCTACAATTTTTTATGATTTGTCATGAATTTTTCATAATTTTTTTGGCGCTCTATGTAGCGTTTTGCGCGTATCGGCCGAGTCCGATCCGAGTCGCCGAGACCGATCCGTCTCGGTGCCGGCCGAGTCGGCGGCCGAGACCGAGACTTTGAACCATGAGGAGGACAAATAACTGGTGGAGGATGAAAGATATTGGAGGGGGACAGAGAAATGAAAGATAATGATTTAGGAGAAGAGGAATGGAGTCGGGATCATGGATATGGAGGAGGATGACATTGACCACCTCTCTGGGTCGCTTAACAAAAGAATGGAAGAGAAATTAGTCACTCAGTGAAGGTTCAAATGGAGATGAAGGAGAAAACCATTGGCCTTCGGGGAATAATAGAATATCCCAGGTTTTGGAGATGGCATTGATGGGAGGGTCTCATAGTGGCTAGTCTCCACATTGCAGGAGACCTATATCCAAATATCAATTTGGCGAGGGCAATATCCAAATAGGTTTAGATTAGGACTCATGTCCAAACAGTCTAATCAAGAAATAGAGAATGAGATGTTGCTATAAAAAAAGGATGTACTTAAAATGCATAATGTACATGGAGTGGGCTTGCAATATGAAATATTTGTTATGGTACTCGTGCGGTTAAATTTGTTTACATTTTACACATGATATAGAAGATCTCTTCTTGTTCTTTAGCTAACATATTAAGGAACAAAGTTTCGGTTAAACACCTGTGTACTAGGTTTGATAGGGATTCGCCCAAAACAAGCCCCAAAAATCAGTTTTGTCGAAGCTATACTTATTAACCTAAAATATACCCAAAAAACAAAGAAAAATGAAGTCCCAAGGGGTGAAGGTGTGTGTCAGTACATATGAATCCAATCTATATTTCTTCAAAATGAAAAAGAATATGATAGGTCTTGGTACATGTTTATTTTTATCTCTTGCTTCTTTGTTTTTGGAGGGTTCAATCCCCCGGTCACAGTAGGCATTCAAGACGTGTGGCCACAACAGCACTGAGACATCTAGCCTCATAATTCCTTAACCAGTTACCCACAATTAAGGAAGGTCATTCTCAAATTAGTTTTACTAAAAAAACAGAAATATCCTCTTCCGCTTCTATCCCACAATTCACAGGCAAGCATCTACGACAGTTGTTCCATTCCATTTTGGACCATGGTCAGAAGTTTGTCATTTGGGCCGCCGAAGTTTAAAAGTTTGGAATCCGAGAAAGTTCCAAAAAATTTGGAGTTATTCGGGAATACTTCGGCAATAATATAGAGGTAGAACTGTTTCATTTCCCCTGTATTTAAAAGAAAACTATATTTGAAAACATAAGAAATGATGCGAAAAATTCGTTAGCATGTTTCCCTCCGAGGGAAAAGACTCAGGTTCAATATGTGGATTGTTCATCTTTGAAAATTTTGAAAGAAAATACTATAAAGTAATTCACAAACAATTGCGAATTTATGGTAAAATCATGAATAACATATTATTATGTAAAAATTTGGTCAACCAAATAATACGAGACATTATTTTGTCTTGTTAGGACCTCGCGAATTATTCACAAATTTTCTGAAAATACTTGCGGATATTGTGACTGTTCTGGATGGACAACAAGGCAGGGGTAAGCATACATGATACGTCTTACAGAGCTTCCAAACTAGAGGGTTTTGCTGCTTAAAGTTTTTGGTTTTGCTCCTTGCAAGATGATTCGTGGTGTGATTGTCGCTGCGTTTTTGAAGAACAGCAAACTAAAGGAAGACAAGGTTCTGGATTTCCCTTGAGAGGATTCAGTTAGAACTTAGAAGGCTTCACTTCAAAACTTGATGGAGCACTTCAGTTTTACCTTAATCCTTCTATACCTCTCTGGTTGTTTGTATCTTCCTGATAATTACTGTTTGGAGGTAGCATGCTACATACGGTACAATGCAGCCCCATTATTCTCCAATCCTAAACAATGGAACTAAAATCAATGATATGTGGGCATCATCTTTAAATCTTTAGCGTATCAACTGCAAGCAGTAGCTGCACCTGAGAACTCGACAGTTCATCTGTTTGTCCATCAAGGTGTCTTTTTTTTTTTTTTATAAAAAATTGCTTACTAAATATTATGACAACTTTGCGGCACAAGCCTTTGATCCTAGTGTTTTGTCCAGAGCACAAAAAGATTCTGAAACAATTCAAACCAACTTGAGCATCCCTTTCCCATGACTTACTTTGGTTGCTCATTGTATTTTTTTTAATTTTAAACTGGACTATTCTATTAAACACAACTAATAGATCCTGTTCTCAGAAAATTACTGAACTAGTAGAGACAAATCACATGTTCAAAAATTCTGCTGCCTGATTGATTTTACCAAATTGCTCCATTTATCATGTTAAAAGAATTACACCTTTTGATCGTTAGATATATTGCTGTTGTGACTATCATATGGAATCATGGATGAAGGATGAAGGTTATACTATTTTTGGGTAATGACTTGGTATTTTCCTCAAAACCATTCATGTATCTTGTTGTTGTCATGTTTCATCGTTGTGATGTAAGATCTATTGATCTCACCAATGTGATATGCTTGTTATGTATATGCTTATCTTTGGGTAGAATTACCATCCACCATGAGTTGTAGTAGATTTCTTGTGTTTTGGAATAAAGGAGTTGAAATCTTGGAAACTGCTTCCAATTATCTGAGTTCTGATGATAATTGAGAGATATTTCAGTGAGAATTGTGGGTCCGTTTAGGAGTTTTGGGCATCACGCTTTGTTCCATATTTGTGCTAATGGTGTTACTAGAGTCAATTAGTTGTGGGAAACTATGTTGCACGGCATGGGCATGCCAACAGGCATACGACACATTGACAGACGATGAATTCTAAAAAGTACACATGACACGTATCCGGCATGACATGGTTTCACAATACAATTGTCTGTGCTATGTAGGCGGGGAACAAGGAAGTCAAGAGCAAATGCTTTAAATGTTTCTAGACTTTGCTGTTCTCCTTTATATGAATTCCAAACCAAAGTCCACAAGTCCACTACTTGAAGAAAACTATAGTCAATATGCGGAAGTTGAATGACTGGTAGATGATAGGATTAACCAATCAGCTAGGGATCTGCAGTGGCCTGTTGGTCTCCTCCTCCTTGTCTCTGTATATGTAAAACTTGACCGGTAATGACCTGCAATAGGGTAAGTAGTCTTTTGAAAACTATCTCTTGATTGGATATATCCTGTATCATTTTGATCTACCTAGGAAGGAGCATTTGAACAAGATTCTCGAGCCATTGTGGTCCATTTGCCTTCCATGTAAATGGCTTTCAAATGCTATCTACACAGCTTTTAATCTTCAGTTACGTTGCAGTTGGGAGATTCTGCAGAAAAAAATTGACAGTAGTCGTACAACTCCCTATAGTTAAATTTCTAACTGTACATTTATAGCATAGCAAGTTCCGTATGTTTCTTTGGGACCTTTGCATTCTAGACTTTACAACTAACTCTGTTGGACTTCATACCTCTCTGTAGACCGCAGTCCACACTTATTCATGTTTTGACACAACATGCTGACATATTTTTCTAACCTTGCCGACAATTTATGTACATTTTAATTTCTTGCATGCTTAAAAAAATGGTGTGTTCTTGGTTTGAAGAAAATGCATGATATTGCTTAATGCATTTTTCCTCTTTATTATTACATGAGATCTCAGCGCTTGCTGTCTGTTTTTCCAGGATGATGGGTCACCTGTTTCCATATTCTCTCTTTCAGCCAGCAACACTCAAGATGGACATTTGGCTGCTGGTCGCAATGGTGTAAAACGCTTGCGGACAGTAAGTCACCGAGATTGTTGCTTTAGAGTATCTATTCTTAATGTTTCCTCTATGTTGGCAATAAAGAATTGTTACGTCTATGTAACTTTTTTTCCTTTCAAAAATGTTTGTATGCCCTTGTGCTACCTGTTATTCCTTCTAATTTATCTTGTCCTCAAGTGCACATGATTGGCTTCCAGCACTTGTTAAAAAAACTATAGAGATCAAATTTAGCAACCCTGTTGTGTATTATGATTATATTTATAAAGTATGATCTATAATCAGCAGATTAGTTTTATTTCTTCTGATATGCTGTACTGTATCATTCCTGATACACCTCTCATTTATTTTCTTAATGACCAATGATTATGTGCTCTCCTAGGTTTTCTAACTGCCATTTCCATTGCAAAAGCACATTCTTCTTCTTCTTTTTTTCTTTTAACATTCGTCTATTTCTCTGTGTGGATGTCTCTCAACATTAAATATACTTCAGAGCAAGAGTGTGAAACTTAGTAATGGAGCAACCACATTTTGATGGGATCTGATGGTGTGTTTAGTATTGTGCTTCATACGGGCTTACTAAGAATAGCCTTTGGGGTCGGAGCAGTTATCTGTAAGTTTATAGCAGAAGCTATGAAAATCTTCATTTGTAAGCGCCCCAACCCCAAACACCCCCCCCCCCCCCCCCAACCACCATCAACGGCAACAACAATTATTTAGTTACTACTATTTAATGCTGTTGTTTTCATCATTCTTGTTGAAAAGGTAAGTATGCCTATCCATTAACTGGCTTTTGAAGTTTTTTGGCCTGGACCTTTGCTCAGAGTTGGCTAGGAATTTGGCACCAATGCATAGAGGGCTGATGTCAGGTTGATACCCATTCATTGGCTTTTTAGTTTTTTCTCGATTTTGAATCGTGCTCCATAGCCGGTTCTGTTTTGAAGGAACAGAGCTTATGATGACAATGAAGTAAGGTAGCCTGCGGGTCCTGCCGTCTGCCTAGCCTCAACAATTTGAAATCTGTGTAATGTGCGCACTTCTATTAGGCATCACTCCATGTGTATGACACAGAATTGCCATGATACTTTTTAGACACTCTTCGGCTAGGCTAATGTGTCCCCAAACATGTCCTGATTTTCATTTACCATATCTTAAACTTGATATATTTCTCACACGTTGAGGCTTGAATCCATTTTTGCCATTTCTCAATTATTTGTCTGATATGAGTTAGATATATATTGTCATGTGATACTTTTTAAGTTTATAAAAAACTAACTCTAACGAAAATAATAGTTCACATTAAAATATAAGAAGCTAGGTTTTGTTTCTTTTATTTAGTGACATAAGTAAAGCTATTCTATGGAAAGATAATAAGAGCCAAAATTTTTTGCACACCAAGCACAGAACATATGAAAATTTAACAGTTGTTGCAAATGTATAGAAGTACGTTTTGGTATGGATATGTCGGAAATTTATACGTTTTCCATTTCTCAAACACCTTTTTAAACGTCATATATTTCTAACTTCTAACTTTTTGAGGCTTGAATATATTTTTTTTGCCATTTCTCAAATATTTTTCTGACATGCATAGGACATATTGTTATATAATATTTCTTCATGTCTTTAAAACGAATACTAACGTTAATGAAAATAATAATTCACATAAAAATTTAACAAGCTAGGATCTGTTTTCATTTAAGGAGTGAGCTATGTTAAGCTATCCCATGGAAAGATTCAAAGATGAGAAGACCCAAAAATTCGTGTAAATAGAGAGCACAGAGCATATGAAAATTTAGCAATCATCATAAGCACATAGAAGTCAATTTTGCTATGCATGGTATGCCATAAATGTATACTACTATAAAAAGCACTAGTTGGAATATTCTAAAAAGATTCTGTTTGTCAGTTTTATCCAACTCGGAATTTTATTCATTATTATAATAAAACTTTAGAGATATAACTTGAAAACAAGGTTATTTCGGTAATTTCAAAAAAATTGGATTTTCATGTTCTTTTTCTTTTTCCTCTCTTGCTGCTCTGTCTCTTTCTCTCCCCCCTCTCACCATTTGTTTCTCTTTTGCTAAAACTACTCAAACTAAATATCTATCTCTAGCTCTTTATCCATCTATTCGACCACCACCTAACCAAGCTTTCATTTTATATATACTTGAAACTCATCGAATACATTATACAACTAACTTCTCATACTAAATATCTCTCTCTATCTTTTTATATCTATTTGAAGCGACAATACTCACAGTTAAAGTTAAAACTATTAATAATAGATAGATATATCTAAAACAGTCAAAATAACTGCATATAAAATGAAAGAAATTGAGAAGAGATAATTTTTATTAATCCAAATAAGTAAATTATTATTATTATTTTTTGGAAAAAATCCCATATCAAAACAAAGAATATTAATCCTCCATCTTTTTATGCTTATAATCAAGTTTCAAGAAAAATATATTTAACTCGTCCATCAATGTTGTAATCAATTTTTTTAACTAATTGAAAAATTAGCATTTTTTTATATTATTATTGAAGAGAAATAAATATGAATCAGTAAATTCTACGTCTAACTAAAAGGTAAGAAAATTAGTATACAAAATTGTAATTCTGCCCACAAAAATAACCACAAAAATTCATGGACACTAATAATAAAACATTGATATTTTGGAAAAAAAGTCATATCAAAATTATAATTTTATCAATTATATTTCTCATATCTTATTTCTTTTTGGATAAGCGCAATAACTATCAATATATAATAATTTTATTTTTATGTTACTATGTTAGCTATATCATGCTTAAATTTGCATAAGCATGAATTTATACCAATTTTCTTATTGATTTATGGTCTTATGTAAATCATAATTTTGTTTATAAAAAATAATATAATACTTATACAAAAAAGTTATGATCAATACTAATTAGCATAAATAGCTAATTATATTTCATTATTAACTCTATTCTTATCTTTTTTAGTGTGCATAGCACGAGCCCTGGAGATTAGTTTATATATGTTTTCAACTTGCCGTGCAACAGCCATACATTTTCTTTCCTCATGCCATGTCAACTCGTATCCGTGCTTCGTTGTTTGAAATTTAGGCTCTTCTGCTCAGAGCAAAACTTGGAAGCTCTTCAATCTTAAAGGAGTCTCTCTACCAATTCTCATGTCCATGCAACATCGATTATTTAGAAACACTATTCTTTTCTTTCTTCAAGCCAAGTACCTATTGCCTTGTATTCTTTTTTTAGTGAGCAGACGCCTGTTCCTCATATTGAGTTTTAGGCAGTTTTCCATCTGTTTTGTATTTAAGTCTGATCTGAATACTTTTAACTTCGGTGTTGTGTCACCAGTTTTCACTTAGAGCCTTATTGGAAGCAAATTGATTGTCTGTTGATAGCGCCTTTTACCTTAAGCTAGGCTGTATTTGTCAATCTTTGACATCTGTTTTTTTGTCTGTTATTACAGTGGAAACTTGAGTTCAAGCTCCACTTGGTTTGGAATGTCTTTTGACCCCTCTATTCCCCCCACCATTTTTATACTTTTAAACCAATATGCCCACAAAATTCTTTTTGTAACTGAAAATAGGATACTTTAGGAAGATGTTCATACCTGTTCTCTGTACCTTCAGATTTTCTCCTGCTCATTTTGACAATTTCCTGATATTCATGTTTAATCGTAGAACATGGATCTCATGTTAACTTTCTATGCTCGCAATTGATTTTTTGAATAAACTTTGGAAAATTTGGTTTTTCTGAAAAACACGGATTTGAAAGAGCTGGATATATTAGTTAGATGAACAAGCTGCTAGCTAGATTCTTGATTTTATTGCATGTTTGCCTAAAAGATTTTTATGTGATTGTAGAGTGCCCATGAAGCCCTCAAATCTCAATGACTTATGGAACATAATGTTGGGCAATTAAGAAACAATATGCCCCAGAAATAAGTGTAGTAGAAATGAGAATAGTGAGATTGATGAGCAGCGATATAGGAAGAGATAGGATGAGAGATGAGTACACCCATAAGAAGATAGAGGTTACTCATTTCGTGGATGAAGTGAAGGGGAGTCGATAGAGATAGTTTGGGCGTGTGCAATGGAGGCCAATAAGTACGTTGGTCAGGAGAAATGATGGGATTGTAGCTATTGGAGCAACACGGATTAGAGCTTGGCCTAAATGAATAGGGATGAAGGCAATTAAAAAAGTTTTGGTAGTTAATATAACTGAGGAAATGACCCTTAATAGATCTGAATGTAAGATAAGGATTCATGTAGCCGAGCCAAAAATTAGGGGAAGGTTTGATTTCTCATCTAAGATACTAGTAGAGAGGACACGTTTTCTTTAAAGTTCAGGATAAATATAGAACGCGTTTCAAGCTAGAGATTCAAGGACTTATAAGGGGCTTTTAATTTTTGTAATGGGGTTGTTCTTTCTTGTCATTCTTTTAACATCATGCTCTTCTAGAACGGTAAATCTAAGTTATGAAAAATCGTTTTCTGATACATATCACTAATATCAAGATTTAACCTACCGAGATGTCTATACCTAAAATCAATGTCAACCGATACCAAAAAAGTTTGCTTTAATTTGAGCTTTTCCCTAAAACTCTAAAAGAAAGAAAAAGAAAAAGTACATCTCATTCTTCTTGTCTCATGCTTCGAGCCACCCTAAAGAATCCTCACCATCCTAACAACTTGTGCATGTCTAATCATTCATCATCCAAATACCCTTTTATTGTCCATTACTCTGTCTTTCAAGAACTGTTCATTGGAATCTGAACCTTCTGAGCCATAAATCAACCGGAGTGCCAATGCTGTCAAGACATTCAACTCATTTCCAAAAAAAGATTTGCTTCACAATAAAAAGAGTAGATTTGCTAAATCGAAGCTGTATCAACACACTCAACATCCTATGCCAATTTTTTTGTACTTATTTGCTCGATGTTGGGAAGAGAGTTGAAGCGGAGACTACACATAAATGCAGTGTTCTAAAAAGGGAAAGCGTAGCATAGTGGGTAAGTCTGCTGAGCGCTAAAGCGGAAAGCGGCCGCTAAAGCGGGATGGGTATTTAAACAAATAAAATAATATACATGTCTAATATATACATAATTTATATACATGTTAATATAATTGATGACAATTGATAACATATGGATAATTTCTAGTTGCAAATTTCAAGAATCAAGAGTCAATAGATATTAGAAATTTAGATATTATGATATATTATATTCAGATATCATATGCGACTAAACAAATCTTCCTAAAATTAAATTTTAAGAAAGAAAGCTATGCATATTTGAAGTGAAACAGAATTTTCTTGACAAGAAAGAATGAAAGAAAGAAGTGTCATCACAGTTTGATTGTGGAGAAAGAAACAACCGCAGTGATTCAGTAAAACAGAAACTAAAAAACATATTTGATGCGTTTGAAAGAAAAGAATGCAGTGATAAAAGTACAGAAATCCAAGATCACAAAAATACAGAAAGATCACAAAAATACAGAAAATACTTAATAGAAAATCCAAATCAGAGAAAGATTAAAGAGATACAGAGTAATATTAAACCATAATTGAATTATATTGATGAATTTTTTAAGAGTTTGGAAGAAAGTTAGTTGCTTTGAAGTTTAATCACTATTTGAGATCTAAAACGCCCAAAATTCAACTTAAAAACTGAAACGTTATAATTGAAATATTCAAAAAAAATTCAATATAAAAGAGAGAACCATGAGATCTTGCATAAATTAGTGGCCACTTCAAAAAGAATTTGAAAAAGCATACTCGAAAGTTGAAAGTTGAAAAGAATTTGTAAAAAAAAAACTAGACGTCGTCGGTGGTGGGATGAAGCCGACTGTATTGCCGTCGTCCTCCGCTGCTCTGATGACTCTCCTACTGCTCCTCCAACCACGACGACTTCTCAAAAGTCAGAAAGTCCTACCATTGTTATAGGAGGGAGGGAGGGAGAGGGCTCTTACTGCTCCTCCAACCATGACGACTTCTCAAAAGTCAAAAAGCCCCTCCATTGCTACAGGAGGGACGGAGAGAGAATACGAATCGTTTCCTCTGCCTTGGGATATGAAGCGCCGGTGGTAGGTGGAGTAATGGGTTGGGTTTTCAATGTATTGGGTTTTAAGTGGGCTTTAAATGCAAATCTATCCCATACCTGCTTTTAACCTGATTTTTAACGGGTAACAAACCCGCTTTAGCGGGCCTGTGGCTGCTACAATTTAAACCCGTTTACCTTACTCACATTTTGTAAAACCGTTGGCGGGCTTTGCCCGCAACGCTAAAACAGCCACTAATTACGCTTTTTGAAACACTGCTTAAAGGAAATGGCTATAGTACTACTTGGATCTTTTAAATTATACTATGAGGGAAGCGGGATCATTTTTCAATGTAATTCAAGTACCCAAACACAAAGTCAACTAAAGAAGGAGATATACTATGACTAATGAGGATGTTAAAATTAAACAAGTATCATATCAAATGCCTAATCTGTGTCATGAATTTTCTGGTTATTATACCCTCAACATTCAGTCAGTACCTAATTTATAATAATAATCTTCTAACTTATCCACTTATTCATGTAAGTTGTATTGCGTTTTTTAAATATCTTCCCTATATATACTGTTGCACCAGCTACAATATATTGTCAAATGTGATCAAAATTCTAATTAACTGTTCCAAAACTGTTGATGGCTTATTGTCTTCAAGACGAAAAATAACTTGTCATAACGTTGCTAATTATCTTACCAAAATTTCAGTATATTTTAATTACGTTATTGATTTTTTTAAAGAAGAAACCATTATGACTGTGACAGAATGTCCGATCTTCTTGTTATGACCGTGACAAAGTGGCCAATCTTCCTCATATTGCCTACACTGGTACCATAAACCTTTGGCCGGTGTCGATAGCAATTCTGAGATGGGTATATCAATTCATGTTCATATTTTACTCATGGTATACCTAGGAGTGATGATGACCGTTGTTAATGCTCCTTTGTGGTAGCTGAACGGGTTGATTTTTAACATATACTAGACTATGTTGCAAGGTTTTAGATTATATAAACAAAGATATATTACTGCATTGGTGACACTACAAACTTATTCTAAGATGCACTCTAGTTAATTCTGATGTGATCCTTTCTAGACTAGTATTTGACTCTTGGAGAACATTTAGGGTAGTGAATGCTTCCTTAAAGTGCAGGATGAGTTCTTAATAGTTACAACACAATGAAAAGATGAGCAATAGTCAAGCATGCTATCAACTAGGTCAAGTATCTTGTTTAATCCAATTGATAGCAATAATTTTAACCCAAAAAAAGAATAGAAATTTAGTAATTTAATGTGCGAAAAAAATGTACAATCCTGGGTTCAAGTTTTTTTTCCTTGTCTTTTCAGTTTTGTAGAGTTAACTAGGAGATCTCTTTCCAGGTTGATGAGACCAAGCCGTGTATAATAAACAAGTGATGAGAAGAAAGAATGGAGTCCGCAAAGAGGCCCAACAGACTGATGTATTGGTATTCAACTTAGCAAACCAAAAGAAAAGCAGGCTGCCATAATTCTATGGTTTTTATTTAATTTAAGGGGGAGATGACAACTTGGTGGCATTTTTTTTTAAGGGAGTAGAGATGTTTGTGCGGCTTATTATTCCGTCAAGGGAGGACCTGATCCCTTTGAACAAAATGGAACTAATGGGGGCAGGAGGGTCTGGCTGCATAGGATTGTATGGCAGGCTTTTGAAAATTAATTTAGAGAATCTGCCTCCCGATAGAAGTATCATGGCATGACGGGTCTAGTTACCCCCCAGTGAAATCCCATCATCAGGTATCATGTGTCTACTGTTATATTTGCATTTAAGTCTTTTTCTATCTCTCTGTTGGGTCTGCTTTAAATACTTCTTTCGTCTTCATTCGTAGTTCTAATCATTCAATGGTCAAATTGTCACTTCACTCTCATTTTATCTCATCTTGTAGATCCACAAGTCACCTTATCCTATCAATCGAACCTATGTGTTGTCTTCTTTTTCACTCCCTATGTGATGGGAAGATATTCTGATTATTTCTCTGTACGGATTATTAGTTCAATCTCTTGTTGAGCCATGCCATGAAAAAGTATATTGGCCTATCTGTAGCAAGGGTTTGTCGTGGCTCTCTCTCTCTCTGTGTGTGTGTGTGTGTGTGTGTGTGTGTGTGGGTGGGTGGGTGGGTGCTTCCAACCTCTGTGTGGGTGGGTGGGTGGGTGGGTGCTTCCAACCTCCACAATGACCACCACAACATCCTTGGCCAGCTTAGCATTCTTCTTTTGTAACTCTTCCTCACGTTTATAACTTGATAAGCTTCAACTTGTTAATTGTTTTGTTATTACCTAATAAAGAAAAATTGAAGAAGCCAAATTAAAGCTCAGTTAGAACCGCTTGAGCATCTGGTATGGACTTTTTTAATTTTGAGTATTTTAAGTTTCTAAACTTTGTTGCAGTGATCTTTAACATTTCTTTCATCTTTTGGCTTTATTTTAATATTTCTAGTTTAATTTTTTTTCCTTGCTTCTTGATTTTGTATGCTTTATTTGTTTCTGTGCTCACTGGAAACAGTGTGCAAACTCAGAAGCTTTATCCAATTTCTTTTTCAGGTCAGGCATCCAAATATCTTATCTTTTCTCCATAGTACCGAGACTGAAGTTTTTGATGGCCCCACTCCCAAGCTTACAATTTATGTTGTGACTGAGCCAGTTACCCCTCTCTCAGAGAAGATAAAGGAGCTAGGTTTGGAAGGTACACAGAGGTATAACAACATTCTTTTCCTAAATGTGATTGTGTCAATGCCATTATACCCTGTGCAACCAACTGGATTATCACTTATGTGAGGCATTTCTGTAATAATATAATCTTGAATATTGGATGTGCTGATTTTTGTTTAACAATGAAGGTGACAGTCAAACATGTGTTTCTGACATTTAGATGAATAACATATCTCGTTTTTGGAAGCTTAATAAATTTAGATATTTGATCAATAGTGAGCTAACAAATTCTTATAGTACCACTATCCTTGGTTCAAAGTTGCGCTCTTGGTCGCCGACTCGGCGGGCACTGAGACGCATCGGTCGCGGCGTCGCGGATCGTTCATGGGCGATACGTGCAAAACGCTACATAGAAAGCTCAAAAAATTCTGAAATAATCACGACAAATTTTAAAAAAATAGTAGACATCAATATTTATGTATCACATGTTCAAAACATATCGATAGATAAAGAGAGGAGAAGGTTCCTTAAGTTTGTTTTGAAGAGTAATTGGGAAAATATTATGATTTGGGGGGTAAATTTAGAAATATGAAAGATTTGAGGGATAAATATAAGAAAAACCCAAAAATTAAAAGAAAAAAAAAGAAATAGAAAAAGAAAAAGAAAAGGTTAAGAGACAGGGAGAGATCGAGTGAGAAGGGGGGAGAGAGATTGAGAGAGATCGGAGGGAGGGAGGGGGAGAGAGACAGAGAGAGATCGGAGGGGGAGAGAGAGAGGGAGAGAGAGTTACCTGCAACGATCTCATGGCGTGATCTCACGTCGAGTTACCTGCGGCGGTCTCCCTCTCCTGGTCTCACGACGGTCTCAAGGGCGGAGGCGGCAAGGTAAGTGAAAAGTTTTCTCCTCTTCCCCCCCTTTATCTGGATTTGTATCGGTCCCTTATCCCCTCTTTTTGACCGACACGGGGTTGAATCAGCCCTAACTCGGCCGACTCGGCAGGTTCAACCCGAGTCATTTTGCGACTATGTCGAGTCGACCGATTCAAGGCCGAGTCAGCCCTGAGTCGGTCAAAAAGCTGCCCCAAACTATGAGTCGGGTATCGTTCTCGTCATGAAGGCCTCTGATTCAGTTACGATCGAGTCGTAACTGGATCGACCGAGTCTTTGAACCTTGCCACTATCTTAATACATTGTTATGATAGACTTTAATATATAGGACCTGTCTATAATCAGATGCATATGTTCCGCCTTCATGCTTTTGAGACCTTAAATACTTTTAGCCTATGGTTTTTTCTATATTATGCATAGTCTTCTTTTTCAGAATAGTGTTATAAGGGAGCAGAGGGATATAATGTACTCTTTTAGCTACTTTAGAAAAGTAGTTTTGACTATTATGCAAAAAGGCCGAATCCATCAAATAACAGTAGTAAGTGGTAACTAAAGTTACCATTAGTAGGCTTCAGTTTGCAATAAGCAAAATAGACAACAAATGTGGTATAGTTTAAATATGTCTATTATATTTCTGAATTTTTGTCTACTGCCAATTTCTTCCTAGCAAGCCCCCATATTCACCCATACACATAATCCCCCTTTTCCCTCTCTCCTCCCTCCCTCAATCTAGCGGACTGACGTTTGCTGGTGCTACACTCCTTAAAGGCAGTAGAAAATGACCAAGAAGCATAAAATTTTACATTCTTGATTATTCATCTGCATTACCTATATCATCAAGAAGAATTAGTCAGGATGTTGCTTTTCTGTTTATATTGTGGAAGATCTTGTTTGTTGGAAACACTTGCATGAGCTCGGGCATCAAGATCTTCCTAAAGGTTCAATTATCAATGTCTTGCCATTTCAATATCCGTAGTACATCTCTTACCACTACGTCTCATCAACTAGGAGTTCAAGAAGGTATATTGCTACACCTGCATTCCAAGTCTCATAATTTCTTGAGCTACTAGGTGCCACTCCAAACATTGATATCCTGCAATCAATGTGTGTAAAGTCATTGTTACTAATATTTATATTTAGAAAATGATAGGCAAAGAAAATTAAGATAAGTGAACGCTGGAACTCCCACATTATAATAGGAAACTAGAAAGTGCATTATTATACTATTATATTGTGTCATTTTTTACACATGGTATCTTTTGATATCTAAACTAAAAATATGAACGCATCCTAATATAGCAATTTTATTCGTCTAACATGCCATTTCTTATTTTCAAATGACTCGTGCTAGTTCTAAACACTCAAATACCCTAGTCATTAACATGTTCTGAACTGTTTCTCATCATACTTTGATTGGGATTTTCAAATGACTCGTACTAGTTCACCATGACATAGTGGGTGCCCCACCAAGCCCCAATCAATTTAGCACAAGGGACTGAGATGCCATGAAGCTGAAACCCTTGGGCTCTAGTGAGCCTCCCCTCATCGCTGGCCACAAATTCAGCACCACCCTGACCAGGCATTAATGATAAGGCACCATCACTTTCGACCACGTGGGGGATGGGGGTAATCATGTAACAGTAATGGAGGATGGGCACAGGGGTCTCTTTTGATACTTAAGGGGGGCTAGTCTTGTCATGTGGCAGCTACGCTTTTCTCTCTGGAGTCTGGGTGGTGAATTAGAAACAGTAAATTAAAACACGAAGATTGACATGCCATCAAAAAGAAATAAATAAAAGAGTTAAAATGTGACCAAACTATGTGTCTATGAAATGTGACTTGTATCTACTAAGGCAAGAGTGCTCACACATACATGTCAAAATAATTCTTTGATGCCTAGTATTATTAGTTGGTTAGAAAATCATAGTATCAAAGGTTGTTCGAAATTGAGTGAAGCTGTGTAGATGACCTTGCACATAATGCTTGACAAACATAAGATACCATACAGTTGGTGTAGCATGAAGACAAACTCAGAAGCCTCTACAATACGCTTTCTATGATCCTTTAGACGAATAGGTGGCCAATTCAAAGATTTCGTCTGTGGATAAGATGCGAGTTTATTTAGGCATTCAAGGGCTTTGGCTAGAAGGCATTCATTCCCTAAGCATGCAAACACCCATAAAGGACCACTACTCTCAAGAGAAAAATAAACACAGATTAATAAGATAGAATAAACTGAATCATGACCGTTTAGATAGAAATTTTGCTATGAATTCAAATTCTGCTCCAAGTTCCATTGTAGATCAAATATGAAACATATGTGGAATCTCTTTTATGGGGCCACATGCCTTTTTATAACCAGAAATTTGGATTAAAATGCTGAGAAAAATCTGAAATAAATGTGAGATTAACACAAATCAGCTCTAACAAAGAAGAAATTAAACTAATTATTTTAGGAATTGGGGTGTATTAGGGCAGTGTGAACCTTGATATTTAGGGTAGTTTTGAATCAATAATAAGAAATTGATAAGATGGTGCTGGCACAAAAAAAGGAGTTACGTTCAGGGATAGGTTTGGATGAAAGGAAAGACAAGAAACAAGAGAATTGAATTTTACGGTTTTGTTTAATATAAAACTTTTTGGGTAAGGTTAGGGTCCAATGAAGCTGGAGAACGAATGAAGAGAGGAGGAAGACATGGTGGGGGCAAAGGCACTTTCGGAAGAACACTTGTGCCATAGTCACAGAGAGGTTCCCGGGAGCGGTATCAAGATTTTTGGTCTATGCCCAAGGATTGAATGTTGAAGGGGAGGGAAATATGAATATGAAGGGGAATATGGAGATTAGAATTAGGGCTTGAAGGTCACTTGTGTCAGAGGCAGAGAGAGGTTCCAGAGAGCGATATCAAGATTTTGGTCTATGCTTACAGCTTGGAGGTTGAAGTGGAGGGAAATATGAATATGAAGGGGAATATGGAGATTAGAATTAGGTTTGAAGGGAATAAAGTAGTGCGTTGAAGGAAGTTGAAAATAAGACAAGGAGAAGAGGAAGAATGAAGAAGGGAAAAAAGAGAACCTTACCTGGTTGGAGGAGTTTGAAGAAGAGGTGGTGCAATGTCTGGTCAAATACCTCTCGAAAGAAAAGGACTTCTGATCGTCTGGATTCTTGGATTTGACATTTTCCTCTTATATCGGTATGCATGTTACGAGTTCTGGAATGAAAATTTAGGTGGGTCTGGGCTCACATAGTTAATGCTTAATTATGAAGTTTCGTGTTGATATCTGATCAGAATCTCCAACTGATGTCCAATCTGTAATTTCCTGAATCCAAGGTATTTTAGCATTCTCCATAACTAAGAGCCACTTAGATTAGCCTCTGTCTTGGAAATCTAATCGTGTTTACTGCTAGATTATATTGCACGGACACGGCAACATTGAAATGGACACGACATGCGGACACGTGACGAATTCTTAAAAATACACATGATACGTGTGTCCGACACGTTTCGAATACGACACGGCTCCATGATAAGAGCGTCTGTGCTATAAAGCTGCTAGAAGGTTAGTGAGCTGAGAAACTAACTTGGAAACATACTTCATGATTATTTCACATCCGACATCTTTGTTGTCACAGTCGATATTGAAACTTATTATTACACATGGTGAGAACTTTTCTCATATCACAATACGTTAGTGATTTGATCAACTCTAAGCTCAGTTAATTGTTACTTTTCAGTTGCGTCCACTAATTTTGTTTTTAAGTTATTCATATTATGTGATACTGCATTTCTAATGCAGGGATGAATATTTTGCCTGGGGACTGCACCAAATATCTAAAGCTGTGAGCTTTTTAAATAATGACTGCAAGCTTGTACGACCCTCCATCCTTGTTAATTTTACCTTTCACTCGATTGCATAACGAATTTGATACTACTGAAGTTTTTGCATGTTTCATCTTATTGGTCAGTTGGAACCTATCGAGCTATGCCTTATAGTTTTCCTGTGTTTTGATTTGAAACCATCCATTAGATCAATAGTCTCTTTTGTCTTGCATTACATTTGTGCCCAAAGAAGCTTCTGTACATGTATTTGGAAGCTGACATGCCTAACTTTAAGAAAATGGATTATATTCAGATTTTGTTTTTCTAGTAAAGAAGAAGGGAGACTGGAGGTGTTTATTTATAGATCTATGGTCAATAGTCTCTTTTGTCTTGCATTACATCGGTGCCTAAAGAAGCTTCTGTACATGTACTTGGATGCTGATGTGCCTAACTTTAAGAAAATGGATTATATTCAGATATTATTTTGCTAGTAAGAAGAAGGGAGACTGGAGGTGTTCATTTATAGATCTATGATCAACCACACTGCTAAACCTTGTTTATACTATAAGTTCATTAATATTTTTAACTAGAAACTACTATTTGAATTTGACATTTGATATGTATTTAAAAATCGTATCATATCATTAACAAGAGCAGCAACACTATTAAAGCCTTTTCCAATCACAACAGGGTTGACTATGTGGTGTGTGAGACTTAAAGGTTAACAATTTAAAAGGCTTTGTATAAGTACAACCCACCTGTTGCTCTATAGGAGTTGGTTCTGTATCCCTGGGCTTGAGAATCATGACTGCTATTCCAATTCATGTTTTTGGCTTGTTAAATTTTGATCATTCATATATATACATCATTCATATATACACTGAATTCCTGGTTTAGCTTTTGGTTGGATGCACTTGAAAACTCCTAAATTGTAGTTTATCTTGCGTTATTAATTGTAAATATGTGTATCATTTTCCTTCCAATCCTGAAGGTCACCCTTTTGTAATTTCAGGAATGGGAATCCACACTTAAGATTAAGAGTAATTTCCAATTCACGACCTTTTAGTAGAAAAGTTGGAACTGAAATTCTGCATGGTACAATACTACACATGACTGGCTAGGGAATGAGATCTAAGTACCATTGTTTAGAAATGGAGCTTCAAAGTCTGTTCTATTGAGTGGATACCCCGAACGCCACATATATTTTTGTTAAGGCCTTTTTGTTGAGTGGATAGTCTGAATGTGGCATATATATTTTCTTCTTGTAGTAGTATTCTTTAAGAAATTCAAGAAAAATACTAACATAAATTTGTGTCTAAGTGCTTATTTCTTATAACCTCGGCTTTTCAGGTTCATGGTAATGTGTGCTTGGCCAGTGTTGTTGTAACTCAAACCTTGGACTGGAAACTCCATGCTTTTGATGTCTTATCAGAGTTTAACACAAATAATGATCCTTCTAATGGCGCCGTGCTGGTAAGTTTTTTATGATTGAATGAGTGGTCAATTTTTTTCGTTTTATATTGCACAAACTAGCATGTTTATCTATGCTTTTAAGTGCATGAGTTAAATTTTCAAATAATGTTCTCAAATAGTAAATTGGAACTGAACTGTATCATGGTATTTTCACACTTGATGTTAGTACAGTAGTTGGTGTTTGGTATGAATAGTCTTATAGATATTTTTGAACGCAATACCTGTACCAGGTACAAGATTAACTAGAAAATATATTATGAAATTTCTGGTGGCCAGAATAGTTTTTTATTTCGTTCTTCTTGAGGCATTCTGTGAGATTCCAAAGGAGTTTTTCAAGCAATACAGTGCACAATTACCAGGATGGGACAGAAAGTGGTATGTGACATGGAGTTGGGATGCATGGTCCTAAAAGAACACAGGAAACATATATAGTCTATGCATATGTATGTCTGCATATAATATCCTTAGTTTCGTATATGTCAAATTTAAATATACAGCAAAACTTGTCGGTAACTTCGAAATTTCAATTCATTTCCAGCATGCTAGAAATTTCTAATTAAAATGCAAGAAACAAGCATTATAAAGGAAAAAAATCACCATGTAACTTGAAAAGCGTATAAATTTCTTTTCTTATTCTGAATATTACTCTTCTTTTAGAGCAAATGTAGCTTTTAAATATGATATGATTATATGGACACTGTCAATTCATATTCTTCATTGAACTGAAAAACAGTGTAATATTTTCAAGAAATTTCTTATATGTAAATGGTTCTTCAAAAGTTTTCTACTTTTAGTAGTAAATTTTTTCCCCTCTAACTTTCTCAACTTACAAAAACTAGTGTCACATGAGTTTTCCATGAGAGTTGAGTAAGTATCATGAAAATGCCGGCAAAGTGACATGATTGAAGTAATACGGTATCCTACAAGTGTAAAATGTTTTCCAGTATTTTTGAGTATTGTTTAGTGTTGAACCAGACACTAGGTTCCCACATGAGAGTCCCACCCAGCTTTATTCTCCGGTATTAATTTTATAATTAATCTTTATAGATTCTTGATTCATCTTTATTTGAATGTTTAGTTTGGACCCCCAACCATCCACCACGATGGAGTAGAACAATCTCATTATTTATGCTTGTACATGTTTCTCCAGATTAGACTTCTAACAACCCACCATGTTGTAGTGGAACAATGTCTTTACTTATCTTCTAAGAGTTTCTCCACTAATGTAATGCTTACATTCTTGGCAAACTTCTTTGTAGCGTTGTTTCGTGTTTCATTATTTGCTTGTTTTGTTATTGCTTTATTGCTTCCAGTTCATAGTTCTCGTTCATATGCTAATTTCACTCTTCAAATGTTTATTAAGATGGAAATCATAGCAAACAACCTTGCAGCCTTGTTTCTTCTCTTATTTGGTTTTCTTTATTTCATTTGTCATTTGCTTCGGTTATACTTGCCTTCCTCACCTTGTTACTTTGTGCAAGGATCAAAACACAATTATAATAGTATACTTTACATTCAAGATTTAATCTGAAGTGTACTTCAAAAATTTCTTCCAAAGTCATGGTCTGCTATAAACATTTATTTCTGATAAGAGGAATTGGATAAGGTGGAGAAAGAAGTTTTTTTTTTAGAAGTTGATAATGGGAAAATTCCTTACAGATTATAAAATGTAATTGTAAATTGAGCAACATATTTATGCTCAATCATTTGGCCAAATCAATTAGATATAAGATATTAACAAATAAATAAAATAGTTCTGTTTTATTGCATCAATCACTCAGCCTTACGAAGTCAGAATTCTTACAGAGTTTATAAAGTTATATCCACTTCACATCCTTTTCCATTACTTATTCTGGAGTCTGGATAATAAATGAATTCCATTTCTTTTTGTAAACTTTATTCATCTGTCCGCTTCTGTTCTGTCTATAGGCCCTTGCTTATTCTATTAGATTTTTGGTGGGCCGCTGTTTGATTATATGATCTCAGCCAGTGGGACCAATACTGGGAGATGTCCTACCTGCACAGCAAGCTTGTGTGTCTGCTGTTTTCCTGGCTAGATATTTGCCATCAATTTAGCGATTGATTAACAGCTGGTTGTACTGTCTGGTCTACATTTCTATGGACCTTCTCAATTTGGGATCATATTCTGTTGCACCTCATTTTGATCAGATCGGGTTTTGCCAAGCACATACCTGATGCAGGCTCTTGGTGGAGCCACCTGCCTTCTGTAGTCCTGTTTTAGAAGACTCGCCCTAGCATTCAGTTCCCAATAGTGAACATATCTTGCCCCCCTTTTTTCTTTCTTAGTCTAGAATGATATCATATTAGAACTCCTGAGATAAAATCCTTCTCGTTGTTTTCATTTCACATTTAAAAATTCCTATGTTGAAAAAAATCTCTCTCTTTGTTTTCATTTCACATTTAAAAGTTCCTACATTAAATTTTCTACTTGTGCAAAAAAAATGTCCCCGAAACATGATTGTGTAAGATCACCTAGAGGGGGGGTGAATAGGTGATGGCTAATCTAATGGTCACTTATGAACAAATAATGCGGAATTAAAACTAAGTTGACCAAATTAAAATTTCTTTTAATTAAACACTTATGTATAACTCAAGAGTGTTGCCGAATTCCCCTTGCGAGGCTCTGGACAAGCTCCTCTAGATTCCCTTGAATGGGTTGAGGTGCCGCGTTGGCTCTCTTGGTTGAATACTAGTGTTAACAAGCAATCCCACGCAAGTATATAACAATATAAGCACAAGGGTATATCAAGCATGTAAATTAAAGACAATGTAAGTAATGCAAGATATAAAAGAGACTAAGTGAGAAAGAGAGCAAGAGTGAGCAATCGCAAACACAAGGGTATGTTTCGAGGTTCGAGCACACTTGCTCTACATCCCCGCCTTCGACACACGAAGGATTTCCACTATGCAAGATCCCACCGGATCTCTCCTCGGTGCCGCAACACCTACAAGCCCTCGGACTCTCTAGTCCCTTACACACCACAAGCCCACCGGCTCGTCGAGGCCGCACCTCAAGCTACAAGTCCTCACTAGGACCCAACAACACCAAGTCCTCACTAGGACCCTTAATCAAACCGCGAACACAACCGTCCGCCTTCTCAAAGAACAAGAAATGAACTTTGGTGATCACAACTCTTGATCACCTAAAATCCTCTCACAATAACACTCCTATAGAATGAATAGCTCAATGGATGCTCAAGTGTTTGTGTGAGAAAAAGCAAGGAAAGAAAGCTTTGATGGAAAACTCAAGAATCACTAAAACACTCTTTTGATAAAAACTCCCTTTAAGATGGGAAGTATTTGCACTCAATTTTGTGGAGAAAACTCTTCTAAAAGTATCAGAAAAACTGCTCAAGAAATCTCCAAAAACTTCTACCAAGAACAGTTGACAAGACCCCCTTTTATAGGCTGACAGAAAATAGAGCCGTTGGGGTTCTGTCAGAGCTACCGGTCGACCGGGCCCGGTCGACCGGCAACGGTCAAAAATCCGACCGTTGCAGCCTCCGGTCGACCGGCCCGGTCGACCGACTTCCTGGAGCAGAGAGCAAACTCTCTATCGGTCGACCGGCTCGGTCGACTGATATTTCCAGAGAGCAAAAGCTCTCCTGGTCGGTCGACCGACCCGGTCGACCGGCCACTGTGCTGGCAGTGTGCACAAGGCTGTGCACATCGGTCGACCGGTCCGGTCGACCGACTTGGCCTGTCAGCCAATGTCCAGGTCTGAAAACAGGATTTAAAATCTTTTTATAAAATCCTAAAAATACATAGAAATTCTACAAAAATAGTTTTACCAATATACTATGAAGGACAAACATGCTTGCACAAAATCAAGACATGTTATAGATGTTTTGGTCTATTTTTGTAACTTGAAAATATTAGCTCATAATAAAAACGTTTTTCTAAAACAACATGTTTTTCTAAAACTTGTTTTCCATAACTTCATCAAATACAAAAACAAGATATACTTTAAAGTATAGTGTGTATGGATATGATCCACTACACAATCAAGATGAAATATCTAGTTTTTGACAATAGGCTCTAAGCATGGTTTTGGATATAAGATATGTAAACTATGAAATACCAAAAATCAAAACCACTTAAATACAAATTTGATTTTTGGTTAAAATTCTTTTCTAAAACAAAAATTCTTTTATGAAAACTATTCTATCAAGAGTGTGTGTGCATGGTATACTTGAGCAATCCACCAACTATCTATCCTTTACATTTTACTCTAAAACAAAAACAAAATCTTATACCTAGACACAAGTCTTCATCCTCTTGAAGTCTTCACTTGAAAGCTTCTCATCTTCTTGACTTGGTCCAAATGCAATCCACCGAGCTCATCTTTAGATGTGATCTTGATGCATAGGCTCGTGAATCAACCGGTGCTAGCTTCCAACTTGACTTTAAATCCTTTGTTGAAGCTCCACACCTACTAAGATCTTGATAAGGAATCTGTCACTAATTAAACACAAGATCATTAGTAATCATAACTTCATGAGTTGATCATCATCAAAACTAGGGTGATAGGCCTTTGGGCCAACAATCTCCCCCTTTTTGATGATGACAAAACTCATGACGTTATATATGCATGGATTAAAGTAAAGCTTCAAAGAAGCTCCCCCTTAACTCATGCATACAAAATAATTAATAAATATGATCATGAAGCACATGAATATGGATGCAAATATGGAGATGCAACAAGCATAAATCAAAATCTTTTTACTCCTATTTGCATAAATCAAAACACATATGCATAAATACAAATCTTAATTCCCCTTAAGTAAGAAGGACAAATACTTCTCCCCTTAAGCAAGGAAATCATGCATATATATCAAAACAAAAACACAAATACTTCTCCCCCTTTTTGTCAATCATCAACAAAGGGTTCAAAGTAAAATACATCAAACAAATTTTCTCCCCCTTTATGTCAAAATAAAGAAGTCAAGGAGGGGCAATACAAATCAAAAATTTTGAATTTTTCTCATCAAAACAAAATCATTAATTCTATTTTATCAAAACAAATTTTGAATTTTCTCTTTGATACCAAAAAAAATATTGATACCATTTTAAAATCTAATGCATAAGCTTGAAAAATAAGTTTTGAATTAAGCTTAGCATTAACAACACATGAAGAATTCGAACTAGTTAAATGAGAGTGTTTAACAACTAGTACGAAATCCTTCTATCAAGGAATAAATCTAAGGATTTTCATGAAATAGCAATGAAACACAAAACACTCAAACACTCTAATCTATAAAGTCCAAATAGTTTCAAAAGAAGTGAGTGTACAAATGTTATGTGAAACATGGCATCATGAAAATGGCAATAAGGTACAATATTCCTTAGAAAATCATAAACATCAAAATCATCTCACCTTTTTTTTATTAAATCATTGAAAACAAAATCTATATGTCAAGATATATGTATGTTTTGACAATACATGAAATATACATACATATCTCTTAAACTCAAGTGAGTCTATATGAATGGATTTGCATTGAAGGCAAAAGACTCAAGAGTTATACATGTATATTTTAAGGTTTGGCAAAATGCACATATACATGAAATAAAAGGCACATGATCATAAATCAAATCCAAAAGGTGAACATAAGTTTAAATATGTATGAATCATCAAAACTAAGCAATACAAGTACATTTCAAGGGTTCAAATAAGCATTTAAGCACACTTACTAATAGATCTTTTTGAGGCCCATGATATGTTCAAGTATAAATCCTAGTGTTGACAAAAACTAACATATAAACTAATATTCAAATCATGAAGCATTAAATTTTAAGAAAAATTGAATCATGTGACAATCTCAAAAACTATTTGAAGAATACATAACTAGTATAAATTGTTTTTGAAAACTAGTTAAAGATCCTTCAAATATGTCAAATCATATGTTTTTCATGAATGAGACTAAGTACATAAAAATCCAAGCACTCATAGTCCATAAAGCTCAAAAATATTTTGTATCATAAAGATGAGTGTTCAAAGGATCATGCAAATAGTATTTTCATGAAAGTTGTCATTGAAGCTCAAATCACATAGAAATCATTGTTATCAAAACAAAATCATTTTTATTAAAAACTACAATCTTCATGGTATATGTATGAATTATACAAATCTAACAATACACATACATATCCCAAAATTGTAAAAGAGTCTATCAAATATTTGCATGAAAGCTAGAGACTCACGGGTATACATGTATATTTACTAGACTTGAATTAAACATGCATATACATGAAGTAAATCATAAAAATTGGCAAAACATGTATAAAGGAGAATCATCAAAACTAGTCTATACAAATACATAAAGTGGATACAAGTGAGCATGAAGTCCAAATATTTAAGAATCAATTGTAGTTCACTATTTGTATATGTATACATACAAGTTTGACAAATCTACATCTAAGCATGTAACTACCACATAAAGCACACAAAATCTTAAAATATGAACATGCTATGAATATTATGAATGAACAAGCATGTACATAAATGAAATAGGAGTTTAGAAATTGTTACCAACTCCAAAGCTCCTAGCATGGTGGTCTTTCCCACCAAAATCTCCTTGATAGCAATGCATCCAAAAGTTTGTCCATCATATCCATTGCATCCGCTATCAAGGCACCAATCCTCTCACGTTTTGTGAGAGCCCTCACCTACATCAAAATCAAAGGGTGGGGGTTTTGGTACCCATATTTTCTTGGGTCCTTTGAGGTTAGTCTTGTTGTAAGGCACCCAAAAATTCTTATTCTTGGCAAAATTGAAATGACCTAATCTATCATAACAATATTTTCTTAAATGGCCTTTGCGGCCACAATGTGTACAAACGTACACCTTAGTATGCTTATGTGTAGGAGTGTGATCATGTTGTGCAACATAAGCATGAGCATGATGATGTGCATGAGAGGAAGGAGTTTGTTTCTTTGAAAACAAGGACTCCAATTTAGAATGATTGAATGCACAAGAGTTCAAGATTGAACTCAAATTATTCATTTTATTTTTCAAATCTTTAATCTCATTAGTGGTGGCATGTAAAGCATGATGAGATATATGATTATCAAGGCTCTCAATATCGGATATCGGAATCGTATCGGATGGGGGTTTTTCATATCGGATATCGGATATCGGGGGAGATATCGGGGATACGCGCGCATATCGGGCGTTCACATTAGACACTATATATAATGAAATATTGATAATTAAGAGTTTGTTTAGGGTCATACATATCATCTATCTTATAAAAATGATGTAATATGCTTGCAGAGACAGTAAAAAATAATGTACATTTGCACGCAGTCGTGCAATAAATTAGTTATTTCATACCGGGTGATATATCGGACGATTTATCGGCCAATATCGGAAAATTTATCGGGCGATATTTCAAATATCGGCCGTTTTTTGCTGCAAACGATATGGCGAACGATTTTCCCATATCGTATCGGCAGCAGGCAAAAAGGAGATATCGGACGATATCTCGGCCGTATCGGCCGATATTTAAAACAGGGATGATTACTTTTCTTTTTCTTTTGTGAAACAAATTCTTTTTCTTTTTCAACAAATTTTCTTTTCAAAGTAATATTTTCTTGAAAAACAACTTCCTTTTGAGTTTCCACCAAAGCAATTTTATTTTTCAAAAACATATTCCTTCACATAAATCATTTAATTTAGACATAAGGGAAACATTCTCATTTTTCAAAATATTGTTTTCTTTTTCAATACATGCTATTTTAGTTTTAAAAGAAACATTCTCTCTTAGCATGCAATCAAAATTCTTTTTCAAATCATTATTCTCTTTTTCTAAGCATGCAATGTTAGATTTAAAAGAATCTTGTTCTATATGCATGCAATCAATTTTCTTTTTCAAATTTTTATTTTCTTTCTTAATCATGTCATATTTCTCAAGAATTGTTTGGCAAAATGAAGTGAGCTCATCATATGACATGTCCTCATCATCAGATTCGGAGTTTACCTCAAGGGGGTTATCCCCTTGGACCATATAGCATACGTTGGAGATGTTGCTTCCAACGTCCGAATCGCTCCCCGCATAGTATAGGTCCTTTTCGCCAAGGGAGGTGATGATGTCCCAAGCTACAAAAGCCGATTCAACATTAGAAACCCTAGATAAATAATCATCATTTAGGGTTGACTTAATAGCATGAAGGGCTTTTGCATTAGCCTCAATGTTCTTACCATCTAAAGAATAAGCATTATTAGTAGTGGCAAGATAGACATGAAAACCTAAGGCTTTGAGGTACAATGACATCTTAACCTTCCAAATTTGGATGTTAAGGATGTCAAAGGTGGGTGGTGACATGAAGTCCATGGTGTGTGTACAAAATATTGTGATTAGCCTAAAAATGAGGATCTTTAACTCTAGGTTGTTAGACCTAATATCAAGAGCACTTGGCTCTGATACCAATTGTAAGATCACCTAGAGGGGGGGTGAATAGGTGATGGCTAATCTAATGGTCACTTATGAACAAATAATGCGGAATTAAAACTAAGTTGACCAAATTAAAATTTCTTTTAATTAAACACTTATGTATAACTCAAGAGTGTTGCCGAATTCCCCTTGCGAGGCTCTGGACAAGCTCCTCTAGATTCCCCTTGAATGGGTTGAGGTGCCGCGTTGGCTCTCTTGGTTGAATACTAGTGTTAACAAGCAATCCCACGCAAGTATATAACAATATAAGCACAAGGGTATATCAAGCATGTAAATTAAAGACAATGTAAGTAATGCAAGATATAAAAGAGACTAAGTGAGAAAGAGAGCAAGAGTGAGCAATCGCAAACACAAGGGTATGTTTCGAGGTTTGAGCACACTTGCTCTATATCCCCGCCTTCGACACACGAAGGATTTCCACTATGCAAGATCCCACCGGATCTCTCCTCGGTGCCGCAACACCTACAAGCCCTCGGACTCTCTAGTCCCTTACACACCACAAGCCCACCGGCTCGTCGAGGCCGCACCTCAAGCTACAAGTCCTCACTAGGACCCAACAACACCAAGTCCTCACTAGGACCCTTAATCAAACCGCGAACACAACCGTCCGCCTTCTCAAAGAACAAGAAATGAACTTTGGTGATCACAACTCTTGATCACCTAAAATCCTCTCACAATAACACTCCTATAGAATGAATAGCTCAATGGATGCTCAAGTGTTTGTGTGAGAAAAAGCAAGGAAAGAAAGCTTTGATGGAAAACTCAAGAATCACTAAAACACTCTTTTGATAAAAACTCCCTTTAAGATGGGAAGTATTTGCACTCAATTTTGTGGAGAAAACTCTTCTAAAAGTATCAGAAAAACTGCTCAAGAAATCTCCAAAAACTTCTACCAAGAACAGTTGACAAGACCCCCTTTTATAGGCTGACAGAAAATAGAGCCGTTGGGGTTCTGTCAGAGCTACCGGTCGACCGGCCCGGTCGACCGGCAACGGTCAAAAATCCGACCGTTGCAGCCTCCGGTCGACCGGCCGGTCGACCGACTTCCTGGAGCAGAGAGCAAACTCTCTATCGGTCGACCGGCTCGGTGACTGATATTTCCAGAGAGCAAAAGCTCTCCTGGTCGGTCGACCGACCCGGTCGACCGGCCACTGTGCTGGCAGTGTGCACAAGGCTGTGCACATCGGTCGACCGGTCCGGTCGACCGACTTGGCCTGTCAGCCAATGTCCAGGTCTGAAAACAGGATTTAAAATCTTTTTATAAAATCCTAAAAATACATAGAAATTCTACAAAAATAGTTTTACCAATATACTATGAAGGACAAACATGCTTGCACAAAATCAAGACATGTTATAGATGTTTTGGTCTATTTTTGTAACTTGGAAATATTAGCTCATAATAAAAACGTTTTTCTAAAACAACATGTTTTTCTAAAACTTGTTTTTCCATAACTTCATCAAATACAAAAACAAGATATACTTTAAAGTATAGTGTGTATGGATATGATCCACTACACAATCAAGATGAAATATCTAGTTTTTGACAATAGGCTCTAAGCATGGTTTTGGATATAAGATATGTAAACTATGAAATACCAAAAATCAAAACCACTTAAATACAAATTTGATTTTTGGTTAAAATTCTTTTCTAAAACAAAAATTCTTTTATGAAAACTATTCTATCAAGAGTGTGTGTGCATGGTATACTTGAGCAATCCACCAACTATCTATCCTTTACATTTTACTCTAAAACAAAAACAAAATCTTATACCTAGACACAAGTCTTCATCCTCTTGAAGTCTTCACTTGAAAGCTTCTCATCTTCTTGACTTGGTCCAAATGCAATCCACCGAGCTCATCTCTAGATGTGATCTTGATGCATAGGCTCGTGAATCAACCGGTGCTAGCTTCCAACTTGACTTTAAATCCTTTGTTGAAGCTCCACACCTACTAAGATCTTGATAAGGAATCTGTCACTAATTAAACACAAGATCATTAGTAATCATAACTTCATGAGTTGATCATCATCAAAACTAGGGTGATAGGCCTTTGGGCCAACAGATTGTATATAGAGAATCCCAAATAGAACTCTAATTGCCTATTCCTCTCCATTCTTGAAATCCAATATAAAATTGAAGTAAATCGTAGTGTTTATTTCCTGCTTGCTTAAGAAAGATGTAAAAGCAAAGTTATATAGTTTTCCACTCTTATATCATGCTTAACTCCTGAATCTGTTGGAACCATCCATTTTGATGGGAAAATGTGATCCTGGAAGGATGCTCTAAAGTTTCATCTCTGATCTTTCTAAGTTGGGCAATCTGATGATATTGAACATGTATGCAAACCTATACAGTTTTTATTATATAAATGACGGGATCAATAAACTTTGTCATATCATCACAGGCCTCTTAACAATATATCGTATTCCATCCAAATAGAAATCTCACTCTCTTGTTACCTTCCACCTCTTTGTTATCTCAACTCTAATTTTAATATAATCATTCCTTAACTCCCTTCAGTCTATACTATCCCTTTATTGATTTGAATTACTGATCAGTGCTTTAGATTTGAATTACTGATCAGTACGTGAGTTTTTTCTTTCATGGTTCATATCTGCAAATGTACATTGAGTATTTTTTTAAAAAGTTATCATTGTAATTGTGGTTGTCCTGCACGATACAGCAATTTGAATGGCTGATTGGCTCACAATACAAACCAATGGAGTTGTTAAAGTCAGACTGGGTAACAGTTAAGAAGTCACCTCCATGGGCAATTGATTCATGGGGTTTGGGTAAGCCTTCAACTTTTTGTTTGCTTGATCAGACTAATTTTTCTTGGAGTTATTTCCTTCTGGCTCATGATGCTGTGGATTCTTTGTTCTATTTTTTTTCTTTTGATCAGTGAAATGATATTTGGAAAGGATCCTTGTAATATTGTTCCCAGAAGAAAATTAATAAAGTGGATCAGGTGTGTTTATTTAGAAAAGTGTTGTTGTGAGCTGGTTCAAATGGAGTCTTTGCACTGCCCAATGAGATGTTACCACTGTACTACAGGGGCACCTGTAACATTTTACGCGTGGGCATTCTTTAGGCAAATATTGGCATGAGCTGGTTTGATCTACGTGTGTAGCACAAAAGCAAACATTCTGATTGGTGTGAACCTTATCTTGTTGGATGCTGATAGTTTTATAGGAGAGATATTTCTAGTTTCTTAAAAAAATTGGTACACTTCATGGTCTTTGGTTGAACATACATCTTCTGTGTATCTGGCATTTAGAAGCTTAAGGACATTTCATGTACTTAGCTGTTTTGAAATGACTGACATGGACTCAGTATTGTCATTCTGCAACAATAGATTCATGGATTTCTACTATTTTACATGCATGCATTGAATTGTAAAGCATGAAATGCATCCTAAAGGGATGATTTAATCAAATCATTTAAGTTGTAGGAGATCACATCTGGAGGTCTTTAATGTAATGTGTAACACCCCAAAACTCTAATCCTATTGTACTATAGAAACTAGGCCCTTGACTTGAATAAGAATACCAAGGCTTCCAAGAAACACTTGTCCTGCCATCTCAATAGTACAAAGGATTGAGTGTAACAATGAAACAATCCTCTAATATTGATGGTAACATCACACCTGTTATCTTTATTTTTTTGTAGTTTTATTTTTCAGTTGTATGTAGTGGGTAGTTATGAGATTGTGTAGTGGGTAGTTGTGTGGTAGTTGTAACTTGTAGCGTATATCTAGGCAAATGTAATTTGTGTTTGATGATGATGAAAAATTGATGAAATTTCTCCAGCATCTTTTCTCCTGTCTCCTTTCTTTCTCTTCTCTGGAATGATGAATGAAATGAAAAAAAATTTGAAAAGTTCTCTGGTCTTCTACTTCTTCTCTGTTTCCTTCTCTGTCTCAACTCTCCCTCTCTCTAGCCCCTTCTCTGTTTCCTACAACGCCCCACTTTCTCTCTTTTTACAGTGCCCCCACCTCTATCCCCCCTATCTCCTACATCACACCCCCATCCTCTTCTCTTCCTCTGTCTTTTACAGTGCCCTACACCTCTCTTCCCCTCTGTCTCCTACAACACACCCCCATCCTCTTCTCATCCTGTGTCTTTTACAGTGCCCTGCATCTCTCTCCCCCTCTGTCTCTTACAGTACACCCCACCCCTCCCCCTCCATCTCCTACAGCGCCTGCATCCTCCGCTCGACAGTGCCCCATCACAGCGCGTTCCACCCCTATAGTACCGTTCATCCATCTCCTTTGGCTGCAAGTTCCATTCTTCTTTTGGTTGTGAATCCCTCGACTACAACTTCACCACACTAGCATTCCTCCATGTTGTGATATGAAGAGGATTAAGACCAAACACATTCCTTGAATCAATATTTAAAGGCTTAACCAAAAGCTTGGCTGAACCAACTACGAATTTAAGGAAGGTTTCACAAGCGATAAAGCAACAAGACAAAATGTGAGGTTGCTTATCTGTGAGTTTTATTTCAAAGCAATCTAATTATTAGTTGATTACGCATCAGTTAAATCATCTCTAAAGTATTATCTTTATTCCATGTTGTCCACTATACCGTGAGATGTGTGAATCTGCAACTTGTGATTGCTCAGCTTTGATATTGACTTTAGAACTTACCCTGCATATGTACGCATTGCTTATTCGCTTGAGATTAGAAATGTGTAAAACTATGCTTGCAATCTTATTTAAATTCATTTGCGACATTGTTAGTTTTGAATTATTTTTCTGCCGAAGATCGTTCTATTTGGTGAAACGTAGCGAGTTTGATTATATCATTGGTTGCCTACATGGCACACACTCACTGTTTCACATCAGTTTGGTATCAGACCACAAGGTTTAGGCAGGAACCTTGCATTAGGTTAATTTTTTTTAGGCATTTGTTTAAGAAAATTAGTTTCCTTTTCTTTCTTTTGCATCAAATAAAAAAAGTCAATGAATCCCGATCTCCTAGCAAAATGGGATGCTACAATGAAGCGCATAGATAACATATTTTACAAATAAAAGCATGCTTTAGAGTCTTTGCATAGGACTGAGAACTATCGTGAGCACTTCCATAAACGTAAAGGACAACATGGTTCGTTCTAACAATACCAAAGGTGTGATGAACCATATCATGTTGACCGATACTTGAAGAGCATTGAATTGGATGTACCAACCTTTGATGGTTGTCTGAATTATTCTGATCGTTTTGGTCCGCAAATTTTTTTTATCGGCTGCAAAGCATGGATAGGTACTTCACACGATACCTATTGTCTGCAGCTGAGAAAGTTAGCTTTGCTGTGATGAAGTTGACTGGCTAAGCAAGTCAATATTTGTCTGCCCTTGAGACTCTCCGTGAGTTAAGAAGAGAATACCCTATTGGAACTTGGCATGATATGAAGGATCATCTAAATCTAAAGTATCGTTACACCCATGGAATTACTGAGCTAAAAAAGCTGACACCGGTTTAACACTCTAATGCTCCTAATTTAGATTACACATTAGGAGTCAGGATCACCGAGTCCCAACATTCAAGTCCACATCATATCAATTCTCACACAGGGTAATACACAAACACCAACATATGAGATGGACACTAAAGACAAAAGCGTTACAGGTAATGCCTAAAGGCCAAAACACTAAAAGAGACTTCTTCACACTTCATTCTGCAATCCAGTGTAATAAATGCCAAGGTTATGGACATGCTGCTGTCATACGTCCAAGCCTAGTCAAACTCATCAAAGTTAGAGAACCACCTGTAATGAATCCGAAGACCCTTCCTCTTTTAATGCCATCCTCTAATAT
The DNA here is from genome assembly GCA_038442645.1 of Agave tequilana. Classification (NCBI taxonomy): domain Eukaryota; kingdom Viridiplantae; phylum Streptophyta; class Magnoliopsida; order Asparagales; family Asparagaceae; genus Agave; species Agave tequilana. The sequence goes on along the minus strand of JAVJIF010005839.1, from coordinate 49,637 downwards.
CGTTGTCTGTTCTGGTCGTCAACCCCTTCCATCTCTACTGACGACATCGAGCCCAGTCAGAGTTGTCATTGATAAATTGTCTCTGACAGAGTTAAAGTCTGACTCTGAAGAATTCATTTACCAGGTGGAAGAACCTGAAGACTATGTCTCTTACGAAGAAATTCAGGGTGATGACATTGAGGAGTCCAGTACTACAATTCCTCTTGAGGCCACTCCAGTGATTACAAAGCTTGTGGAAGTCACCCCTGTGACTACAAAGTTTACTTATGTCTCACCTAAAGACAATACTCCGAGTTCCCCCCAAACTCACCCATGCGATTACGGGGATTGCTGAAGTCCTTCATGAAGACCTCCCAGACAAACTACCACCGACGTGTGTTATCCAACACGCCATTGATTTAGTCCCAGAAGCTAGTCTTCTGACTTGCCACACTATAGGATGGATCCTCCCATGCATATTGAACTCAAATGGCAAGTTGATGAGTTGTCACTAGAGATCAGTCAATAATGCTTTGTTCCAATAAACATTCATTCCTACGGGGACAAGTTTTGGAGCTATATCGTGACAAAGAATGTGGGTATGATTAAGGATGTTGTCATATATGATCGATTCATATTCAATTTTTTTGAGGATGCAGTTATGAGAGAATGACGCCTTAGAGATTGTCAACTTCTCTTTCATTACTGTTAAACTTAAGGGTGCATCTCCTATGCCTTTACCTGTTTGCATATCTTTCATCTTCATTGCTAAAACAGGTAAACTGTCACATACCTTTGGGATCATAACTCTGATAATCTTTTTTGATCGAGGTCATGTATTTTGTTGATCCGATGATCTAAGTGCCTAAAACTTTAATATCCAATAGAGAGTGTAAGTTCACTAGCTTTCTTTTGGAAGACTCTTTTAACAATGATAGGCACTAAGTTAAGTTCTCTACTGCACTTCATTTTGAGTCTGCATTTTAGGTTTATACATCTGAGTCTACATCATATTTTACCACACACATGCAAGTTCTACACATGAAAAATCAGTGATATATTTGAACAAGAAACGCTTACTATAAGTTATGGTCCAACATTCGGAAAGAATTTAAAACTATTAGTTTTGGCAACTTTGTGATGGTTCGAATTTGTCCGAACTGGTTTCCCCAAGAAACTGTTAAAGATTTGCATGCCCGTAGTGTTGGACTTTTTAAAATCTTAAAAGAATTTAAATTATAATACTTATGTTATAGATTTGACATTAATTCTATTTTCAATATTGAAGACTAAGTGGTTTACAGGATTTTGATTATCCATAAACAACCAACTGGTTGACAAGGTTTAAAGAATCGGCCGTTCCAGTTCTGACTCGGTCGAGTCGGAACGGGAACGACAGTCATCGTTCTGAGATCGTTCCACTGTTAGCATTTTTTTTGTCGCCTGCAAGTCTCCAAGTTGACTCGGCCATATCGGCCGAGTCAACTGGTGACTTGCTTGAATCGGCCGATTTGGCCGAGTCAACTTGGATCTACAACCGAGTCACTTCCGTGAATCACTAGTTTCCTCGTGAGCCCCCGTTCCCCTGTGACCTTCGCCTTTAAAAATCGAGGGAGAGACTGAGAAAGTGAAATCGAAATCGAAATCGAAATGAAGAGAAAAAGAAGGAAATTGAGAGAGCGAGAAATGGAAATTGAAATTGAGAGAAAAAGAGAAGGAAATTGAGACAGAAAGAGAGGAAATTGAAAAAAAATCTCACCTGATCGACACTCGCTGCTCCGGCGTCACCCCACCCAGCTCCGGCGTCGCCCGACCCCAGCTCCGACCTCCCCCCGGCTGCTCCTCTAAGGTGCACCATCTCTCTCTCCTTCGCTGTCCCCTCTCTCCCATCTGATCCTCTCTCTCCCTCCCTCTCTGTCCGCCTCTCTCCCTCTCCCGCCTCTCTCTCCCCCCTCCCCTCTCCCTCTTCTTTCTCTTGCTCTTTCTCTCTCCCTCTCCCATCTCTCCTTTTGTCGCTCCCTCTCTCAGATTCTCTAGATCTCTCTCACACTCTGTTTAATTTAATGAACTATTTTAGTTTAGTTAGTTTAATTTAATGTAATTAGTTTAATTTAGTTCATTTAATTGAAGTAAATTTAAGTTATATGATATATGTATTTTAGTTAATTTAATTTAGGTAAATTTAATTTAGTTACACCCTTCCATTTGCTATAAATTTAATTTAGTTATTTATTTTTTAAAGATAAGAATAGATCCTGCAAAAGGAATTTGGATCACCTGGTTGATTTTCCTTCTGATTATTCAAGTGGATATGAGAATTGCTCGTGGAGTTATCATAATTTTGAAGGTCATATGCAAGATTTGGGTTTGACATCAGGCCAACTTATGGTATAGAATGTGGTTATGGCCAGATATCACAACTTGAGAGATCTGCGAGTACTAGTCAATCATCTACCATCACAGAATATCGAGGTTTTGGGTATTATCATCCTGGTGTTGATATTGCACAACCGCCACTGCCATATTACTCTGATGATAGATCTCTAACCAATCATCTCAACCTACAGAAGCATAGCAACATTCATTCTATTATCTTTATGGATTCGATTTTTTTACTCATCGCACAGATGATTACGATAATTTTGTGTCTCATCACAATTCAATGTGGAAATGACTACAATATGCATGTATTTATGAATCTATTTTGTGAAATTTACTATATTATTCATTTATTTTGATATTTTAATAACGCGACATATGTATTTATACATTCTCTTCATGTTTGCTGTGGTAGGTGATATGTTTTGGACTTGCTATACATCAATTTTGTTGTCTAACTTTTTTTTAAAATTTGTTGTGATTTTTTGAGCTTTTTATGACACGTTTTATGCGTATCACACGAGTCCGTTCCGCGACGCCGAAACCGATGTGGAACGGTGCCCTCCGAGTCGGCAATCGAGACCACGTCTTTGAACCATACTGGTTGATGAGCCTTACTCTGAGCCTATTTTTTTAGAGTCCTTCACTTCTCACTTTTAGATATTCATCCTATGCAGCAGAAAAAAATTGATAACATGTTAGATAATGAATTTATGGTGCAAGTTGACTAATAATCTGAGATGTAAGAAACAGACAAACTTACAACAGTAAGAGAGCAATTCTGCAATCGACTCGACAGGGTCGAGTTCTCTCCCATTTGGGGAGAATTGATGGGAACATCACATGTTATTTTTATTTTTTTGTATTTTTTTCAGTTGCATGTAGTGGGTAGTTATGAGATTGTGTAGTGGATAGTTGTGTGGTAGTTGTAACTTGCAGCTTATATCTAGGCAAATGTAATTTGTGTTTGATGATGATGAAAAATTGATGAAATCTTGCATGCATGCTTTCTCCTGTCTCCTCTCTTTTTCTTCTCTGGAATGATGAATGAAATGAAGAAAGTTCTGAAAAGGTCTCTGGTATGCTACTTTGTTTCCTTCTCTGTCTCAACTCTTCCCTCTCTCTAGCTCCTTCTCTGTTTCCTACAACGACCAACTTTCTCTCTCTGTCTTTTTACAGTGCCCCCACCTTTCTCTCCCTCTGTCGCCTACATCACACACCATCTTTTTATCTTCCTCTGTCTTTTACAATGCCCTACACCTCTCTCCTCCTTTGTCTCCTATAACACACCCCCATCCTCTTCTCTTCCTTTGTCTTTTACATTGCCCTACATCTCTCCCCCCTCTGTCTCCTATAGTACACCCCCACACTTTCCCTCTATCTCCTATAGTGCCTGCATCCTCCGCTCGGCAGTGCCTTATCACAGCGCGTTCCACCCCCATAGTATCGTTCATCCACCTCCTTTGGCTGCAAGTTCCATTCTTCTTTTGGTCGCGAATCCCTCGACTACAACTTCACCACACTAGTATTCCTCCATATTGCGATATGAAGAGAATTAAGACCAAACACATTCCTTGAATCAATATTTCAAGGCTTAACCACAAGCTTGGCTGAAGCAACTATGAATTTAAAGAAGATTTCATAAGCGATAAAGTTACAAGATGGAATCTGAGGTTGCTTATCTGTGAGTTTTATTTCAAAGCAGTCTAATTATTAGTTGATTACGCATCATTTAAATCATCTCTAAAGTATTGTCTTTATTCCATGCTGTCCATTATATCGTGAGATGTGTGAATCTGCAACTTTGATTGCTCAGTTTTGATATTGACTTTAGAATGATATTGACTTTAGAACTTACCCTGCATAATATAAACATTGTAGTTTATTCGATTGAGATTAGAAATGTGTAAAACTATTCTTGCAATCTTGTTTAAATTCATTTGCAACATTGTTAGTTTTGGATTATTATCCTGCTGAAGATCATTCTGTTTGGTGAAACGTAGTGAGTTTGATTATATCACTAGTTTTCTACATGGCACACACTCACCGTTTTACATCAAATAGCTATTTGTATGTTTGACTTCATACATTTCCTTATGCACGTACTCTACAGAGTGTACTTTTGAGTGACCCTTAAGAATAATTACAACATTACGTAATAAAGTAGACACCAACAAATATGGACCATATTTTGTTTCAGCCTTCTTTTCTTTATTTTCTCTAGTCTCACTTCATGTTACCTGCAAGGTTGCACCCACACATGATGGTGAGCTTTAAAGCCAGTCAAAGATGCTAAATTATTAGGAATAAATACAATTTACAGCAATCATAAACAATGGATTTGCAAGTGTCACTGTAGCACAATGGTAAAGCCTCTTTGCAGTTAGCTAGAGGTCTTGGGTTCAAATCCCGCTTGCACCGGGCTACGACCTATATTTAAAAAAAAAATAAAGAATCAATCTCAATAGTGTGTTTCTATACATATGTAAGTATTACCAAGGTGTTCAAGAGATTATTTTCCCGTGAATTCACCTCATGAACAAAAATTTCACTTCCTTGCTCATTCACACAGATTGTTGATAACTTAAGTAGTCATGCATGCAACTGTGACTCATCTTTAGTCTCACACAATAGAATATGTCTAAAATATAACCACTTGTTACACAAGCCCTAAATATTCATAAAATTCACATCATAACAGTTCCTGTATGGAAGTTGAATCATTTAGCCTCAAAATTATGTTTAATTTTAAGAAATACAATTCATATATCTTTTATACTACCCAATCACCCACAAAGTTATTATAATACCAACATCAACCATATTAACTACTCACATAGAATGGGATATTACCAGACTACAACCTTGTAACACATAGGCTTAGCTAGTATCACTCAACCCATTCAAAAGCACGAGATCAGGTAATTGTCATGACATGGCCATTAAAACATGGACCATCTATACCAATTTTCCATGTAGAAATAATAATTATCAGAACTCTTACACCTTATGAAATCATCCATGCAGGGGTATGATAGCTATAGAGATGGACTTGTAGACACTGAAGTGGATAGCGTGTACACTTAAAGGAACTACGATCCTACGACACAACTTGTATTACAGTTCTCGAAGTTTTGCGATTTTATTCGTAGCACTAGCTTAATATTCACAAAGGGTAATAAGAAACAATATTTCCATTACTCACAAAGAGCACTGTAATATCACCCCTCACCGTGTATCATCCAACCAAGTATTCCACGTACAGTATATAACGACAATAATATAACATAAATCAAACAAACCAGTTATTCAATTTCAAACATAATAGACGGAAACATTGCTCTACACCCTGAAGTCTCCCTTTATCTCTACCATGGAAAAAGTTATACAAGTGGAAAGTGTCTTTATCGTTACATGGTCTTTGTTCAACAGTAGATTCTTTAGGACAACCTATCCTACTTATCATATTTTATTGTCTCTCTTGATTGCTGATGCGACACTTGTCAATTTACTTCTTAATTGTTGCTATGTCTCTATCTTTGATATCCTCAATTCATTAGCAATTCTAGTCCAATGGAGGATAAAAACTACCTTCATTATCAATTTATCATTACCCAAAAGTGCTTGATTTAAACGAAATATCAAAAGCTAACTACTCACAAATAACGCTTATGATTTATTGTAACCCTTTTCTTAAAAGCCTATAACTTTCTCATTCACTTTCCCACAAGTTCTCAAGTTACTAATCATATCCCATACTTTCATATCCTTCGCATAAACCCATAAGCACATAGCCTACTAATGGTACACACAAACTTAGTTTATAACAGATTCATAAGCACAATGTTCTTATTGCATATATAAGTACTTAGTCTTTATTGAATATGTAATCACATAACTTCCAGCAAATATATAAGCACATAAGTTTTTATAGAGACATCATTGCGTAGGTTCTAGTGAATGCATAAGCACGTAGTTTACTGTTGAGAACATACATAACCTTCTTGTGGATCTATAAACATGTAGCCTACTAAAGAAATCCATCCATTCACAACCATCTACTGGATTCCCAAAAAGAAACCTACAAGTTGACAAGTATATTCCCAAAGTTCACAAATGCCAACAGAAATTTCAAAAAGTGTTCAACTCTCAATGAAATCTACAAAGTTTAGCACATAGCTTCTAATGAACACATAAGTATTCCACAATATTCATAATTTGTAACGAATCCACAATTTTTAACTTTCTTATACATCCAAACTTGCACAAAATATACAATACTCAAATGGATACATTACAGATATATTTTAGTAATAACTCTGTCTTGGATTTCCGATCACTCCATCATATTTCAGTGATAAACTCCTGCTACAAATATCTAATTGTAACAAAACAAGATTCGTTGGAAAGTAGACCTCATGATCTTTCCAACTGTACCTTATATAATTGTACTTATTTTAGAAACAACAGTCTTTATCTGAACAAGTTTTTTCTCAGTCATGCAGAATTCTGCACCCTTCCCATTAACTTTCATACTTTCTAATAATCCAAAAGGTTCACAATTACTTTTTTATAGATTTAAAAGGTTGTATTCACAGTTACTTTTCATAGATTTAAAAAGTTTACAACTTTTTAATAGATTCACAAAATTCAGAACTCTCTAATAGATCCACAAATTACTAGCTTTCTAGTAGAATGACCGTCCATAACTTTCTAGTAAATTGCAAAGTTCTTAAAATTTCTACGAGGTTAACAAAATTCACTACTTTCTAATAGGTATACATGAATTCTCAAGCATCAAATTTTTTAATAAATTAACAAGTTCACTTAATAATGAGTTTCACATTCTAACATATGTTATCTAAGAATTTAAAGATCAAAAGAGAGGCAGATAGCACCACTTACTTGTTTGGTTCTTCTCTTTCTTTTTCTTTCCTTTCTTCCTTCCCATCCTTTTGACTTGGGATTTGAAGCAAAGAGGGTCTAAGAGAGATGAGGAAGAACAAAGAGATAAGGAAGTTATGAAATGAAAGGAGAGGGTGGTGATGCTCTTACCTTTTCCTTCTCTTTTTTCTTCATTTCCTCTCGTTTCTTCCTTTCATTTTCTTCATTTTCTCTCATTTTCATTTAAATTCCCTCCTACTAGGACCGGCCACAACAAGAGGTACAAAATTATTTTTCTTTCTTCATTTCTCTCCATCCTTCTAGAATTTTGCTTAGGTGTCCGCTTCCACTTGTCTCTTTCTCATATATTTACGTGGACAAATATAACATGAACACATGCATGACCCGTACATGCATATCATACGTACACATCCATGTCCCATACACTTTTGGAATTTAAAATCCCATATTATCAAATCATTTGTTAAAATTTTATCACATAGAGATCATCCAAATTTTATAGGTTTGCACATAGTAATCAAGTAAATAATATTTTAACATTTCAGGGTGTTACATAATGTGTCATTGTTTAAGGCGTTCCCTGTGTATGTGATAATCTTTCTGTGCAGTGATTGAAAATGTGACTCAATTGTCAGTGTAGAAACAGGGAACTTGATTATTTCCTTTCTTTACACAAATATAGCATGAACATGTGCATGACCCGTACATGCATATCATACTTACACGTCCATTTCCTGTACACTTTCGGAATTTAAAATCCCATATTATCAAATCATTTGTTAAAATTTTATCACATAGCAAGATCTACCAAAATTTGTAGGTTTGCACACAGTAATGAAGTAAATAATATTTTAAAATTTCAGGATGTTACATAATGTGCCATTGTTTAAGGCGTTCCCTGTGTATGTGGTAATCTTTCTGTGCAGTGATTGAAAATGTGACTCAATTGGCTAGCGTAGTACTAAACAGGGAACTTGATTACTTCCTTTCTTTACAGGTTGCTTGATTTATGAACTCTTTTCCGGAACGAGGCTGGCCAAAACAGAGGAGCTGCGTAACACCAGTGCTATTCCAAAGGTTTTTACTTGAAATTAACCAATCCATGTTTCTCTTTTGTCGACATGTTCTTTTGGTTTATGGATTTGATGCTATTCAAGATAATTTTTCTATCCTATATTTTCAACTGCCTTTTATCGTCAATATTCTAGTTACCCATCACTGCTCAGCGTCTAAGACTCTTCCCATAAATTGTGTTGGCTTTTGTGCATGATTCAAACTTGAGAAAGTTCCACATAAGAATTGACCCAGAGTTTATGATCTGCTGCTATCAATCTGACACAATGTTTGAATGAGTTGGTGCCAAATTCTTTGACAATGCAAGTAAAAGCTAGGTAGGCCCTGCCATTGAACTTTTATGGACAGTTGGTTGGTTTAGGTTTACATAGCTTTCTAGGTCATGCAACTTAAGCATATGCAACCACCCCTCTAATCCTCTGATTCTGGCAGGAGTGTAAATGAAAACATTTGATGATACGATTTCTATTGGCAATCATTTTCATCTCCTAGTCACAGAAGAAAGCTAAAAAACTAATTGGAGTTAAATTTCAAATCATCCATCGTCTTTGTGTGTGTGTGTGTGTGTGTGTGTGTGTGTGTCTTAAAATGTCTGGAAGGAGAACACCACACTTACTCTTGAAAATTTGTCATTTGCAAGTTATCACTACTTGTCTTGTTACCAATAACTGAGCTATGTCTTTTTTCCTGTGTCAAGTCTTTGCTGCCAGATTATCAAAGACTCTTGAGTTCGGCACCCTCCCGCAGAATGAATCCTTCAAAGCTCATTGATAATAGCGGCAAGTCCCTTTTCTCATTCATATATTAAATTAGCATTTTGTTTTCGTATAATCATGAAGTTTTATATATTGTTTTCCACTTGGTAGAATGCTTTCTCAAGAAGTAACTCTCTTCTGACACCGAATCCACTTATATCTATCAAATGTTTGCTGAGTCTGTTGGATCATGCAGATATATATATATATATATATATATATATATATATATATATATATATATATATATATATATATATATATATATATATATATATATATATATATTTGATATTATTGATTTATTTCTATGTGATATTGATTACTGATGTGTAAACAATTGCCAAGTTACTGAAGATCCGGAGGTGCACCAATTGGATTGGATCACCAGTTGATATCTTGAATCCTTTTAATGCATGCTAATAACTGCAAAAATAAAGTGATATTCTTAGCTGCTTAATTTCTTTTATCGGTTAGAAAAATGGTGCTGGCAGGATGACTGGAGCCCAATCCTTCTCATCGGAGAGAGATGTAGTTCTCTTTAGATCTAAAAAACAAATAATAATACATTTTTTTGTGTTTTCTTATCAATGCAACATTAAAATACAGTTCAAGTTGACGTTTGATTATGATCTAGTTATCTCAAAACGTACCAACAAACTTTAGAGAAATTGGAAACATCAAATCAATGATATTATTTTGGTCATGCAGTTCATGACTGTGGATTCGGATTCTTAATTTATATGAACCATCATTTATTTTAGGCTTATTCCATTTGGAGTCAAAATTCTTAATAAAAACCAATGCCATCTTCATTTTTGTTTCTTTAGTTTTTGTTGTTGTTATTATTTTTCAAGGTGTGTTGACTATCTTGCAGTTCGAACACTTATTATTAGATGGATGTATATACAATTCATGCGCAGACAAGTTCTACTGGAAGTTTGCTTCCAGGCTGTTTCTTTTCCTTTTTGCAAAGAAGAAAAAAGAATCTTATTAGAAGTTGTTTATGTATGCGGTCATAGGAATGGTGTGCACACGGGGAAACAATTTAGTTAATGATTCTCAATGCTTGAGTAGGATTGCCAACATATGTAATGGAGTGACACATTGTGAATAAGAGTTTATGATGAATATGGATTTGTTTGACTGTTGATTCTGGTTTTACGGAAACCAACCCAATCCCTGACAATCTAGCCCTACCAGATCTTACCCTATTACCAACTCTACCGCGTGCTTAAACTGATCAGAAAAATCTAAAGCTTGTTTTTTGTCGGAATGAATAGGTTGAGCGAGGACCATTTAGGATCACCTGATTGCAAATACTAATTTCCAAATAAAACAATAGCAAGAATTACAAGTAAACTTATTTGACTTAAGCAAGAACCCACAATGGTCTTCTTGTGGCATCTCCTTGACTATCTAATCCTACTTTTCCATCCGAAGGTTAACCTGCTAAGAAATTCTAAGCTTGTTGAATAGTTTTCCCCTCCTTTTCTTTTTCTTTTTCCTTAACAAAAGCCTTCGCCTGGACTTGAGCCTAGGACTTTCTTACAACTGATTCCAAACCCTTTACCACATGAGCTTGGCTTCAAGGGCAAGCTTGCGCTAAGTTGCCTTCAAAAAGGTTGAACTAGGTCCAATTGGGGACAAGCTTGTGCTAAGTTGCCTTCAAACAGGTTGAATTAGGTCCAATTGGGATCAGCCAGTTTGCAAGTAATAGTCAATAATGCATGGATGTGATTACAAAGTAAACTTCTTTTGCTTAATCAAGAAGCTAATGGTGTTGCAGTACACCCCTTTCTCTGCCAAACCTGGTTGCAAACCTTTACAAGATGTTTCCGCACTAGATCCTATGCTAGACTCAATACTTCCTCCAAATGTTCTTGCTGAGAAGACATTGCTCTGGGAGCCCTTGGGGTAAGTAAATTCATCAATGAAGGGTTTGATTGGCAGGGTTTTTGTTGCTTGGTTTGTTTTTTGGGTTTTGTATATTATTGGGTGGGGGGTGGTGGTTTAGAGGGTGGGGGGGATGTGATTGATATTTTCATGCTGTAATATAGAAGATTCTTCTTCTGTAAGGTGTTTTAACTATGGTGATGTAAAGGGGGGATATTGTTAGACATTATAGCAAAACTATTTAAGAATAAGTGAGATCCAAGGAGGAGGGGGAGGGAGGGGTGGTAGAGATGGAGGGAGAATGAATTAGAAAAAGAAGACACTTGTTTTAAAATCATTGTTTCTATGGCGGGGTCCATACAGTCATATGCACACGTGCATCAGGGTGGGGCTCTTGGAAGTTAAAGTTACTTTTGATGAAGTTTCAATGCAAGTCTTTTTTCCCATGAGTTTCCACGGTTTTTGAAGTATTTTGCCTTTATTTTTAACATTGCAACACTTTTCTTATTATGACTCCTTTTGAGAAATGTGTTCAGATTGAGAGAGAAAGAGTTATTCGTATATTATTGATGTGGGCAATGCCCCAAATATATAAACATCACAATTACATAGAATTCTAATTAAATACAAAATCCTAGAGTCTAATACTAATACTAATATAATTACTAATTATATCTCCTAATACTCCCCCTCAAGCTGGAGCATATATATCATACATGCCCAATTTGTCACAAATAAAATCTATCCTTGTTTTACCAAGTGATTTTGTAAGACGATCTGCTAATTGGTGTCTTGAAGATATATGCTTCGCTACAATGATCTTATCTTCAAGCTTCTTACGAACTATATGACAATCAACCTCAATATGTTTTGTTCTCTCATAAAACACATCATTTTTAGCAATGTGTATTGTTGTCTTATTGTCACCATATAGTCTCATGTGACACTCTGGGGGAAAGTTAATCTTTGTCAATAAATCTTTTATCCAGATTAGCTCTAATGTCATATTTGTTATTGCCCTGTACTCTAATTCCTGGATTGAGCGACCATACTCTGCTTCTTGCTTTCTCTTGACGCAAGATTTTTTTCAAGAAAGACACAATATCTGTGATCGACCTCTTATTAAACGGGCACCCTGTTCAGTTTGCATCTGAGAAACCTGCTATTCGAGTGTGTCCATGATCTGAATAAAGAAGTCTTTCCCCATAACTTTCTTCAGATACCTCAAAATCTTCATATCCGCCTGCAGGTGAGTAGCCTTCGGGGATGTCAATAAGTGACTCACAACACTGACTGCGAATGTGATGTCCGGTCTAGTCGATGTCAGGTAGTTCAGTTTCTCTACCAATCTCCTGTAACGCCCAGCATTCTCAAGAAGCTCCCTTATATGGTAGCAGCTTTGTGTTTACATCCATCAAAGAATCAATATTCCTGCATTCTAGCATCCCAACATCCGAAAGCAAGTTAAGTACATATTTTCTTTGTGATAGAAGAACACCCTTCTTGAAATTGGCCACCTTAATGCCTAAAAGTACTTTAGGGATTCAGAATCCTTGGTTTGAAACTGCTTCTGCAAAGTACTTATTTAGGCTATCAATCTCCTCCGTGTCATGTCATCTCTTGTGATCACAATATCTACATATACAACTAGTAGAATCCTCTTCTCATGCTGTATCCGTCAAAATACAGAGTGGTCTTTCTCTGACTGCCAAACTCCTAAATTACTGATGCAAAGCGCCCAAACTAGGCTTTCAAAGATTGTTCAGACCGTAGAGTGACTTCTTCAACCTGCAAATCGTACTCTCCCCCTGAGCAAGAAAGCCTGGTGGTTGCTTCATATAAACCTCCTCAAGAATACTATTGAGAAAAGCATTTTTGGTATCCAACTGATGAAGTGGCCAGGGGTACGTTGCTACTAATAACACCAGGATCTGCACGGTGTCATCTTTGCGACCGGAGAGAAGGTATCTACATAATTTAGTCCATATACCTGTGAGTATCTTTTGGCTACCAATCTCACCTTAATCGAGCTAAAGATTCATCTGGGTTTAACTTGATAGTGTCAACCCATTTGCATCCAACGACTTTCTTCCCTGGTGGAAGCAGTGTTTTAAATATCCCCGATATAACCCCGATATTGCGCCGATATTGCGTTTACGGCACCTAGCCGCAATGATTTGGTACATCCAAACCGATATAGCGATTTTCACCCAAAATCGCCGATAAATCGGCATGGACCCGATATATCGGCCGCAATTTTGCCGATTTTGGACCCGATATAGCGTTTTATACTCAATTTCTAGATTAAGTATTTGGGTAATTCGAGCGATGTGGCAATGTGGCATTTGTGAAGATTCTACACTTGGATAGTGATTATGCATTATTAGCTTAATGTAAGTTATCGAGTTAAGTTTATGTTAAACATATAAGTATGATGTTTTATGTAGCTTTATATAATTTATGAATATATTGTCTTATTGAGATGCAATTTAAGATAAGAAGATATATATTTACAGTCCGATTTTGACATCCGATTTTTGAAAATATCCCCGATATGTCCCCGATATATCCCCATCCCCGATAAATTTTCCCGGCCGATGTAGCCGCTGTGGCCGCCATTTAGAACACTGGGTGGAAGTGTGACCAACTCCCAAGTCTCATTATGCTCTAAGGCCGTCATCTCCTTCTGCATCGCCTGAGTCTAACACGGAATAGACAGTGCTTCTGATACATCCTTGAGACCTGAGTGTGAGTGCAAGGAGAGATAGATGAACGAAAAGAAGTCGATAAATGAGAACAAGAAAAATTGGAGAGAGTATGTTGAGTACAATTACTTTTTTTTGAAGTGCAATAGGAAGATCATCAGAAGTAGTTGTATTAGGTAATTGAGCAGTGGCATCCTTACTTGACTCTTGTGAATGACTTGGTACTGAGGCTGACGATGGCACAGGAGGAGTGGTTCGTCGTGTGTAAGCTTGAAGCGAATCTCAAAATCGAAGTGGATCTTTACCCATTACATTTTTAGATGTTGACTTATCTCTATTGATTAATGTCTGATGATAGAATAGATAATTATAGTTATCCTCTGACACTACAGGAGAAAAAGATGTGGAAATTCCCGGTTTAGACTCGAAGAATGTTACATCGGCCAATAAGATATATCTGCCTATATATGGACAAAAACACTTATCACCTTTCTGAGTTCTAGAGTAATCAAGAAAAATCCTTCTAAGAGACCTAGAATCAAGTTGTCTTATGAGAGCTATGATTATGGATAAAACAAACAACAACAACTAAGCCATTTGTCCCAAGTATTTGGGGTAGGCTACATGAACCAAAAAAGAATTCACATGGATCAGCTTTCTTCACTAATTCCTATCCAGATTATGGATAGAACAAAGAAAACCAAAAATTTTGGAGGTAGAGAGACAATTCATACCTGGATACAAAATGGAATATGGGATATTATTTTGCAGTATAGAGGATGACATTTTATTCATCAAGTAGCAAACAGTCAAATTTACATCACCCCAAAATTCTTTTGGTACCTGTCTATGAAATAAAAGAGTCCTAGTAATGTCAAGAAGGTGTCTATTCATACGTTCAGCTACCCCATTCTGCCGATGAGTGTAAACACATGAGGATTGATTGTCATATAGTTCGTAAGTAGCTTGAGAATAAGATCATTGTGGTGAAACATGTATCATCAGGACACGAGTTAGCAGATCTTCTTACCAAACCACTTGGTAAAACAAAGGTATCCCAGAAGACTAGCCTTCTAGGTGGAGTAGCCTAAATCTTTATATTCCCATGATCATCCTCATGTTTAGCCAATGTGGGACTATTTGTTTGCACAATTCTTAACAATCCCCCTTCAAACAAAGAGCATGGGCCTCCCTGCAAGCCGATCTTCCTCAGCCGGGAAGATCATTGCTCAATCGAGGTTACTCCTCTTCATTGCGTTGACAACAACATATCTTACGTGAAGCACCTGGAGCACCACAACTGCCTCGAGAGCTCAATCTCTTTTTGATCCAGTTTAACTAGGGCCCATCGCGCCTTTTGCGTCCTTAGGGGATCTTTCACACATGGTTAAGTTTGGGGGCATGACTCTAATACCACTTGTTCAGATTGAGAGAGAAATAGTTATTCATATATTATTGATATGGGCTCCCCAAATATATAGGCATCACAATTACATAGAATCATAATCAAATACAGAATCCTAATCAGAGTCTAATACTAATATAATACTAATTATATCTCCTAACAACATGAAAGGACAATTTCTTTGGTATTGAATAGAATGGTAGTTAATATATTAAGGAGGGAATTTTAGCTTTTATATGTTCTAACGAATTGCATATTTTCACTTTGCTTTTTGAGAATTTTCCTATAGAACCATGTGTTTTCAAATTATTTTGCAAATATAACCTTCCATTAAGTACTGATTAATATACATTATTAGTGAAAGAAATATAACCTTCCATTCATGACGGGACGATCGACGACAGAGGCAATTCATTTGCTTCGTCAACTTATAGAGTGATTTCGAAAGAGAGAAATTTGCATATGGTCTTTATTGATTTAGAAAAAGCTTATGATAAGGTGCCAAGAGAGGTATTATGGTGGACATTGATGAAAAAGGGAGTTCCCACCAAATAATTGACATAATCAAGGACATGTACGATGGAGTAGTGGCAAATGTCAGAACTTGTGGATGCATAACAAATAATTTTTTTATCACAATTGGATTGCATCAAGGATCTGCGTTGAGTCTATTCTTATTTTTCATAGTGATGGATGAGCTTACTAGAGCTATTCAGGATGGGATACTGTGGTGTATGCTATTTGCTGATGATATTGTCCTAGTCGATGAGACGAGAGCTAGGGTAAATGCCAAATTGAAATTATGGAGGCGAACTTTAGAATCTCGAGGTTTTAGATTAAGTCGGGTCAAAACAGAGTATATGGAGTGCAAATTCAGTAAACAGGGAATCCGAGATTATAGTATTGTGATACTATACGGATAAGGAATACCGATGAGCAGTCATTTTAAGTAATTGGTTTATTATCTAAAAGGATGAGGAGATCAATAGTGATGTCAACCATAGGATTCAAGCCGGCTGGTTGAAATGGAGGAGTGCAATAGGAGTTTTATGTGACCGTAATATTTCGTTATGGCTGAAGGGAAAGTTTTATCGGACTGTTATTAGGTCAGCTTTGTTATATGACACAGAATGTTGGGCTATAAAGAGATATCATGTTCAGAAGATGAATGTAGCGGAGATGTGCGTGCTTCGTTGGATGTGTGGTAACACGAGGAGAGATAAGGTGAGAAATGAGAATATTCGTAATAAGATAGGCGTAGCCCCTATAGAAGAGAAGAATGAAAGAAAATCGCCTATGATGGTTTGGTCATGTGCGACGTAGACCTATAGATGCGCCAATCTGGCGAGTAGAGCGTATCAAATTACGGCAAGTTAAAAGAGAGCAGGGGAGACCGAAGAAAACATGGATGGAGGTGATACGACAAGATATAGAGGCTAAAGGTCTTAATGAAGGCATATTGCTCGATAGGAATGAGTGGAGAAAGTTGATCCATGTGCCCGATCCGGCGTAGTTCTCTTTTGGTTCATGTAGCCTACCCCAAATACTTGGGACAAATGGCTTAGTTGTTGTTTATTAGTGAAAGAAAATTGGCATAAATGCCCTTAGTGATGCTAAATCAGATAAGTTAAAGTCCTTTTAAAAAAATCAAACAGAAACAAGAAATTGAGAATTGTATACCCCATCATCCTCGTTGTTCCTTCACTTTCCCATTTTTGTTGCAAAAGACTAGCAAGAAACCCAAGCCTCCCACCATGTTCTCCTCTCTTGTTAGCGTTATTTGGTGATAATGCACCAAGTGTGAAGTTTCTCAAATTCCAACTTGAATATTCTAAACAAAATATTAAATTCAAAGCTCCTTGTTATCTCGGTTGCTAGGTTTTCGTTCAATATATTCAGTGCTTTTACTTTAAAGAAAGCCCTCTAGTTTTATAGCCTTGACTGAAAAAAAAATCCATTTCAAGTTCAATTCCTTTTTAAACGCCCAAACATTTCACTTGCCCTCTTCATTAAACATAATCATCACCCTTAGCGATTCAAGCTGATGATGGTTCACAGTTAATTGTGTCTCTGCTTGGAGAAAGGCAAAAACTTAAGAAAGTTTTGGGAGAAGGGGAAAAACATATATACAAGATTGGAAGAAGCGAAAGTGGCTTGTGGCTTGCATAAAAAGATGAAGGAAAGAGGAGTGAAAGACTTTATGGAAGCGAGCTTATGATGACTAAGCTTGTTGGTTCAAGAAATGGAAGATAGATGAGGGGAAAAGGAACAAATAGGATAATATGTGGCTTGCAAAGAGACCTGGAAAGAACAAGAGGGAAGAAATCAGGGTTTCGTTATAAAGGAAAAATTGTTTTTAATGACATAGTGTTAATGTGGACCAATGGAGAGGGCATTTTTTCCATATTGAACTCAAATGTTAAAGAGAGCTGGTATTTAGTTTCTAAAAAGTTATTAATTTGGGCTCCCTTGGCTGTAGTCTACTGGAATGGCGTATATGCTAACAATTAGTCCAATGGAATGGCATGTATGCGAAAAATTCAAAATAATACAAGGTTACAATGAGAAATAAGGAAAACAGGGAGAAACATATAATTTTCAAAAACATGAGATATATGCTAAATCCCTACTTAAGTAGAACTTCTCTGGTCAGCAGATGTTCGTTCCAGTTCTAGCTGTCTTAGGAAAATTGTTTTAAGTAAGATGTTTGAATTGTCCTCTGATCATAGAAATGCCATCTCAAGCATATAGAGGGCCTGGATTGTGGTGTGCCCTTTACTCGTCAATTTTTCGGATAAAAAAAGTGAGGGGATTCCTTGACAAGCTTCTCAGCTAAGGCAGCCAAGGCATCCAGCCGTCTTAATAAAATGTTTGTGGACTTGATGTCATGCCTCAATCCATTGGATGCTGGGTCGAACTTGTTACTAGCCATGTGCTATTCAATGAGTTTCAGTCTTTATTAACCTAAATATGATAGCAACTGGATTAAATTATCGTATCTCACTGCTGATCATTATAGATGAGCTAATCATTTCAGAGTTTTAGTTTTGAACACTTATATTACTGTCCCTGGTGCCGGGGATCTGCCCCTTAGAAGCACTACTTTGCTGGTGTTAAAGATTACTCCTAGGTCGCTGAAGCATTAGTCCTAATTAAGCAGCTGGCTGCTGACTAGTGTATGTAAATTGTGATTGCAAGCTCTCTTGCAAAACAATCCATGGGATGGAGAGGTAAACAAATTTGCAACAGCATTAGAGAAGGATCTTGGGGGTCTAGCAGAGGAAGACAGCTTATGTTCTCAGCTTTGAGATTGGGTCTTTTGACTAGGCCGCGGTAATAAGGGAGAATGCTCCAAAGTGCTCGTCAAATTTTCTTTTGAATTGGAAGATACCTATATATACCTGGTGATGATATATTTCCTTTAAAATGATAACTATGAGTTGCCACTAAAGTTAAGATAACTGGTTGCATAGATAAATCTTCCAATATTGAATTTTTGATTATATTGTTAGCGGGATGAGCCTTTTTTTGGGAATGGGTCATATGGCATGAGGAAACTGGGAGTTGTCTGAAGAGGATATTTGGCGATTAACTGGATTATTTGTCTGCAGGAAAGCTTGTCTCGAGATGGATCATCCGTTGGTCACATTGGTTCGAAGTGTAATGTTGCAAAGATCTTGGGGATCCTAAGAATATCTTGTTGCAAGTTCATCACTGTGTTATTCTATAATTGATTGGAATATGATAAAAATGTGAATACAATTGCCTATTTTCATCTATCATTCATTGAGGGAGGTTAGATTGTTTCCCGTAGTTAACAAGGTGGTAGGAAATGTTGGGATTTGATGTCTCGAATCCACTTGAGCTGTTAAAGTGGAATATGGCAAGAGGGAACGATGATTTAGTCCCACATTGATTAGAAGAAAAGATGTTGTGTTCAAATATGATTAGATTCAAGACTCCAATAAGGGTTTCACTTTTTGGGTCATATGGATTATAATGATATTTAATTTGGTTTTTATGTTAATCAAGTTAAGATTGATTGATATACACCTTTGACCTCATTATCTTTATTTTGTCTCATAACACTGATTAAGTAGCTTTCTTCCAAAGTTTTCCTATAGAATCTTAACTTAAAATATGATTGCTGCAGTGCCTTTTCTGTAAAAGGCTGAACTCTTAAAGTTGCGTTATGGTAATTCCTCAACATAGATTAGGATCAGCTTATCCATATTTTATTTGGATTGTAGTGTGGGTCCTGTATAAATCTTGTAACAGAGCAAGGCAATTTGTTTAAAGGTCTTGTATGTCTTGATGCCCGAGTTCTACTATCAAATTCATAAAACATATGTCATAGTTTACTATGTGCATTTAAGCTTTCATTTTTAGCCAATGTAACTGTCTTTCTTTCTGCCGACTTCTTTTGGTTATAAAGATGCTGTACTTCTTTTTTAGAAACTTATATCAGTTTGGTGTCCCCATCCCGTGCTGATCTCGAGTCTACTTTGGCAGAATATTTTCACAATAAATTGGTGGAAACTATACAATTTATGGAAATTCTGAATTTAAAAGACAGTGTTGAGAAAGACATCTTTTTCAGGAAGCTCCCGAACTTAGTGGAACAACTGCCCCGCCAAATTGTGTTGAAAAAGGTACCTAAATATCTCCACAAAGAAGTTTATAATAATTTTTCAGAAAATAATTTCCAACTTACGTTTTGAACAAGAAATGCTTAATAACTCTAATATGTTTGGCTATTGCAGTTACTTCCGCTGTTAGGTTCGGGCTTAGAATTCGGTTCAGCTGCTGCTCCTGCATTGACTGCATTGTTGAAAATGGGCTCTTGGCTTTCAGCAGAGGAGTTCAGTATCAAGGTCACTCTGTGCTCACTTCTATTTTCTTAGTGAGCTCAACTATTTTATCCTTGAGTTTTAACCAGACCGACCTGTGTTCCTCCAAATCTTGTGTTCTCCAAATTTCTCCGGTGAATTCATAAACCATGAAGCATATTAACATATTTGTGTTAATATTAGGTATTGCCAACTATAGTTAAACTTTTTGCCTCTAATGATCGAGCAATTCGAGTGGGCCTTCTACAACACATAGATCAGTTTGGAGAATCATTATCAGCCCAAATAGTTGATGAACAAGTAAGTTATAGTGAACTTCATTCATGTCTGTCACTTAACCACTCATTACATAACTTAAGATTTGAAGATTATCTTCAGTTTGAACTTTCTATCATTGTCTGTAGCCCCTGATTTCCTTCATGGACGCCTTCCTGTAGGTTTTTCCTCATGTTGCCACTGGTTTTTCTGATACTTCTGCTTTTCTTCGTGAACTGACACTGAAGTCCATGCTAATTTTGGCACCAAAGGTAAGCAATTCCATCAAGTCTAGCTTGCCAAACTAGTGTTGCACTTTCTTGACATTTAGAATTTCTTAATCAAATTTCCATGTTAGTTCATTTTGTTTTCTGTTGCAATTTCAAATGGTGGGTGGATTGTCAATATCAAGTTACATTCAACATTTGTTGTCATGTGCCATTTAATGCTTAAATTTGAAATCTCTGTATAATTTCTTTCCTAAATTAGCAAGACATTCATATACTTCTTTTGTGTGCCTGTGCTTTTGCATGTTTCATAATCTAGATTTTTTTCGTAAATATGATGATTTAGCATTTTCTGCCCGGAATATTCTCTGGTTAAAACTCGCCATCATTTCTGCCATGCATGTTCTTGCAAGATAATATTCTTATCTCTTGTCTTGAAACAAAGAGTGAGATTTACATCTAATAGAGGTTTGATTCCTTGGTTATACTATTGTTAGGTAATTGAGAAGAAGTCCTAATATGTTGATTAAAGCATGATGCAATTCCAACTTTTTGACAGTTGAATGTACCCTTTCCTTTCTTCCAATAACCACACGACTCTCGCTGGGGGTGTGCGCGTGCTGGGCTTATGGGTGTGGTCACTGCATGTGTCCATGCATGTGCAGCATTCACATCTTTTTGTTTACTTACCTGATTGTTGTTGTATCCTCAGGATAGTAAAATTAAGTCCTGTTACATCAATATAGAACATAAGCTCTATTTACAAATCTCTAGTTGGTAGAAAAACATATATTCAAGCATATAATTGGTTGGGCTTGGACATGCACAACCACTAGCGGGTGTGATACAGACTTGAATCTCTAAAGAGATCTGGAGATGAATGATACTAAGACTTGTTTCTGATAAGGTAGATCTTTGGTACTTGGCATATGGTGACACTTGACATTTACATGAGCATAATTAAAGGTGGCAATAGGCCAGGTTTGGGCAGGCCTCATATAGACCCGGACTGGACCAAACAAATCGTTCGGCCGCACGATGTTTTAGGCAAGACTTTGAAACTCAGTTCCAAGCCCCTGCTTGGTCTAGAGCTCTTGATATGTGTACAGTTTCTGATGAGAACATCACGCTCAGTTGCTAGTTATTTTTTTGCCTTAGTTATTTTGAGCTTAGTTTTATTTTATTATGAAATTTAGTCCCACATCAGTTGTGATGGGGAAGTTCGCTTTGTAAGAGCTTATTTAAAGAGGCTCAACTCAATAAATAAAGTAGACAATAATTAAATGAAAACTTTTTAGTTTAAATTTTTTGAGCCTTTGAGTTATTGAGATTGGGGTGCGAAGCCCGTGGTACAAGGGGTGCGAAGCCTGTGGTGCAAGGGGTGCGAAGCCCAAATTTATCTGGTTCTTTTCTCAAACTTTACTTTTTTTTTTTCAAAACCCTAATTTTTTTTCTTTCAATTGAAAGTGATTGCGATCCTGTATTACATCAGCTTGGTATCAGAGCTTAGGTCTCAATTTCCTTCAAATTTTCTTCCCCCTTTTCAAATTTCTCTTCCCTCTATCCAAAAATCCCTAGATCTATTTCCAAAAAAAACCAAAAAAAGAATTTAAAAAATTATTGTTCAGATTATTGTTCACGTGAACAATAATCACCCAATTACTGTTCACGTGAACAGTAATCGCCCCCGGTTACTGTTTAGTGAATAGTAATCACCCCAGTTGCTGTTCATCTCCCCAAACCCAAAACTTGTCCATTCGGAGTCCATTTCGAGTTCTGTTCGAAACATTGGGTTCGTGATTGAGCCGCAGAGCCACTGAAGGGAATTCGTAGCATTTGAGCAGCAGATTCGACCTTAGCGAGCCGTATTTAGTGCCAATACTGTCCCTACAACAGAAAATCAGAGTTTCAGTTCACATTTTCAGCCTGATTTGAGTTCACTTCGAGCCACTAAGATTCTTTAGTAACATCTGATCTTTATACACTAAGTTTTATTTATAGGGTTTTACTTTTATTTCAAATACATATATACTAATGGTGATGAGAAGGAGGTTGAAAGGGACATGTATGCAGCTCTCTCGTATTTTCGAGATTCTAATGATCAGGATGAGTATGAAAAGTGAGAAAATCATCTTGAGAATTTCTTCAGGTATTTCTTGTTGACACATGCGCAGAAGTGCCACTATGCCCAATTAAAGCTGGTTGGAGAAGCTTATTGGTGGTGGAAAGACAGTCATATCGACTGCCGAGATTGGCTTATCTTACAAGTGCTTTTCGTGGCCGGTATGCTCCAGACCTCGAGGGGTCACAATTCAACGATTTGATCGCTGAATATAAGGAGATTCTCACTGACATTATGAAGATGCTAGAAAGTAAGGTGGTAGAGGTTGTTGAAGATCCAGAGCTAGAGCTAGGGATAAAAGTTGGTGCTGAGTTGGTGTCAAGAAGAGATTTTCCCACGACTCACGGAAGTAGTAGATTTACCTATTAAGATCCTTGTAGATTTTCCAACAGAGCCCACCTTGGAGCTAGTACAATCTTTGACAGTTATGAGGGCTTCACTTTTCTTGAGATCACCTGATGTGTACGAACCATTGTAGATCTTTCTACATGAAACTTGTTCACAGGAGATTAGTGCCTTGGTATGGGTCAGTTTTCAGTGGAGCTGAGTTAGCTTGTTACGTTGCATGTGTCTTACTCGAGCTCCCATCGAGGTCACTTGTTTGTCACGGAAGCCAGCTCCACCTCCACCACCTTGGTCTCGATGTGATGCACTAGTACTGCTGCTACGACCACCTCCATGGCCTGATTGAAATGCTTCAAGAGGGGTGTCCTCACTCGACAGGGTCGAGTTTCTCCCACCCCAGGGGAAATGATGAGGATATCACGTTCAATTGCTAGTTATTTTCATGCCTTAGTTATTTTGAGTTTAGTTTTATTTTATTATGAAATTTACTCCCATCGGTTATGATGGGAAGTTCGCTTTGTAAGAGCCTATTTAAGGAGGCTCAACTCAATGAATAAAGGAGACAGTGATTAAATGAAAATTTTTCAGTTTAAATTTCTTGAGTTTTTGAGTTCTTGAGATTGGAGTGTGAAGCCCAAATTTATTTGATTTTTTCTCAAACCCTAATTCTTCTTTTCTCAAAATCCTAATTTTTCCTTTTCTTTGAATTGGAAGGTGATTGCCATCCTGTATTATATCAGCTTCTCTCTCAGAGAATTTTTTTCATAGCAATTCTGCATTATTTTAACACATACTTCAAATTTACAGAAATTTGATCATTAACTCAGTGCTTGTTGATTTTAGTTTCAATAGGGCAGGGGTTCAAGTGTTGACATACACACATGTCTGAACTTTGAATGGTAAAATTATTTTTATTAATCAAAAGAGGAATACAAAATATTATATTAAATACAACCTCTCTCATAACTGTCTCACATGAGAACCCAGTCACTTAATACAACTCTTAATAACTCGAAATAACTTAAAAAACTCATTATAAAATAATGATAACACACTAAAAATAGTTCCGTGACTCGCCTTGAAGAAGCACTATCCATCTCACCAGATCTACTATTCGAAAGAGAATTTGACACATAAAACATCTGGTCTCTTGTAGATGATCAACTCACAAATATGATATCAACTGAATGTACTGATCGACATCCTCTTGTAGATCTTAGATTGATTAAATGTACTGATCGGAGCAACGATAAAAGAAAAGATGATGACTTACCCTCTTGTAGATTCAAATTTTGAATGGGTTATTAGGTATCTTGATCACCGTCAAACAGCTATGAACTCGATCATCGGCGAAATCATTGGACCGATAGCAAACATAACCATAACTCGCTACTATGGATAATTCATAGTAGCCCCATATGAGAGAAGAAGAGATTGTAAGGGAACATTGAGATGGATAGGATCGTTAGCCACTCCTAGTAGTTAAGATTGCATGAAGTCTCGTGCACGTCCTCTCTCAACTGCGAAGATGAATGACGAAAAGTAACCCTTGCCGCAATCAATCCTCAAATCTAAAAGGAAATTGAGATGGCTAGGATCTCTAGTGGCTAGGATCTCTAGTCACCCCTCGACAGTTAAGTTCACACGAAATCTCACGCGCATCTTGTCCCAATTACGAAGATAAATGATGAAAAATAACCCTTGCCGCTATCAATCCCGGAATCTCATATTTCATCTCATGAAATTCTCTCTAGCACCATGTCACAACTAGGGAAGAGAAAGCTTTAGCCGGAAAAAAGGAGGTGAAGGGGGAAGCCGCGCACAATGACTTCCACCATCTAGGGTTTCTAGGGGTTTGATATATATATATATATATATGAAAGGTAAAGACTTACACACCCATACTAATTACCCAAGCCCAACTCTGTTCGACAACAATGGGAATCAAACCTAGAACCTTCCCCTTAAGAGGAACGACTGTTACCGATGGGCTTTCACTATATGTGTGTCCCGCTTTCTTTTCTAGTTATGTTTATTCTGCGAAAAACACCGGAAAAGTGTAAGTGGAGAACCGTTTGAAACGTTTTTCTCTTTTCCGCTGTTTGTTTTGCTGTAAATTCACTTGCACTTTTTACACCCACATTTTCTTACTTGCAGCTACTCAGTTAATTTTGTTGTCATGTAAATCTCAAACTCTCATTTTCTCACTTGCAGCTGCTACATTTAATTTTATGGTCATATAAATCTCACTTGTAGCTCAAAACAGTTACTTAATAATTAATATTTAATTTAATTAATTTGATATTATTAAATATTTAATATTTTTCAATATTATTTAATAATACTTGATTTTTATTTAATAATTAATAATTTAATCTTTCATATTTAAAATTTTTATTAGTTTAATAGTTGTATATTTTACTATTGTTTAATTTTTATATTTTATTACTTTAATTTAATACTGTTATTTAATATTTTTGAAATTTATTTAATTTTTATTTTTATTTGTTATTTATTATATATTATTGTTTTAAATATTTATTATTATTTAAATATTTTTATTTAATAGTTTATTATTTATTAATATAATAATTAATAATTTAAGTTTTTAATATTTCTGTTTGTAAATAATATTATAATATTCTATCTATTTTAATATTTTTAATTATTAGAATATTTTAAATATTTATTTATTACTTATTTATTATTATTTTTATTACTATTAGATATTTGGTTAACAAATTTATTTTACATTTTAATTTTAATAGTAGATTTAATTTAATAATATTGGTAATACTTCAATCACCAAATAGTTAATTTTGTGGTCTACTTTCCCACTTAAACTTTCACATTACTAATCAAACACTATAAAAACACAATATGCACTTTCACATTTCTCATTTACCACTTGCACCTTTTCCTGCCACTTGCAGCAAACCAAACATGCCCTTTATGTGCTAAGGGGAAAACCCTGCCAGGTCCAAATAGATATGCCCAAGAGTGCTTGCTTTGCTTGTTAAATGTTGGTTGGCCAAGTCAACATAAAACATGGTAGGGAATGGAAAAGCGAGAGATGAATCTAATAGGATGTATGCAATTTCTGTTACTAGAGCTATCATCACGCATTAATTAGAACACTGCAGGATGGCCATTTGAGTAATGGAGTTCCTTGTATGTATTTACTAGAAAAATGAAATGCTAGAAGTGTAAGCTGGATGAAAGAAATAAACACAAATGAGAGAGATTTGCTAGTACGGAGGCGATGCAATATATTTAAGAGTTGAATGATGCTAAGAGGTGCTGACAGATTCTGCTTACAAGGCTATATGCTAATTACAAAATCACAGATAGCTGATTGTCAGCAACGCATG
The DNA here is from genome assembly GCA_038442645.1 of Agave tequilana. Taxonomy (NCBI): domain Eukaryota; kingdom Viridiplantae; phylum Streptophyta; class Magnoliopsida; order Asparagales; family Asparagaceae; genus Agave; species Agave tequilana. Next base: position 23,369 of record JAVJIF010005839.1, on the reverse strand, counting down.
GTAGTTGTAGGTACAAATTTTCTCAGTGTTGACTGATAGAGAAATAAGTTGGTTGAAAAAGTCAATAGACCATAATCTGACATGTTGATTGGTAGAACTTAACTCAGATTCTGTCAATAATATAGTATATTTGCAGGAATATCCTGATTTATCAATAAATGTTAATTACAGGGAAGTATTTAGCCAAGTACCATAACAATGCATGACATGGAGTATTTGTTATGCCTGGAGCACGATGATGTTCTTGTTATTTCGAAAATTGACATTGTTGCTTAGTTTGCAAACATATCACAATGTTGACCGCCTTTTTGTTCGAAATCCCTAAAATTAACTCCTTTTGCAGATTTCACCAACTAATATAAACTGTTGTTAAGGTATGGTATATTGCCATAAATTCCTTTGAAAATCAATTGACCGCCTTAAACTAAAAATGTAAAAGGTGACACAAGGCCCCACCTTGACGTCCCTTCCAAATTGGTGCTTTGATGTCCTCCTTTTGAAGCAAAGAAAATAAGTTGTTCAATAAAACTTGAATTGGAACTTAGTCCAATTATAGAATATATCATGTGTGTGTAAAAATTTTTCATCCAATTTCTTATGCATAGAAGGAAAGGTTAAAGCCCACCTCCTAGTTTCAGGGTTTTTAGTTGGAACACATAGGTGATTTGTTAGAGAAGTTCAGGGGTCCTTTTTGGTGGGTTTCTGAGATATATGCCCCCAAATCTTCCCTCTATAGAAAATACCTTCTAAATTATTGATAATGCCAATGTATCCCCCAAATCCTTCGGACCTTAATACCTTGCCTCTCAATTTTGGCCTTGAACGAAATAAAGCTATCTTACCCGTATGCCTTTTCCTCTTCTCTTCGTCATTGTTTATCTTTTCCATCTCGGTTTGCTTGTATCTTGGGATATTGACAGGGTTTTAGGAGTAACTTGCTCTGTAGCTGCCTAATGTATCAACGTTTATCATTTTAGCCACCCTCGTGTTTTCGTCCCATTACTTAGCCCTCCAGCCCCCATGTTTATCAACTATGTTATCATAAAGCTATTGTGATGAATTTATCTTCTCATCTTTGTTCTTATACCCTCTTCTCCCTCACCTTTCTCCCATTATCCCATGTCTTTCCCCCCTTTTCTTTCTTCATTCACCCTCACCATTTTCCATCCACTATGCACTACTTCGATCATAAACTCTCCGATGCTCAGACCTCAAGGTCCTTAATTCGCCCTCTCCTTTGCAAATGCTAACCCAAACCCCTCCCTCTATTTACCCTTTCTATTCTCCTTTAGTTTTCTTGATATTATAGAGGAAAAAGTTATGCATGAATGAGAGAAACATACCAAGAGACTCCTTTTAACTTCTTACTAGAACCAAGAAGTAATTTATTCCACCATGGAGCCCAAAGATCACATATTTAAATATTTTCTTCAATTAACCTAATCCTTAGCCTTATACAAGAAGGAATATTTAGTTCCAACAATCTAATTGTTAGGTGAGGTTGATTATCAAAAAGAAAAATATTCTTTGTCTATGAATAGTGAGGTAGAGGACAGAAATATATGTAATGAAGGAAATTGGAGGATCATAAACAGAATGAAAACAAGGAGGGATGGGGTTTAACGTATTATTAGGAGAAGAGAGAGGTAAAAGGAAATAAAGAAAATTGAAATAGAAAGTGAATGAGAATGAGGAGTATGAGGAACATTGTTGTAGAAAGCCTCTTAATGCCCCACTTTAGGCCCCTCTTTTGCTCTGTTCGTTAGAGCTTTAGCCTGTGGCTGAAATTGTATAAAATGTACGAGCACTGACACATGTATTGTTACGGGTATATATATTGGTACGGTACTTGGCAATTTTATAAAATGTATGGTGGGACATGACTATATTATATTATTGATAAAGTAGTATCAGAGATTAGGAGAGAAAGAGATGAGTTCTAGGTCTCATACTCTAGTCTATATATAATACCAATGTGAATACATCTAATCTCACATGCACTGTGGGACTAAACTAATACAGAGTCTCTCAACACTCTCCCTCAAGCTGGAAAATATATATCATACATGCCTAACTTGTCACAAATAAAATCTACTCGTGTTCCACCAGGTGGTTTGGTAAGAAGATCTGCTAATTGATGTTTTAATGATATATGTTTCACCACAATGATTTTTTCCTCCAGCTTCTTACGAACTAATGACAATCAACCTCAATATGTTTGGTTCTCTCATGGAACACTATATTTTCAGTAATGTGTATTGATGCCTTGTTGTCACCATATAGTCTCATTGGGGGATCCAATCTCTGCAAATAAACTTCTGATTCAGATTAGCTCTAATGTCACATTTACCATCACCCTGTACTCTGACTGCGTTGGACCAAAAGACCACACTCTGCTTTTTTTTTTCAGGAGACGAGGTTTCCTCCAAGAAAGAGACAACATCCTGTGGTCAATCTCCTATCAAAAGGGCACCCTGTCCAGTCTGCATTTGAGAAGCTTGCTACTTTGGTGTGTCCATGATCTGAATAGAGAAACTCTCCCTGGAGCTTTCTTCAGGTACCTTAAAATCCTTATTATCACCTTCAAGTGGGTAGTCCTTAGTGCTGACAAAAAACTGATTTACTACACTAATTGTGAATGTGATATCTAGTTTGGTCATCGTCAGGCAGTTCTGTTTCTTTACCAATCTTGGTGAAAAGTCTGATATTATGATAAAGTAGCATCAGAGATTGAGAGAGATAAAGATGAGTTCTAGGCCTTATACTCTAGTCTATATATAACTATCAATTTGAATACATCTAGTCTCATAGGCAATGTGTGACTAAGCTAATATAAAGTCTCTCTCAACAATTATATTATATATAATAAAGAAAATATTATATAATAAACAAAATATAAAAGTGACATCTAACAATACAACTTTCAAATGCATTATTTGATATGCTCATCATTAAGTAGTACATTCTAGTCAGTTTGAGTATACACAATATCACAAATATACCCTCTTCTAAACAAAAATATGCCCCACAAAGTATAAGTATACCCCCAAACAAAAGTATGCCTCACAAACTACTAGTATACCCCTTCAAACAAAAGTATGTCCCATTAGATACTATTACACACTCTTTCAAACAAAAGTATGCCCCCACAAAATACAAGTATGTCATATTGCCCTACAAAATACAAGTTCTCTTAATTGGAGCCAACTTCCATAGACGTGGCTTCAATATTATCATTATTCTCATCAGTTCCAAACACCACTCTTAGCTCCGACTCATCAAAAGATCGATTTGCAATCTCTAATATGCTTGCACCATCAAAGGAATCAAACTCATCTCTACCTAGATCCCACATCCTTGTCTCTCCTTGAGAATATTTCAAAGATCTCGTTAACAAAAACGAAGGTTTATTTGAATATACACCATGTCCTCCGCTCGTTGTGAAGTCAATTGTTCTTTTTAATAGAATGAATATATTTGTAGGTGCTCCAATTCCTTTCACAGGATGAAGAAAAGCATGGATGACCAAGTAATTTCATAGCCAACCCTGGCAAAATGGGTGTATAAGTCCCATAGATAGCCCACCACACCTTAGGATCCATAATTCCCGTATCATACAAGGAATCATTTTCTGCAAACCATCTAATGCGATGGAAAACTTAGCAAACTTTGTATTGACCATTCCACGCTTTTCATAATTTGGAAAGTACCTTTTCACGCACTTAGCCCTTTCATTAGTGATCTCATCCTTGTGTGGAGCAATCCAGATTGGTGCTTCATTAAGCCAGCGAGCGCTATACCCAGATTTTTATAATGCTAAAATTTACAAAACACAATACTCAAGTATAAAAATGCAAAAGAATAATTTATGAATTATTTTGGATTTAATGAGTGATCCAAGCAATATAATTGTGTTGTCCACCAAAATAGAATGCACCATGCTATAAAATGATGATTCTTTATCATCCCTTTACCTTCTTTCCTATAGGTAACGGTCTTCACTTTCTCAATAATGCAATCTCACATATCATAGACCAAGTGAAGATTTGTCAGAGGATTGAATCATATTATAAATAGGCTCGAAGGAAACAATGTACTCTATTTAGTCCCACCAAATTTCATCTAGAATATTTTGTCACACAAATCGTTCCTTTCCGCATCATCTTCTTTTATATATTCCACAACTCACAATCACCAAATAAAAAGGCCATGCTTATTTCTTTGAACCTCCGTAACATAGCAATAACTGTGACAATTTCGGCTATAGCAAGCATCTTCAATGGCACAAGATGATTGAACATAGAAAATCTCACTGCATGGTTCATAATGAAGTTCCTCATCACCGCAACATCCCCAGTAATTTCGGTAATCGAACTACATTCTTCATAAACTACCTCATTTGCCTCGGTATCATTCGCGACACAAATATTTTGAGAGCAAGATTTAGTGTATGTACAACACAAGAAGTTCAGAAAATGTGTGGATATCTTATCTTCACTTGTCCACTTGTGGTCTTGCAAACCAACACATTATCCATAATAACTTAACACTACATTTCGGGGCTTAACTAGAATAATCCTGAATATACATTGCGTTCCGAAAGAACTTGCACTACATTTTAGGGCCCAACTTCTTTAATATCACATAAGGAGAATGTCCTAAATATACATGTTCTTAATCTTTCCTTCTGCATTCACGTCATTCAAGAACATCGGTCTACCTTTGGTTACTGTCATAACATTAATGAGCGATCTTTGTGAATCAGATCAACCATCACTCATAATGGAGATACCCTTCTTTTCCCATGTGCTTTTTATCGGCACCAATAAGTTTTCAATGTGTGCCTTCTCACTTTGTAAAATAGTACACAAAACATTGTAACCCAGGGGAAAATAACCTCCAACTGTATGGCTTGCGGCATATGTGTAAGATTGAATGAAGTATGGATTTCTTGCCAAATTGAATGACAAACCGGCCATGTAAAACACCCTCGCGATCAATGCATGCAAATCTTCCTAGCTACATGATTAAAAGCCATTTCTATAGTGTTCTCTCCTTCACCTCTCTTTTTTGCAGCTTTGGTGGTGGCTGCAGTGGTTGATGAAGATAAGGAAACAATCTTTGCTTTCTTTGTCTCCAACCTTAATTTCGCTTGCTTAACTGCCCTCCTCATCTCAAGTATATGTTTTTACTTTACGGATTTGCATGGTTTGATGCCAAATAATGACACTTTCAAAAGGTTTCCCTTCATCTCGATATGACCCCTTAAATTTCATTACTATAATGACATCTCTTTCCCGATTTCCCCCTACGCTCCAGAGCTTTGTTGAGTTTTGTGACATACTTCCAAAGCGGAATATTGTCATCAACGGAACTTTTGGAACCATTCGCTTTCTTAAAATTTCTACACAAATTTTGAAATGACAAGGCTATATAAGTGAACGTCTATTAGTCTTTAAACATCACTAAATTTTTTCTTAAAATTTTACCAAGAAACATGATTATTTCCTTCTAATAAGCTGTAATTACAGGAGAAAACGAAAATATCATTTTTTTTTTGCTAAAACTGTGAGTAGAACTCCAACCAAATACAAGTCAAACAAGGAAAACATGACAGTGTGAAAACTGGTAGGAACTGCTCAATTATTATATCTAGAAGAAACTTTATTGGGGCAAATTTACAAGTTTATTGTGGCAGCAAATACTTGTGACACTATGAAAATTTTGTGGCAGCAAATACTAGTGATACTATGATTTTGAACGAAGCATTCATTCAGTGGCAAAGTTTGAGTGAATTAAGACCCGATGCAAATTGATATAAGGAGCACAATTGGCTTCAATTCATATTAACTCATAAAAGAATATGTTTTATTTCCTAAGAATGACATGCACATGGCTGGATGGCCTTACAACAAAAGCAATCTGAAATTCAAAATTTTGGAAAGAAAGTAGGGAAATATGAAAACTGAGAAGGAAAAAAAAAAGAAAAGAAAACTAACATACACATTCAATCTGTCTCGTCGAGACTGAAAGAAGGGGGAAGAAGATGCTGGATTCTCGCCATCATTGCTGGAGATCAGATTGTTCCTCAGAACTGCTATTCAGTTTGAAAAGGTGAAGAAAAAAGAGGAGGGTCATCGATGATGCTAGAGCCTCGTCATCAGTGTTCTAAAAAAAGGGTTTAAGCGGCCGATTAATCGTCCGCTTAAATGTTTTCGGCCTGAAACCGAACAAAATTTGAAGAAAGCGGTCGGATTACTCGGTCAGGCGATTAATTCGCTTAAGCAATGATTAAACGTCTAATCGGTGATTAATTAGCGTCCGTTTAAACGTTAGTTTTCTAAATGGATTCGAATTTCGAACACATTAAGCTAACTGAGCTCAAACCCGATCCAATAATTGAGGATATAAATTGTCACGTATTGAAGAATTTAGGGCTCGCGAGCCTTAAATTTATCTGCATTCTCGATCCTCCTGCGGTGACGATGAAGCTCTTAAATCTCACGAAGAAGTTCTCGATGCTCATGGGGACGAGACGACGAAGCTCCCAAAGCCCTAATTTTATCTGAAGCTCCCGAAGTTCACGGCAGCGACGATTCTCCTGGAAAATTAGGGCTCCCGAAGCTCGACGATGAAGTTCACAAAGCGTTGATTCTCCTATGGCGAACTCCCCCTTCGACGACCTCCCCTTGCGGTTGATCCTTCCACCGCGACCTCCCTCTTTGTCGACAAAAACCTCCCCCTGCGATCAACTCTTTGGTCAGCATCAAAGCGTCGACGGTGACCTCTCCCTACGTCGACGACGACCTCCCCCTGGTCAGCTCTCTCCTCCTAGTGTGCACGTATTTACCCAGGTTCTTACAAATGGTCTTTGTTTCTTTTAATAGGCTAAGGAGTGCCTTAAGCGTGAGAAAGATAGAGTTGCACATTACTTACAGTTGCATCTAGCAGTGAACCAAAGTTTTTGGAAGTATGTAGCTTTTTGAAAGAAATAAATATATTTGTTCATTTAAAAAGCATTTTTTAACTATAGTTGTTGGAGGTAGAGGTACATTGATGTATTTTGAACTGATTGCGTTATTACTTTTTAAATTCCTCTTAGTACTTGCAATTTAGTTTTTCAAGTTATGTTTGCTATATCTTTTATGGTTTTGGGAGTTTATAGAATTCATATTTGCATATTTTAAGTATTATAATATTATTATATATTAAAATAATAATAAAACGCGTAATCCATTTAATCACCTTTTAAACCGTTTAAGCATTATGCGCTCTCGGACCGCGCGCGTACTGAAACCGCTTTTTAGAACATTGCTCGTCATCATGGAGTTGGTACTTCTCCGTGGCTTGTGGAGTCTTGTCAAGGTCAAAACTTCCAAGCTGGCCATTAACCTTGTTTAAGGTTGGAAGGAGGAGGAAGAAGAGAGTTTTCGATGATGATGGACGAACGTTGATGAGGCTGGAGCTTCTTCCACAATGTTCGAGCTTCGTCAATGACGCTGGAGGATCATGGAGCTTTGGCTTCGCTGGAGATCGAAGAAGGGGAAGAAGAGAGGAATTGAAAAAAAGAGAGATAAGGTTAGGGATTTAATAAGCTTTAAGTTTGGGTAGTGGGTTTCAAGTTAGTTAACCAAATAAAAAGCTCAAATGACCATCACGAACTGGATTTGGATAAAATCATGATTTCTTCCACTCTTATCGGGGGAACACCACTGAGTGTGTCAGACACATCGTCCATGCCGCATCCAACCCGTACCGGTGTCAAACACGGTTACAGGGCCCAATTTAAAGTACTGGTGCATCAAAAATAGAATTGAATACTAATGTGTTCGTATTTAATATAAGCACAATAAATATCAATCATTATAAAATTTATATATGCAATTATATGAAACTTCACGAGGTTGAATGTCTATGTACTAAATGAATATTCAATAATTGTATGAATGATTAACTATTGATTAGGAGTTATAAGGAAATTTAATACAAATATGTTTCTAATGCGTACTACATTAAGCATTATGTGGTTAAGTTTGTGTGTGTATGTATATAATTATACACACACAGACACACACAAAACAAATAATTCTATAAACAAATGAATTGAATGCATAATTTCGTACTACGTTTCTAATGTGTAGTACATTAAACATTATGTGGTTAACTATATATATGCTAAACAAATAGTTCGATAAACGAATGAATTGAATAGTAAATTTCGTATTTGATTTGTTTAATTCCTGAAAACAAAGAAGTGTTTGTTTAAGCATGAATATTTCACACGGTATTTGTCTCAAGTATTTCTTATATTTTCTCATGTTTTTAAGCACAATGAAGATTAATCATTACAAAATTCAGATATGTAATTACATAATACTTCATCAGGTAGAATGTATTTGTACTAAATGAGTACTCAACAATAAAATGAATGGTTAAATAATTAGATTTTACTATTAATTAAGAAATATAAGGTGTTAGAATGTACATTCAATAGACCCACATTTCTATGTGAAGTACATCAAACGTTAAGGGGTTATACGCGCGCGCGTGTGTAAATGTTTGTATTTTATTCAGGAATACTAAAAAGTATTTATTTATACTTGTACGATCACCCGAATCGAATCTAATTGAGTACCTACACATTAATAAGTATTCTATCAACTTCCACTGCTACTTTAGTCCCAACTTTTAAGATTTAGGAGATTTTGAGATTGCATATATCATCTTCTTATGTTGATGCTTATTGTTATCATTAAAATTTTAGTGTTATTTTCTTGTTTCTTCATTAGCTATGAAATTCTTAATTTTTTAGGTTTTTTTCCTATTACTTTTATTTTGATTTTTAGTTTTCAAATAGTCCTTGGTGCTTTTGGGCGCTAAAGCCCCACTAAAGCCTAAGCTTGACTTGTCTCTTCACCACTTTCGCTTTTCACATCATTGACAAGGGAGTTGTGCTAAAATTTTGGTTAGGGTTTATGAGTGTAGGATAAGAGAGAGAAGACATGAGAGAAAATTTATTGGGGAGGAGAATGAGGTGGAGAGGGTTTGGTTCGACTTTGGGCTGGGACTTTGGAAGGAGGGGAGGGAGGGGGGAAGAGAGAGAGAGAGAGAGAGAGAGAGAGAGAGGATAAGGGTAAAGTTTTCCATGATAGTTTTAAGTTAGCATTTGAGGAGATTAACCTTGTTAAGTGATGAAGAAAACATGAGGTGATACAGTGATAAAAGTTAAAAGGTTAGGGGGTTTAGAGAATTTATCTGGGTTTTTGAAGTGGAAATGAGAGATGCATTACATCATGATTATTTCAGAAATTAACTTATTCCATTTGTCCTCTTCGCTATCTTCATCTTCATCTCCATCATCATTGTCATCATTATCACTTGCCTAATTGTTTTTCACATTTGCGTGTGGCTTTAATCTCTACAGGCTTCTTGTTTCTATGCTATGTTATTGGCTTAAACCCCAAATCAGAAAAGTATCACATTTCTTATATTTATTCCCCCCTCTTGGTTAGTTGTTTTTAAGTGACACTAATGGCTTATAGGAATCAGTACAACCTGCTGATTTGCAAACTTCAGATACTTGGGTCAAGGATAGCATCATATTTGAGAAGCTAAATCACAGATGATAGAACTTATCTATTAGGATTCAAATCAATTATTAGGTGGCTTTGTGTTGGTGGGTTTCTGATATAGTTCAACTTTGGTTTTATGGTCATGATATTTGTTTGTGCTGTAGAGTTCATGATAAATAGTCGTTAAGATCTATAGTAGAAAACCATGTATGCAAAATGTATACACAGTGCATTATTACTCTGATAAAGTATACACTCTAATGCGGATCACCCTGGATACTTCACTTTACTAAATTATTTTTTGATTTTCTGGTTTATGTAGCGTATTCTCTATAAATACAGATAGTGTAGTGCTATACTGTTTATCTGTTCTTTCTAAACAATTGGATTTTCTTAATTTGTGTGTGCAGTTGTCTCAGCGTACCATTTCAGGATCTTTATTGAAGTACCTTTCAAAGTTACAGGTACATCAGGATTAGCATTTTTTAGTCTAATTTAAAATTCTATCTGTACTATGAAATCTTTCTATTTCAATCAATTACTTTGCTCTTACATTTTGTCCAAGGGTGTACTTCGGCAAGTTCTCATCTGATAAGATCAAATGAGTTCAGTTGTTGTTGGTCTGTGATATTTTCACTAATAGTTGAATTACTTTTTCAGGTGGATGAAGAACCAGCTATTAGGACCAATACTACAATTCTGCTTGGGAATATTGCCAGTTATCTTAATGAGGGGTTTGTCCTGACCCAATCATATTATTTTAAAGATTATTAAATATTAATATATGTTCCTGTTAATACTACTGTTGAGAGAAAGTGAATGCGATTATGCTAGTTTATGTAAAACAGCAGGTCAATTATTTTCTGTTGGAACTTCTTTGAAGCTGAAACTAATACCAGTTGAATATAGATCTTCAAGGAAATACTGATGGCTTTGAATGCATTATGCAGACAAGGAAGAGAGTTTTGATTAATGCTTTTACCGTCCGTGCTTTACGAGATACGTTCTCTCCAGCCCGTGCTGCAGGCATGTGTAATTATTTGATATTTATGTTTAATGATTTCTTGTATATGGCTATGTATATTGTTCATTATTACACGCTTTGTGCTTACTTTTGTTGAAATTTTCTTTGTTCCATTCTCAAAATTCTGTAATGGTAGTATTGCCAGTTACATGACTAATCTCTGTAATTTGCTTTGGCAGGAGTTATGGCTTTAAGTGCCACTAGTTCATACTATGACATGACAGAGATTGCAACACGAATCCTACCTAATATTGTTGTACTCACGATTGATCCAGATGGGTAAATATGATTTACTGTGTGCTTTGTAGTTCTTATTGGCCTCATTCATGCTTTGCATCATTGAACACTGTTTCCATTCCAAACCCCACTCCGATTAGTGATTATTTTTTTGGGAAATTAGGTTTAGGATCCTCTTTTGATTTTGAAAATGCATTTGGAGTTGCCCTTTGATCAAATGACTTACTGTGTAAGAAGCTTGAGTGCCAAAATGGTTTTGTTTAGCCTCCCAGTACCCCACTTTATGTTCAGGACACTTTTTCCTACCATACTACTATAAAAAGGATTGAGATTCCCAAGGCATATTCCATTATTCACTTTAGCCCATAGTGGAATTTCAGTTAGTTGATTAAAAAAAATTAGAAACTTAATGAAAATCTATTGATACTTGTATAAGAGCATAGGGAGATCTTAATTTAAGAATTTCATCTCATCCTTTCCATTCTGCGACTACATTTAAAATTCAACCTATTTGAGAACTTCTTTCAGTTATTTCTTATATTAAACTAATAGTATTAAAACTCGCTGGATGCATAGATCAATCCTTATTTCTCTTACATCTCAAGCACCAGGCCTTTTTAATTTTACTAAATTTTAGATAAGATCTTTATCTTAATCTTCATACATCTCAAATACTAGGCCTATTTAATCCTACTAAAATTATAGATAAGATGTATGAAGTAATCCTTAAAATTTTACATATGAGTCTGTATTTGGTGCTGATCTTAATCTTCATAGATTTCATTCACCATCCATTTGAATCCTTCTAAAACGTTATATCCGCCTGCTCAAATTCTTTTCAACAATGTTAAACTAAGTTTTGGTTAGATAAAAAACTGTTATATGTACCCGTCTTATTGGCATGCTCCCATAATACACACTATATTGAAGTGTGAGTTTTTCTTTCATTCTTTCTATTTTTCTTTGCATTTGATGTTTAACCTATAGGAAAATTATGGTTTCTCTTTAGAGTTAAGCCCCTTTATCCCTAACTCATTTTGTCGCTTTCTGACTCACTGCGAACTATTCCCCCTCTCCGTGCGGGGTGTTGTTTTTTTCTTTTCTTTTTCTTTTTCTTTTTTCTTTTTTTTTTTTTTGGTTTTTTGGGGGTGGGGGGGGGGGGGGGGGGTTGCATGTGTCGAACTCTCTGTATCCTTTTCTCGACATTCTCTAATTCGACTAATTTAATATTACTAATAGTAATCTCTATTTATCCATTCTCTCATCTTTCTCTAAATCAATAGTTTAATACTAATGATAACAGTTCCTCAGTTCTGCTTTTATGAAAAAATATAACACTTTTGTTCGTAACATGTTTCTTTTAGTATAAAAGATGTAACTGGGGATGTTCATCTTGAACTTCTTCGGTGGGCTATCTTGCCAAACAATTCGCTTGCAATTGAGCCGTAGATGAGAGGCCTGGAAGTGGTGGCTATGCATCACAGGTTTTGCATATGAATTATAAACAATGCTTCTGGATCTTACTGTGAACAACCTGGCCTCTGAAGCATAGGATCAGAAATAAATTAGGTCTTGCTATCCTTTGGGGTTTTTAATGATCAAGATTTGTGATTTAGTGGTTCATCAAAATGTACCAAGCATACAAAATTTATTTGCTCAGCGACAGGCTTTCTATATGCTCTAATTTATTTTAAAAGAATTAAATTTACGTCTATGTTATGAAATCTTTTAAGTTTAATCCGTGCGATATCTCTAAGACTTTGAACTAAAGAGGAAACACAGAAGAAGCTGATGGCTTGATGGATTAAGACCTGAAGCCAGATCGGATAAGATATCCACATGTTGCGATCACTTGTATGATTCAGTTTTCCTTTTTAAATTTTGGATGACAATGGGAACTGGTGAAGCAATAGTTTCGGAAACCCAAACATCCCCAATTGTTATTCTCACATTTCAGTTCAGTTAATATCAATGAAGTTTGAAAATAATTCAGCAGCAATGATCCAAGTTTCCAGTTAATTCAAAGCAAAAGATCAAGTAAATGCACATATTGACATATGTCTAACCCCAACCCACAGGGCTCACCCCCACAGGTTAAAGAAATAAAAAAAAAACTGTCCATGTGGATCAACATTTATGGGAGCATGATTCATGTCACTTTGATGGCTTTGTATTCTTTAATACTTGAACGTTATATAGTTTGACCTTTTTTTTTTTTTGAATTGTGTTGATCTTGTCCCTGAAATGAATATTACTTTGTGATGTAATAAATAACCTCAGCTTATCCAACAACCAAGCAATTCACCAAATTGCTTCAATCTTGACATCATTGCCAAAACCTTCATATCACATGTTCATGCAGTATTTGGTATGGCAGCTTTCATTGTTCTTGAAACAGTAACACAGCTTCATAGATATTGATGATTGAATGCATGAGAACCCTGCTTGTACAATTCATTTTCCTGACATCTGTTTTATTGATGGTTGCATGCATAGAAAAACCACTCGCACAATTTACTTTTTTATTTACTCTCATATTTGTGCTCCATGTGTGTTTTGAAATGTTTAAGTACAATTCACCGATAGCAACATAACAATGATTAACCTCTCTGCAATGAAAATATTTATGCAATTAATATAATGCTATTTTAGTGGGCATGTAGCATGTTCTTGATTTTATCTGAGCTTGTTACCTCGTCGAGATATAACATGTGTCTCTAAGGCTTGCTCCTTTTGTCTATAGAGATGTAAGAACAAAGGCATTTCAAGCTATAGATCACTTTTTGCATATGGCAAGGCAATATCATGAAAAGGTATGCCTTTTGATTGTGTCAATTTGTTATTCTTTTTCTGATTGTTTGTGTCATAGGCTATGAATATTAGATTATGAAAACACTATGCTCAGAGAAGCGAATAATGAAACATGGAAGTATGTACTTACCTGCCTTGATAAGCGAAAAATGAAACGCTTAATGTTGTTGCATAATTGGTTTATGAATATACTTTTGAAGTATGAATTATCTTTTGCTCCTAAATGTGTGCAAGAACTATTTGATTAGCATGTAGATTATAGCTAATATTTTTTTGTGTTGCTGATGTGTTTATATGGTTTATCTGGAATAATACCACATGAGTTATATTGAAGTGCTTTATCTGGTTTCTTGTAGCTAAATGCAGGAGATTCTAGTGGTACCGCGAGTGGTGGAACACCACTAATACCTGGAAATGCTAGCTTGCTCGGGTGAGTTCTTGCAGCCCATGAACTGCTGGAGTCAGTTTATCATCATGCATATTTGCAAGTCTTGCAGAATATGCAAGTCAGATCTGATATCTGTTTGTTTGTAGTTATATGTCTTTGATATATCTCAATATACTATTAGTGACCAAAAGTAATAAATAATTTCTAGTTAGAAATCAGATATTGAACACAAAGTCAAAGTAACAGTTCTAGCAGACAATTGATATCTTAATGTGGTGCTGTCGGCAAAGCATCATTGTTCTTTCTGCATTCATGTTGCTTTTCATTAGATCATCTTGTAAATTCGTGTACTCTGAGGAGTCAAATGGTTGTGATAGATTTTGAAGTACTTGTTTTCTTATACATTCAGTTTTTTCCTCTTTGGATGAGGTTGATGTTGCATTCTTTGGATATCATCTTATGCAAACAAGTGCATTTTTCTAGTTTTAATATATAATCATTTGATATGCGTTTTCTTAACTTTTGTGTCCACTTTTCATGTTGGGTTTTTTAATTTCTCTTTTCAAAAACACTGAGACTAACTACCATCGAAAAATTCCACAGATGGGCAATGAGCTCTTTGACACTGAAGGGGAAACCTTCTGAGCACGTTCCGATTGTTTCTTCAAATGCTAGTACCACACTGACTTCAGCAACCTCAAATGCTAGCTCTGGTATGTTTTTCGATTGCTTGATGATAGTTGTCAATCTAACTAATTGTTGGACAATAGCAGCTTTTTTGCTTTTCTTCCTTGTTGGTTGATCCTTTTTTTGGGTGAAGAAGACCAGTCTAGAAATAGGACAAGCTAGATAGCTTAAAATATCTGGAGCCAAAAATACGAGGACCTCATTAGCCAAAAAAAAAGGGATGATCTCCCGTTTTAAGATAATGCGAGACGCTGGCCTCTACTTAGCTTAAGAATATCTTGTGCCAAAAATACGATGACCTCATTAGCAAGGGGAAAAAAGTATGATTTCCCGTTTTAAGATAATGCGAGACACTGCCTCTACTTTAGGATTCGTGTCATATTGATCTATCTTTGTTTTACACTGGTTGTGGCTACCTAATGCAAACCTCCTTTATCATCTGGCTTGGGACAATCCGCGAAAAGACATTAAGCGGAATATTGGTGGAGTTGGCCCTTAACTGGGCTGAATGGAAGAAGAGAATTCATGTAGCGGACTTGGACTAAAGCTTTCGTTGTTGTGCTAGTCTCTTCTTTAGAATTCAAGCCATGATTTTAACAGATATTGATGTCAAGTATACTTTTTAGCAAGAATACTTGTGTATGCTAATATATGCTTATTCGTCGTGCTGCGGAGGCGGGCTCGAAAGTTGTTCCACCTTTTGAGGGTTTCCGGAATGGAGAGACTTGGACTTGGAGGAAATCATGGATATGATTTCAGGGCTGATTCAGTAGTGGCTTCGACCTATTGGACTGGTGCAGCATTGAGCAATAGTGCTTACTGGAGCTCCAACTCGAAGGGGTGCAAGTACGGATCAACATGGTTTCACTCCCCAAGACCTGAGGTGGTTCAAATCTTGGGATGTGAACAATTATAACTATTAATATAGAACTCTCTTTTATATATCCCTACTTGTTTCATGATCTTAAACAGAGCAGTTACTGAAATTTTATTTGTTGCTGAAATTTTTACCTGTTGCTCAGGTAATATGATAAGAACAATGATAATCAAAATCACATGACCCTTATGATACAATTTATATCTCTGTCCAAATAAACACCACAATAACTTTCATTATGAAACTTCATGTAGGATCATGCTTCATCAGATATATTTCAATAACCAAACATTATTTACATTCTAACCAAATCATAATAGCCCATTTTTCCTACTCTCTTTATACAATTTCCAAATAACCGCTGAGATCCATTGACTAACCAACCAAATCATAACAATCCACTTTTTCTGCTCTCTTTATACAATTTCGAAATAACCACTGAGATCCATTCACTAACCAAACTCTCTCTCTCTCTCTCTCTCTCTCTCTCTCTCTCTCACACACACACACACACACACACACACACACCCCTTCGGGAGGATTTGGAAGCAAATCCTACCTATTGGACTTTAATGATACAGATCCAATTTGAAGATTTAATCTGTTGAAGTTGGTCTATATCATTTGGAGTGCTTATAAATTAAAATTTGGACTATTTAAAGTTTTCTTACACATCCATCAAGTAGTCTCAAAACTAATGGCTGAAAGTAGTGAGTAATTTAGTTTTACGGTCTAGAATGTGTGATACCTAACAAAAATTTGGTGTCCAAGGGTTTTAAAGTATTAGATAGATCATGCCTCAAGGGTTGGATTTTCAATTTACATTCTCCATGTCATAGATCAACAAAACTCTTCATTTTCAACTGTCCACTTTTAGGCACTTGATGCATATGTACGAAATCGCATATACATTTGATTTCTTGTTTCGAGACATTTTAAATGGTTTAGATTAAGTTGAATGGTTTTGATCATCTATTAGAGTTGCATAATATAAACTTTCTAAGTGATAGGATCTATAATCAAATCTTATTGATAATATCCTAGTCAAACTTTATAACTATATGTGTGTGCGCGCATGTGCTTAAAAATGTATATATAAGTGCGCATGTGTGTGTATTATACACACCATGGTTCAAAGTCGCGGTTTCGGCTGCCGACGCGGCGGGCACTGTTCCACATTAGTCGCGGCGTCTTGGAATGAACTCGGGCAATACGTGCAAAACACTCTCAAAATTTTTGAAAAAATCACGATAAATCTTAAAAAAATATAGACATCAATTTTATATATCACATGTCCAAAACTAGTTTTTTTAGGGGCAATTGGGGGAATATAATGATTTAGAGGGTAAATTTAAGAAATAGGGTGATTGAGAGTAAATTTATAAATATGAAAGAGTTGGGGGCTAAAATGAGAAAAAATCAAAAATATATATATAAGAGAGGGGGAGAGATCTGACCTAATGAGATCCCCTCTCTCTATTCTCTCTCTCTCTCTCCCCCTCCCCCTCTAATCGATCCCCCCCGCTCCCCCTGTCTGATCGATCTCTCTTTTCCTCTCCCCCCTCTGATCGATCTCTCCCCCTCACTATCTGATCCCTCTCTGATCCCTCTCACCCCACTCTGATCGATTTCTCCCCCATCTCACCCTCTGATCTCCCCCCTCTCCCCCTCTGATATGTCTCTCTCTCTCTCTCCCCTCTCCCTTCCTCTGATCACTCTCAGAGAGCAGAGGGAGAGAGAGCGGAGGGAGGCGGCTGCCTGGAGGCGGGCGACGGCAGGGCCTGGAGGCGAGCAAACGGTGGCGATCTGCAGGTAAGTCGGTTTTTCATTTTTTTTTTTATTCGGATTTTTTCCTTCTTTTTGACTGGACTCGGGTAAAACTCTGAGAAGTCGAGTCTGTAGTTGACTCGGTCATATCGGCTGAGTCAACTCGGAGTTGCGCCCTAGTCGCCTTAAAATAGTGAAACCCATTGAATCACGGATCGGTATCGGAACGGTGAGGGCCGAGTCAGAACCGGAACGGCCGATTCTTCGAACCCTGATACACACACATTTATAACACATACATGTACCCCTAAATTCACTAAATGTGTACTGAGAACCACAAAAGTTGAGCACTATTTTAATGATTTGATGTCAAGAGAATATGGACCCTTGAAGAGTCACTACAAGCCGATGTCACCTTGAAAAATTCAATGATGATTTGGGTGACTTCACCACTGGATAAGCAACTGGAAGATCCAGTAGAATTCAGTTTCATGTAAAACCAATGGGAAGATTTACACATAATAGATATAACAATCCCATGAAAACTGGCTAACCTAGTTCAAATGCCATACTAATAACTTTTAAAGAAACACATTAATTCAAGCAGACATGCATATCACATGAAATTGACAATATTTGAGTGAGGCATTTTGAACACGTGTGATGCATAGTAAATGACATAAAAATAAATGGTTGATATTTTATTATAACAGTAATAAAATAGATATATCTATACATTAATAAAGGTATGAAGATTTCATTAATTTGATAAACCATTATATCTTTTTAACCAATGGTCCAATATCATGATGGTTTTAACTTTTATCCAAACATGTCGAATAATCGTTCCGAATCAATTCGATAGGTTTGCTTAATCCAAGAGTCCACTATTTCCGTACATCATGTCTCTCTTGTCTCCTTTGGATCACACTAACTGCATATCAAACATTCATAATGGAGCCGATATACTCATGGTCCATTTGCCCGCCTTACCCGGTAATGTGATCGCAACATATCCGCCGGTTGTCCTCATAGGTCCTCATACCCAATTAGCTAATGGTTCATAAACATTTACAGACTTGAAAGTACATTTTCAATGCATGGAAACATGCAAGACACTAAACAAGAATATCTTGATCAATCACATGATGTTAGTACTTGGGAATCAATGATGCAGATGAAAATTCAAGTGTATGTGTATAATACTAATGCATAATAGAGATAACTTTCATGCTAATTTTCAAGAATGAATGTGAAACGCTTTCTGTACAGTTGGAAAACCCATGGAATGCTCATCCTATCGAAAAGGACATTGTACATGTCACATCCTTTGGAATCATTTCCATGACTGGTTAAAGAGAGAACAATCTATTAGGAAATAGGCTAGGTAATATTTAGTAAAAATCTGCCCACATCTAACTCAGAAAGACCATATAATTAGTCCTTATTACTAGAGGCTTAAGTTTAGTATCATTCTGTACAACTCTAAAGGATTAGTAACTTTACTACAATTATGGTGGAATTTAGCAAGAAATCAACTAATGACTTCGAATGAAGCAAACAGTGCCTATCTACTTTGGATAACATGTATAACTCGATAAAATTTCTTGTCAAAGTCTTTTATGATGAATGTTGTCAATTAACATAAATTACATATCCTCTAGCTTTGTGCACATGGTAAAACCATAAAGGGCCAGGCTGTTTGGTTAAGGGGTGGAAGTGAGGAAGTGAAGAAGTGAGGAAGTGGCAATAGTTCCCTTTGGAACTTGAGAATTGGTTAGTAAGTTTTCCGGTGTTTGGATGTTGTTGGGAAGTGTGGTTTGAAAAATGTTATGTCTTTTCCGGTGTTTGGATGGTAATGTGGAAGTGGAAGTGGAAAAGTTGACCACAAAGTTGATCGCAAAATAATATTAAAATAAAATTTAATTAAGAAAAATAAAAAATGGACTGTAATTAGAATGCAGGTGAGATTTACATGATCAAAAAATTAACTGTTTTGTGCTACAACTTATTACAATTGAGATTTACATGACCTAAAATAACTGTAGCACTCTGGAAGTGAGGAAATGTTGTGTAAAAGAGAAAAGAGAAAAGGAAAAGGGGTTTTCTTATTTTTCTTTTCTGGTGTTTGGATAGATAGGGAAGTGAGCAATTATACTTTCCCATTTCCTTACTTCCGCTCACTTCCTTGCAACCAAACACCCCCAAAGACTATCATGCTCTAGCTATACCCATGGTAATACCATTGAGATTCTCATTAAGAGAACAAGTAGAATCCTCTACTCTTACTTATCCCATGGATTAGGAAGTCGCTTATCCTCTTCTCTTTGTTTCCTTTCCTTTTCTTTTGTATATCTTTCTTTTCTTTGTATGTTCAAGAAGCAAGAGTAGGGTAGGTAACTCTTTCTCTCTCCCCTTTTATTCTTTACCTTATATATTTTGCTAGATGTCAATCTCTCCTTTCTTTACCTTTCATTTAGTACATTTGTCACGCTTTCTTTCTCTCAAGTTTTAGGCGGCCACAAGCCTGTTTTAAGTGATAACACATAAGTGAGTGAGTGACAACAACCACATGACTTGTTGACTTATTTCTGTAATTTAGTATACTTACATGGCTTGGAATATGTGCAATAAGTCCACACAATGTTACATATTTGAACAAATGACTAAATTAAAAGGATCCATCAATCATATAGTGCAAAAGAAACTATATGTCTGTAGAAATGATGGATTATTGCAAATATTATTTATTTGAGGCCAGAAACCTACAACTGATACCAACAGTAAAATTTCAAACCTTGGTTACTAATTATTTCATTAGCATGTATAACAAAAGCCAAGGGTATCACACATGGAGACTAATTAGTTCAGGTTCCAATCAAATGGTCAATCCTTTGTCTCAATCTACTTAGTAGGCAGTGTTATACTTCAGGTTCTAGACCTACATCTTGGGAGGATATTTGTAAGGTTGGTATATCAACTTTTGAGATAGTTGCAAAGTTTACTATTATTCTCCTTTGCTAAGGAAAGTTGGTGGATGTTGTATTAAAATTTTACAATTTGAGATCCAAGATAATTTAAACGTTGTTGGATTATATGCTTGGTGACAAGTAGGGCTGGGTAGGTTTGTGAAACTTTCAATATCCAAGCCCGAAATTTGGGCGAATTTAAGAGGTTTATAGCCCACATGTCGGATTTTGGGCAGTTTGGTTTTTAGGTATTGGCGGGATCTGGTGGGCAACTAGATTTGCTTCAAAAGTTGGCTATTGTTTTTTATTTAGAGTAATCAAATGTTATTCGGGGGGGGGGGGGGGGGGGGGGGGTTTTATTTTATATAAAAATTACTATGCTTGTAAAAGAATATGTATAGTTCACATGTGCAGAGTTGCATTCATTTTGAAGTCTCTACATTGTATATTCTCTAACTTTTATGATGTTTAATTAACTTGAGATACTTTAAAGATGATAGTTGTTGATTTATAATTATTCATTTAAATAGATTGATATCATGGATAATAAGAACATTAAGTGCATAATTATCAAGTATCAGTCTATTTTTATCATTAACAGCTTTAGTGTACACATACCTATGTGTCTGTATACCATGTAAAAAGGTGGTTCGGGTAGAAAGGATAATGTTTAGGTAGAGAAGAACACAAAAGGTGAGTGCAACAAGGAAAATGAGTGTTTAGATAGAGAAGCTTGTCCGTGATATTGTAGTTGTTGATAATTCAAAAACCATAGAAAATGGGTATAAAATGGTAATGGTGAAGGTAACTCTTTAAGAGGGGATGAAGAAATTGATGCAAGTCGAGATAAACCACAGAGATGGAAGAAGATATAAACAACATGAAAAGTTCCCAGTGTGAACCAAAATTCAACAAATAATGCTTTTGTATGCCAATGTTGCATTACCATGTTTTATTTTGTGTATGCTAGTTTGAGTTGTGAGAGTTACGAGAAATGAAATGGTTCTACTACTAATTCTTCGTATGCAAATTCATTTATAGAACATTCAAATGAAAATTCGCTTTGGTAAAGTGATTCACATCATGTAGAATGCTTAAAGCCAAAAAGTAAAGTGAATTCAAGTTTTATTATACATAGCTAGTAGCTTAGATTGAGTATAACAAAATGGACATTTGAAAATAGCATGTTGCTTGATCTATGTATGGGGCATACAAATTTTTGATCCAAATATTTAGTCATAATGTAAATACTTTTACAAAAACACTTACTAACTTCTTATTTTTGGTCAGCCATTTTGTGCCTACTTGATGCAAAGGCAAAAAAAATGAACAAACTGATTTTTAGTCACTGATGTAGAATGATTTGAACATAGTGGATCTTCAATTTAACTTTTCTATTATTGAATTTGAATGGAATGATATGCTTCCAAGTCCTTTTGAAAGAGCCAAGTCTCTCTCTCTCTCTCTCTCTCTCTCTCACTCTCTCACACACACACACACACAACACAAAACACACACACACACACACACAAAACACGCATGCATGCGCTTACGTGCTTGCTTTGTCCGTCCATTCGGAATGAGGGTAAACCTCGCGATAGTGGACTTCATCTATTGTTGAGCTTGCATTACATGTGGAACTCGACAAAGGGGTAGGATGGTTACATGTGTTTTTGTTTTACTATTAGTTATTAGTAAACATGTTACAATGTTAACCAATTTAAATCTCTACCTAATCAAAGACAATTACACACGCGTCTTAAACATGAGAAACATAGTTTGAAGAATTGTCTGATTCTGAATCAGCGTATCTTATGGAATTACCCACACCGATTCGATATTGCTGAGTTGAAATCAGTTTTGTGAAGTCAGTTGAAAACGCTGAAGCAAAGTGAATATCAGCCTGTATAGGGCTCGTGTCAGGTGTATCAACTGCATTGGAATTGTATGGCCGACATTACTCGAAATGAATGAGCCGATTCCAAAAGAAAGAGAAAGGGACCAGAGGGATTGTACCCAAAAGACCACAGAGAGAGAGAGAGAGAGAGATTTTTTAGAAAATAAATTTACTTACCTTGAATCGGAGAAGACTCGAGGGAGGCCAGAGGAGATTGGGGTGCTGCCAACATGGATGATATAGCCGATTTCAATACTAAATGGATCTTCTGTTGATTGAGCTGAGCTTATGCTGGGTGTTGGTTCGTGAAGCGGAGTACCCTTGATAGAGGGGTTGAAGACCAAGAAGTGAGCTATTATGCCATGCATTCTTCATTTGGCTAGATCCAATCGCTTGGTCCTGCGGAAAGGAAAAAGAATTTCACATTCTTTGTTTCAGGAAGGATTAGGGAAATCCTATCTATTGTCGCTTTTTCTAGAGGAAAATCCTATCAATTGTTGTTTTCTGCAGATATCTGGGGAAAACATAAAAAAAATAGAAGGCTCGAATGATACGATCCCTCCGTCACCCATTAATGAAAGTGGCGATCTCATAGTTCTTGGTCTTTAAAGATGCGTTGTTAGGTGTTCAATTTTCCCATTGAGGCTGAACCTAAACATGTGCTCGAGTGATAGCAGTCCGATTCTGATAAGTCAAACCATGCTAGAAATTTTAAAGTTTTTTTCTTGGATACGAGTGGGTTTGTTCAGTGCAGTGTGCATGCCTTCTCAAAGCTTAACATTTTTCAAGACCATTGGACCTAGTTCATTGGTTCTTGCTATATTTTGAGTTTGGATGGACTTTTAGGTATGCACATATTAGATGGTCTACTTATTTTACTGTTTTTATATCATTATTATCAATTACTGGACAAGTAGATAAGATACGATGGAAGCCACATATTCCATGGTTTTTATTGTTTTAACAAATGGAAAGTGCTTTTAATGGCTAAAGTTATGTAAGCAGCCCTTCAGTGTAAATTTTCCAGTGGGGTTGATCACAGAATCTTGCTTTAGGTATTTTATACCCTTAACCTTTTTTTTTTTTCATTTTCTACAGAGGAAGAGTTATTTCCTGAATAGTAGTGTTTCTATCAACATT
>JAVJIF010005838.1:0-235040 GCA_038442645.1 Agave tequilana | reverse complement strand
TGCTACCTCGCATCCATCAAGCCACCTCCTCCCTCTCTACTCTTTTTCTCTCCCTTTCAATCTTCAATCTCTCTCTCTTTCTCCTCCTCACTCACCCCATCTCTCTCATCTCCCATTCTCCTCGTGCGGCAGCGGCCAGGGCTGCCGCAGTGGCAGCGCAGCCACGCGGCTACGCTCTGAGCAGCATTGCCATGCTCCCCTCTCCTCTCTTTCTTCTCTCGTTTTCTCTATTAGGTCCAAACCAATAACCTGTTAACCCGCTACTCATTAACCCACTTACCCAACAGCCATCTAAGTTAGTTGGGTTCAAGTTATGGATCTAAACTCGACCCACTAGCAATCCAAACCCGATCCATTTGAAAGGTATTTTACATAAAACCCCCTGACCATTTAGAGTATTTACATTTAATATTATTATTGCATATTTTAACCTATTTGTTATGATTTTAGTGTTTGGGCTATATCTTGAGCATTTGGACTCTGAGTTAGAGAATTCTGGGACCGTTGCGATCGTAGGAAGATGAGCTACATCCCTGTACTATCTATATGAGCGGTTTTCTTTTTAAATTATATTTTATAATGTTTAATGAAATTGATTTATTGCTTTATTTAATAAATCGTGATTATCGGTAAATTATTATAAATATTATTTAATAAAATATAATTATCGATAAATCACTGTAATTAGAAAATGCATGATAGTTATTTGAATATAATTGTTAAATAATAATTTTATTTTATGTTTTTATTTAAAATAAAATACAGATGGATTAGTTATATATTAGTAATAAGTGATAATTGGATTAATGATAGAGACATTCTAAATACTAAATTAAATAATTATAAAATAGTTGTGAAGAGTTTAAAAATAGAAAATTATAAATAATGGCTTTATGATATTGATCATGTTAATAATATTAAAATCATTATAACAAATAGAGGTATATTGACACATAATTAGGATAACGGTATCATCTTGATATTCTCATTATTACTTCACTCATGACAACACATACTACTAATTCATGTACTTGTATCACTATACACTGAGTCACCGGTATTACGTGTGTTGTATCATCATTACACAGACAATGTAGTTCACTGGACACGGTATTACACATAGACACTTGGTACACTGAACATTGTTATTGCATGCACTTGTATCACTAATTCCACGAATATATTACATTTGTATTTCATATACCTGTATCACCATTATACGAGTACTCAACACTGTTATGGTATGTACTTATTGAAATCACCTAGAGGGGGTGAATAGGTGATAATGCTAATCTAGAAACTAAATGCGGAAGCTAAAACTAATTTGCAACACACTTAATACAACTAACGAGTGTAGCCGAATTCCCGTTAAGGGCTCTGGACTACCTCCTCTAGATTCCCCTAGATATGAGTTGAGGTGCTATATGAAGCTCTCGTTGGTTAAGTACAAGTGAGGCACACAAGCACACAAGCATATAATAGATATGACAATATGAATCAATGCTCAACACAAGCAAATATGATATGATGCTATGAAAGATGCAATACACAAATAAACAAGAGAGAGTTAGAGAGACAATGGATCAAACGCAAACACAAGGATATGTTCCGAGGTTCGAGCCCCAAGCTCTACGTCCCCGCCTTCACCGAGAAGGATTTCCAATCCACTAAAGGAGTACCGAAATCCTCTCTCAACCTTACAATGCTACCGAGGCAATACAACCACAATCCACCTCTACCGAAGAGGGATAAGGACCGTAGCCAACAAACAAACTCAATCACCTCTACCGAAGAGGGATACAAACCAATACCACTCCGATTAACCTCTACCAAAGAGGGATACCACGCCGGTCGACCGCCAACGGTCATAAATATGACCGTTGGGCAAACCGGTCGACTACCCGGTCGACCGCCCAGATACAGAGAGCAAAGCTCTCTGGTCCGGTCGACCGCCCGGATACAGAGAGCAAAACTCTCTGGTCCGGTCGACCGAGCGGTCGACCGACCCACTGTGCCAGCAGACGTGCACAGACCTGTGCACGTCGGTCAACCGCCCGGTCGACCGGATCCTGGCTCGGTCGACCGTGCGGTCGACCGACCTGGCCTATCAGCACAATTCTGGGTCAGAGAAACTGGGTCAGAAAAACATGTTAAAATATTTTAATAAATCTTGTAAATCTTGTAAAAATCCTCAAAAATAGTTTTAACATTTTGCATTGATATATAGACATGTGATAAAAAGTTCAACTCAAATATCAAGCAATATGAACTATTTTGTGTCTTATCATTTTTACCAAAAACCAAAAACTGTATTTTATCAAACTTGGATTTTTCTCAATAGGATTTCTTAAAACTCATGAATAGACATATCAAAATAAGTTTGTATAAGTCATGTAAGCATGTATGTATATGGAGCACATCTAATATACATAAAAACAAAGTAAACTTGTTTTGATCAATCTATTCATGAAAACCAATTCCAAAACATGAAACTTGTGTGTGTTGTGCACTTGAGCATATCAACTATTCTTATATTTACACATGGATCTAAACACACTAAAACCTAGGATACCTAAGTCTTCTTGAAGATCTTCATCTTCAAGTCGACTCGGTCCAAACTCCGTGATCCAACGAGCATGGATATGAATGATCTTGATGCTCGGGCTCGGGAATCACTAAGTGAAGGCTTCCAAATTCCTCTTTTTGAAGCAATCACCAACTAATATCTTGTTACATGATCTGAAACTAAAATCACAAGATTATTAGTAAACATAACTACATGAGTTAATCATCATCAAAACTAGAGAGGAGGCCTCCGAGCCAACAATCTCCCCTTTTTGATGATGACAAAACTCATGGAGTTATATATGAATGGATTAAAGTTAAGCTTCAAAGAAGCTCCCCTTAACTCATGCATAAACAAAAATAAACATAAATATGCAATGAATTATGAAACATGAACATGCATAGATATGCATAAACAATAAAAGGCTCTAGATAGCAATGAAATTTTCAAAAACAAAAAGCATGCTCTAGATACCAATTAAACTTAATATATGCAACACATAAATATGCATATAAAAACGAAGAGTTTGAGTTTATATGCATATTAAACTCTCAAATAATCTCCCCCTTTTTTTCAATCATCAACAAAGGGGTAAAAACCAAAGCAATAAAAAATAATGTTTTGACCCTTTTGTCTAAAACAAAAACAAGGTCAATAAGGGGTGACATTAAACATGATACCAATTAAAAAAATATGTCAATAAAGTGCCTCTTGATATCAATTTAAAAAATGAAAACAACATCTTGATACAAATTGAAATAATTGTTCATTTTAAACATATGATATCAATTGAAATTAATATTTTCATCATAAAGTAAGGGAACAAAATACCAATTGAAAACTAAAATATGAGTTTTCTCCCCTTTATGAAAAACCAACTAAAAACATGCATAAGCTTGTTTAAGGATACCAATTGAAAACTAATCAATTGAAACATGATATCATTTTAAACATACAAGCTTAAGCATAAACAAAATATATATATGTATGAAAAATTTAATACCAATCGAAATTGATATTATGGAATTGAAAGCATACATACATACAAACATATATAAGTATACAAGAAGGGTCAAAATTGATACCAATTGAAAGAATCCCAATGATACCAATTGAAAAAACAATAATATCAAAGTATAACTCATATAACCTATCCTCCCAATCATGTTCAAGTTTAAAATGATTTTCATTATAAAGCATACATGAGCATGATCGCCCATCCAACCGCCCTTGAAAGGTAGGGGTTTTCAAAAATAGATTTGAAAATTAGTGTATGTTTGAAAACATCTACCATAACGAAGAATACCGCAACTAGTTAAATGGAAAAACTTGTAACTAGTACGAAATCCTTCAAGTAAGGAATAAAACAAAATAGTTTTCATGAAAAATATGAAATCCACATGGCACTAAAACTCTAAATCATTAAGGCACATATCAAACTCATGAAAACAAAGTCATGAGAAACCAATAAATAAGGTGAGTGCACAAGTATAATGTGAAGATCATAATCATGAAAATTTGCATTGAGCTCAAATTAAATTCTTTAAACATGAAAATCATCTAAACTATTTAATCTTCAAGGCATATGTATGTCATGTACAAACTAAAGTATACATACATATCCAAATACAAAAAGTCCACAAAGATATATGCATGAAGGCACGTGGCTCAAAAGGATATACATGTATATCTAATAGTTTGAACAAGATAGACATATACATGTAGTTTAAACATAAATACATGAAAACATGAATAACTAAATTTTCATTAAAACAAATTTCATTTCAAGGTATATGTATGTTTTGACAACACAAGAAGTATACATACATATCCCTAAACACAATTGAGTCCATAAATAAAGATTTGCATGAAAGCAAATGACTCAAGGGTATACATGTATATCTTAAAGTTTGGCAAAATAAACATATACATGAAATGAAAACTCATAAAACAAATCCAAAAATAGGAATACAAGTTTAAAATGCATGAATCATCAAAACTAGACTATACTAGCTCATCTAATGGGAACAAATAAGCATTCAAGTACAAACATATATAGATTTATTGTGACCCACTATATGCACAAGTATATACCTAGTTTAATAAAAAACTAATATTTAAACATATATTCAAAACATGAAGCATCAAAAACAAGATATGAATAAACATGAAAAACATAAACATGATTATTATGTAAATCCACATGTTATTAGAGTTATGATAAACATGATAGCTAAACAAAGGTGAGAACACAAAAAAAATAGTCCATATTAAACATGGGTGTCTCAAAAGGCTATACATGCATGTCAAAGATCTAATAGTCATGGCAAGAACATAATAATCTACAAACAACAAAACATGCTAATAATGAATAAATATAAAAGTATGTAAACAATAATTAGGAGTTAGAAATCGTTACCAAAACTTAGAAGGCAACTTTCCTTGTCTCCAAAACATGGTGGTCTCTCCACCAAACATCCCTTGAAAGTGATGCATCCAAAATGTTTCCTTTAAGTACGGAACGCATCCACTCCAAGGTACCTATACTCTCACGTCATGTGAGAGCCCACACCTACATCATGAACAAGAGGGGTGGTCTTTGGTACCATAATCTTTTGGGTCCATGGGGGTTAGTACATTCTCTAACTCAAACAAAATTATTTGCTAAATTTGAAACATGTAAACGATCATAGCAAAAATTAGCAAGGTGGCCCTTACGTCCACAATGTGTACAAGTGTACACATGAGCATACATGTTGTGATGGGTGTATCCATGAGAAGCATGTGTATGCCGTGGATGGTGTGCATGCAAAGATGGAATTTGTTTCTTTCGAAACATGGATTCCAAACGTGTATGGCTCTTGGCACATTGGCTCAAAGTGGAGCCCAAACAATCCATATTCTTCTTCAACAAATTTATATCATTTTTAATTATAAAAGAAGTGGAGCATGCAAGGGGTGATCTAGGTGAAACTATCCTAGCATGGCAAACATGAGAAACAATATCATTTTTCAAAGATTTATTTTTATTAAAACAAATTTCTAACTCTTTTGTAATGAAATCAATTTCTCTTTTTAAAGAATCATTTTCTTTTAAAACAAATTCAACTTTGAAGATAAAACATCATTTTTTCAAAACATTATCACAATCATTTTTATTTTTTAAAAAATTATTTTCTTTTAGTGTAAGTTCAAGTTGAGATTTCAATGAATCCCTTTCATTAGAAATCTCCTCTTCTCTTGCAAAACAATGTCAAGTCTAGAAATCAAATTTTTATTTCATTGTTAAGGCCTAGACTTTCTTTTTCAAAATCTTATATTTTTCAATTAATTTTTCACACACAATAGATAGTTCTTCATTCAAAGCATTAGCATCCACATATTCATCACATGAAGAACTAGCATCAAAACTATATTAGTTGAGATTCCGAATGTACCTCAAGAGAGTTATTCCTTGGACCGTATAGCATGTTGTGGCTCGGATTCATCTCCACTAGATTCCTCCTCTTGTTGGATTGCATTTGAAGCTTGGAGGTGGAGGTGGTTGTCAACTGTTCCACACTACAAAAGCGGAATCAAGATTAGAAACAAGCATAAGATATTCTTTTGAAAGCGTGCTTCTAATGGCCTCAAGGCTTGTGCATTGTCCCCTATATGATTGCGGTCACCAAGATAGCATTTCTTGGTAGCGGCAAGATAAACATGCAAGCCTAGGGTTTTCAAATAGCAACTCATCATGACCTTCCAAATATCAAGTTTAGAGATATCAAACATAGGAGGGCTATCCATGAGTGCTAACTAAAATGTGTGCAAACAAATATGCAAATGCAAATGATAGATTAGCAAACAAGGATCTCACTCTTAGGATGTAAGCCTAAATATCAGGAGCATAGGCTCTGATACCATTGAAATCACCTAGAGGGGGGGTGAATAGGTGATAATGCTAATTTAGAAACTAAATGCGGAAGCTAAAACTAATTTGCAACACACTTAATACAACCAACGAGTGTAGCCGAATTCCCCGTTAAGGGCTCTGGACTAACTCCTCTAGATTCCCTTAGATATGGGTTGAGGTGCTATATGAAGCTCTCGTTGGTTAAGTACAAGTGAGGCACACAAGCACACAAGCATATAATAGATATGGCAATATGAATCAATGCTCAACACAAGCAAATATGATATGATGCTATGAAAGATGCAATGCACAAATAAACAAGAGAGAGTTAGAGAGACAATGGATCAAACGCAAACACAAGGATATGTTCTGAGGTTCGAGCCCCAAGCTCTACGTCCCCACCTTCACTGAGAAGGATTTTCAATCCACTAAAGGAGTACCGAACTCCTCTCTCAACCTTACAATGCCACCGAGGCAATACAACCACAATCCACCTCTACCGAAGAGGAATAAGGCCCGTAGCCAACAAACAAACTCAATCACCTCTACCGAAGAGGGATACAAACCAATACCACTCCGATCAACCTCTACCAAAGAGGGATACAACAAAACAAGGAGGGTTTACAACTTAGAGGTTTCCACAACCTCAAACAATCTCTTTTTCACAAAATAAAGATCCTAATAGAATAGGATAGAAGATAGCTCAAGTGTGAAAAACTAGGTGTTTGAAAAACAAAAACTCAAAGAAATAATCTTGGGAAACTCTTGAAGATAATGGAAATGAAGAACAAATACAAATCTCCCAAAATACTCTTTTCTTTGATTTTTTTCAAAAACCTAAAACAAATAAGATGAATTCTTTTGGCACTTAAACTCTTTTGAAAACTTGTTTAAAACACTTAAGAAAGTCTGGAATTTTGCTCTTAAAAACTTATTCAAAACCCCCAAGAAATGGAGTATAAATAGGCCCAACAAAAAACTAGCCGTTAGGCTGAATTCTCAGCCTGACACGGCTGGCGGTCGACCGGCCGGTCGACCGCCAACGGTCATAAATATGACCGTTGGGCAAACCAGTCGACCGCCCGGTCGACCGCCCAGATACAAAGAGCAAAGCTCTCTGGTCGGTCGACCGCCCAGATACAGAGAGCAAAACTCTCTGGTCCGGTCGACCGAGCGGTCGACCGGCCCACTGTGCCAGCAGATGTGCACAAACCTGTGCACATCGGTCGACCGCCCGGTCGACCGGATCCTAGCTCGGTCGACCGACCTGGCCTGTCAGCACAATTCTGGGTCAGAAACTGGGTCAGAAAAATATGTTAAAATATTTTAATAAATCTTGTAAATCTTATAAAAATCCTCAAAAATAGTTTTAACATTTTGCATTGATATATAGACATGTGATAAAAAGTTCAACTCAAATATCAAGCAATATGAACTATTTTTGTGTCTTATCATTTTTACCAAAAACCAAAAACTGTATTTTATCAAACTTGGATTTTTCTCAATAGGATTTCTTAAAACTCATGAATAGACATATCAAAATAAGTTTGTATAAGTCATGTAAGCATGTATGTATATAGAGCACATCTAATATACATAAAAACAAAGTAAACTTGTTTTGATCAATCTATTCATGAAAACCAATTCCAAAACATAAAACTTGTGTGTGTTGTGCACTTGAGCATATCAACTATTCTTATCTTTACACATGGATATAAACACACTAAACACTAGGATACCTAAGTCTTCTTGAAGATCTTCATCTTCAAGTCGACTCGGTCCAAACTCCGTGATCTAACGAGCATGGATATGAATGATCTTGACGCTCGGGCTCGGGAATCACCAAGTGAAGGCTTCCAAATTCCTCTTTGAAGCAATCACCAACTAATATCTTATTACATGATCTGAAACTAAAATCAAAAGATTATTAGTAAACATAACTACATGAGTTAATCATCATCAAAACTAGAGAGGAAGGCCTCCGGGCCAACACTTATCACATAGATTTATTTGTATACAAGCTTTGATTATTCCTATATTTTTGTTGCATGGATCCTCTATTCATGTTACTTGGCTTATTGCTACATGCATACTCCTGTATCCCTGTTACATGACTATTACATGCTTGTTTCCTGTAATCCTGATATTGCTATAATATTCTTGTTACTGGATATGAGAACTGTTGATATGCGATGTGTGGAACTAAGTGCCACGTGTATCTAAGCCACAGGAGCCATCTCTAAAATCCCACATCTCTTGTTTCCTGTTTCCTGTTATCCTGTTTCATGATATCAATAAAATTCATGTCCTATTATCGTATTACATATACCTTGCATTGTTCTTATTCTTGATACACTGTGTAGTTTAAATATAATAAATATAATACGGGGATGGGGGAGACTTGGCGATTGACTAGATCTATTCAGGTAGATGTCTGAATCCATTATAGTCCTACTGCAGGGGACGTGATAGTGTTGGTTATCGCTTGTTACAGCTCATTGAGATCCCGTTTCTCGTTACTTGTATCACCATAGCGGACTGACCCTGGTCTCAGTAGCCAGCGCTTGTTTAAGGTCGTGATCCCGGGTATGCACAGGATACACCCTCCTGATTAGAGCTCCTCGACCATTGGGTTTCCAATTAACATAATAAAATAGTATAAACAATAATGACGTTGGGAATGCTTGTTATTTGATCACTTTCTCGTTCGAATCATGATACCCGTATGCCATATTCAGATGGATTCAGTTGGAGTATGGGCTTCGGTATAAACTGTCAGTGGTATGCGACACTGGAAGAGATTGATTAAAATATCAGGTGGTATTGATTGTTATAATTTTATAAACCACATGGACACGCTCGATGCATGTATATTATTGTCCACATATACTTGTTACACTTTCTGCTATCTGATTTACCATCATGTCATATGTATATTTTGTATTACCTGAATCTTCACAGACACATTATTCTTGTACATGAATACGCTGCATTTCATGTACTCTTTGTTTCATGTATTCTCTGTAAACACATTTGTACTATACTAGGATTACTTCTACTTATTTCGTGTGTAGATGTTCATATTGGTTATCTCTATATTGTCATGTTAATGTACTGTTAGTATAAATAATAAATATGACAAAAGTAAGACTTGATACAAGTTAATGATGTAAACTGACTTTATTGATATATAATTAAATTATAAATCTTAACCCTTATTACTTGTATATAGCACTTCCCGAGTAAATATAATTATTGTTTTATTCATGCGTGATATAATAACATAAAGTTAGTTGATACATAAATGTAACTCTTCCCAATTGGCATTGTTGTAGTTATAATCATGCATTATAAAGTATTATGAGGTAATATTGTTATAACATGCTAGGTATTGATGTTGTTATAGTACTGATAGGTAACACTATTATAACATGTTATGTATTGATGATGATATAGTACTGATAACATACTTGTAATATTGATATATCAATTGTTAGAATATTTATATTGTATCATTGTTATCCTGACATGTATTACCCATAGGACTGTAAATGGTACCCAAAAATCCGATAACTCGATCTGATCTTTTACAAACGGGTTGGGTTTGGATCTGAAAACTAGACCCATAATCCTTATCGGGTCGGATTCAGGTATTACTATTTTAAACTCGAAACCCGATAACAAACCCTAAAAAGAGAAAAAGTTATAAAATGATACTTATCATCATACATTTCACTATATTTAAATTAATAAAATTATAAAAATGAGAACTTGATCATATTACTATAAAGGCAAAGTATATAAATTTTCATTTTGTATCTAATAAACTTGAAATGCACTCTAAAAGATAACTCTCATTGAAACTTAATATACCTATTTAAAATCCGAATCTGTCCTGAACCGATAAGAAAGAAGAAATTCTTACCCGAATTCCTTCTCAGGTTCGGGTTCAGATATGGGACGAACTCGACCCGAACCTGACCCGTTTACACCCCTAATTATCCATGATAACATGTTAGATATGCGTAATGTTATAGTTTTAATATAATACTTGTTTATATCTATGCATATATCTCGATTGTTAGTATACTTAAATTGTATCATTGGTATTTCAACGTGTATTATTTAGTATCGAGATGATACTTTTATTATATTATATATTACTGCTTCTTTTATTTTATCACTCACTAAGTCGCTTTTCTAACGACCATGGGTTCCCATGCCCAAATTGGAGACCGAAATATCGTAGTACCAGATATTTCTCAAGATACACATAGGAGACTCGCTACCTATACTATTCATTGGTATCTTTATTATTCTGTCTTTATCTTCTTATTTATCCATGTTTCATATCTATCATGGTGTAACGCCCCGATCCCGCAGGTACGGGGACGTTATGGCGACGTACATACGCGAGGTGAAAACACACTCACGAGTACGTTAAGCCTCAGTACAGGACAGGGCCTCCATATACACATGAGTTCCAGCATGAAATAAGTACAAGAATACCTGCAGAAGAGGTTAGCGATCATAACAGATATGAAAAAGAGGGACAAATAAGATAACAGAAATAAATCATTAAAATACCTATGAATAGTCCCGATGAGGAATCTCCCATATGACTCCAAGGCACTCTATGAAGTTACGGTAACTCGGATCTCCAACCTGGGCATGCAAACCCAGGGTCGTTAGAAAGCGACCTAGTGAGTGGTAAAATGAAGGAGGCAGGTAGTAATATATACAATAGTAATACAAAAACGATACGAATATATAATACATGATGTTGTAATAGTGATACTATATAGAAATATATAGACATGTTATCTTTTAATATCATCACTCCTAGCCGGTTATCGTCGGGTCATGTCTATAGTCATATCCAGTTTATCTAATAACTAATGTTGTCTAATGGTGACGTAATAGACATGAACATGATAGTGATCACGTGATAGAGGTAAACATGCAGATGGGCATATGTCTGCAACAATAAAATATATGCAATGCAGAACATGCAGAGTATGCCATGCAATGCAGAGCATGCGTCGTATGCCACCACAGACAGTATAACATATGCCAGGTAAAGTAACAAGTATACAGTTAACATGATATCGGATAAAGTAGCATGAACAATAACAAGATAGCATACATGTACCAGGTATGTCATGTGATTTATACAATAGTAGCAATCAGTACCGCCTGCTATTTTAATTACTCTCTTCCAGTGTCCCATACCACTGGCAGTTAATACTTGAGCCCGCACTCCAGTCGAACCCATCCGGACATGGCCTACGGGTGCCATTATCCAACGAGAGAGTAACCAAATAACAAGTGTTCCTGACATCACTATTGTGTATACTGTTGTATTATGTTAATTGAAAACCTATGGTCGAGGAGTTCTTATCGGGTGGGTGTATCCCGTGCATACCCGGGACAACGGCCTTATCAGACCCCTGGCTGCTGAGACCAGGACCAGCCCGCTAGAGCTGTAACATGTAACGGGAATCTCAATGAGCTAAAACAATAACGGGATGCTCATGAGTAACAGACGGTAGCCAGCACTACCCCATCCCCTGCAGTGGGACAAACAATGGATCCAGACATCCACCCGATATGATCTAGTCAACCGTCAAGTCTCCCCATACCCAAGTTCTCTTTATGATATGATATATCAAGTATACAATGTAACAAGAACCAATACATTACATGATACGGGTAACATGATAACTGGACCTGAGCTC
The DNA here is from genome assembly GCA_038442645.1 of Agave tequilana. Taxonomy (NCBI): domain Eukaryota; kingdom Viridiplantae; phylum Streptophyta; class Magnoliopsida; order Asparagales; family Asparagaceae; genus Agave; species Agave tequilana. The sequence goes on along the minus strand of JAVJIF010005838.1, from coordinate 222,841 downwards.
TGTTGATAGCATAGAACAATATAACGGGAAACAGGAACAATAGATGTGGGATTCCACATATTGCATATCAATAGCTCTCATGTCCAGTAACGGGAAATCCATATCAGTAATAGGAAACAATCATATAACATGAATACGGTAACATGGAAAATTAATATATATGATATGTATAGTGATGGCAAGAACATAGAAACAATACATGCATACACACTCGTTAGGTGAGCATATGTACCAGTGACGTATAAGCATGAGATCACTATGTGTCGGGCATCTATGTAATGATGAGAACAAGTATATGAAAATAAATATATGAACTATGGTACTCCGTGCAGTGGTATATCCGTGTACCAGTTGAACATATTTGTGTGTCATATCTCTATAATAGTACATGTACTAACAGTGATCAATGTATGATATGATATCATGTCTAGTAATCTTACAGTGTCTAAGTAATGATGATACCAGTGCATGAAATAACGGAGTCCAGCATTACTGATAGTGTAGGGTCATCGAGTACCGTGGATCCGTATACATGTGACAATAGTGACCTAACTGTGATACAATACATGAAATAATAGTGTTCATGAAGATGGTAATACAGTGGTCTATGTGTCCGTGGCTGTGCAGGTATGATGACCATGTCTGAGTGGTCTATGTCAGTATTTCTTGTTACTATAATTGTCTCCCTATATTATATGACATCAGGAAATACCTAACCATATTACAGGAATCACCTATTATAATGGGTGTCCAACAAGTACCCGTTAATAATTAATTATTACCGTCTTTTATCCATAATCACGATATGTCAATCACTGTCACTAAACATGGTAAACTATAATTTATAAAAGAAAGACACTCACCAACTGGTCATGGGAAGGTAGCTCTCGTTCCCACGATCGCAATGGATCCAGAATCGTTCCAATCGGAGTCCGGATGCTCCCGATATCGCTCGAATACGAAATCAGAACAAATAGGGTTAAATATGTAAATAAAAAGAATTTAAATGCAATTAATAAATTGAGACAGGGGGTTTTCTGAATAATTACCTTTAATGGGTTTCGGATGCGGGTTGGGTTCGTAACGGGTCGGGTTCAGATCCACAACCCATACCCACTTAACTTATGGTATTGGGTAATTGGGTTAACGGGTTTAGATATTGGGTTTAGAAACTTAAACCCATTAATGGGTTAATGGGTTTGGGCTTAACCCAAACCCACAAAAAGAAACAGCAGCAGCTGCTGCTGCTCCTGCGTGGCCGGCGGCCAGCCCAGCCGGCCTGCCGGCGGCGGTCCCGGCCGCCGGCGGCAGTTCGGGCCCGGCCGAGCACAAGAGTGAGAGAGAGAGTGTAAGGGAGAGAGAAACAGAGGGTGAGGGAGATGGAGTGAAGAACAGCAAAAGAAAAGAAAAGAAAAGAAAGGAGAAGAAGAAGAAGAAGAAGAAGAAAAGGAGAAAGAAAAGAAAAGAGAAAGAAGAAGAAAAGGTGGCGGCGGCGGCGGCCGGGGGTGCGGCCGCCGGCGGCGCGGGGTCAGCGGGCGCGGCGGTGGTGCGCCGGCCACCGGCCGCGGGCGGCGGTTCAGGCCGTCGCCTGGCCTAGAGAGAGAGAGAGGAGAAAGAGAGAAATAGAGAGAGGAGAGAGAGGAGAGAGAGAGGGATTTTGAGAGAGTGAAAGAGAGAGAGAGAGAGGGAAATTTAAGGGGGAGAGAAGAATGGCGGTGGATGGGTGAAGATGCTGGAAGTCGCCAGAGAAGAGAAGAAGAGGAAGGAAAAGAAAAGAAAAAGAAAAGAATTCGAAAATAATAATTTAATAATATTTTTAATATGGTCAAAAATTGACTAGCTCCGAATGATGGCCAAAAATTACAGAAAATAGAGAATATTATCTTGAGACGTAATCTGAAAACGGTTTGAAGAAATTCTAACTGGTTTGCAAATTAAAAATCCCGGAAGCTGTCGCCAGTGCCGGGCGACACCGGTTTGGCCGGATTTTCGATAAATTCAGAAAAATTCCCAAAAATACCCTAAGGTAGATAACACGATTCTAAGGCACGTGGTGAAAGCGGATTCCCAAAATTCAACTCCGTTTGGGAAATAAAAATCGTAGAGCCGATTATCGGTATCGGTCGACACCGACTACAGAGATTTTCCAAAATAATTCAGAAAATTTCAGAAAATCCTGAAAAATCTCAAATATTAGAAAATGATTTTTGAAACTGAAATCGGCTCAATCAGACTATTACGGAGGTCAAATCAATTTTTATACGTCGTATCGCGTACCGATACTGTGATACGTACACCGAGGATCAGGGGGTTACATTTCTCCCCACCGTACAAAAAAATTGCGTCCTCGCAATTTCTATTCAGGTGTGAGAACAATATTTCCAACCCCAAAGCCGAAATGTTACGGGTCCACGACACTTCCGCTGCGCACTCTGCTATCTATAAAGATCTCGAGATGGAGAAGTAGTGTAGTGAACGACAACTAACAGGTTGAAAGCAATACGATGAAAAGAAAGCAAGAAAGAAATCAGGTAGTCTGGGGGATAACTATCATTAAGGAATAGAAAAGAGTCAAGGAATGAATTGTCAAGGACATTGTATTATTGTACTCGTCGCTGGAATCCCAAATTCAGATACAGACAAGTTTGAATCCGAATCTGCTTGTACTGTTGGTATGAGCCCAAGTATTGACCTAGGAGGTTACCCACACCAGGTGTGAACCTAAGCTCTGATACCACTATGTAACGCCCCGATCCCGCAGGTACGGGGACGTTATGGCGACGTACATACGCGAGGTGAAAACACACTCACGAGTACGTTAAGCCTCAGTACAGGACAGGGCCTCCATATACACATGAGTTCCAGCATGAAATAAGTACAAGAATACCTGCAGAAGAGGTTAGCGATCATAACAGATATGAAAAGGAGGGACAAATAAGATAACAGAAATAAATCATTAAAATACCTATGAATAGTCCCGATGAGGAATCTCCCATATGACTCCAAGGCACTCTATGAAGCTACGGTAACTCGGATCTCCAACCTGAGCATGCAAACCCAGGGTCGTTAGAAAGCGACCTAGTGAGTGGTAAAATGAAGGAGGCAGGTAGTAATATATACAATAGTAATACAAACACGATACGAATATATAATACATGATGTTGTAATAGTGATACTATATAGAAATATATAGACATGTTATCTTTTAATATCATCACTCCTAGCCGGTTATCGTCGGGTCATGTCTATAGTCATATCCAGTTTATCTAATAACTAATGTTGTCTAATGGTGACGTAATAGACATGAACATGATAGTGGTCACGTGATAGAGGTAAACATGCAGATGGGCATATGTCTGCAACAATAAAATATATGCAATGCAGAACATGCAGAGTATGCCATGCAATGTAGAGCATGCGTCGTATGCCACCACAGACAGTATAACATATGCCAGGTAAAGTAACAAGTATACAGTTAACATGATATCGGATAAAGTAGTATGAACAATAACAAGATAGCATACATGTACCAGGTATGTCATGTGATTTATACAATAGTAGCAATCAGTACCGCCTGCTATTTTAATTACTCTCTTCCAGTGTCCATACCACTGGCAGTTAATACTGGAGCCCGCACTCCAGTCGAACCCATCCGGACATGGCCTACGGGTACCATTATCCAAACGAGAGAGTAACCAAATAACAAGTGTTCCTGACATCACTATTGTGTATACTGTTGTATTATGTTAATTGAAAACCCATGGTCGAGGAGTTCTTATCGGGTGGGTGTATCCCGTGCATACCCGGGACAACGGCCTTATCAGACCCCTGGCTGCTGAGACCAGGACCAGCCCGCTAGAGCTGTAACATGTAACGGGAATCTCAATGAGCTAAAATAATAACGGGATGCTCATGAGTAACAGACGGTAGCCAGCACTACCCGTCCCCTGCAGTGGGACAAACAATGGATCCAGACATCCACCCGATATGATCTAGTCAACCGTCAAGTCTCCCCCATACCCAAGTTCTCTTTATGATATGATATATCAAGTATACAATGTAACAAGAACCAATACATTACATGATACGGGTAACATGATAACTGGACCTGAGCTCTGTTGATAGCATAGAACAATATAACGGGAAACAGGAACAATATAACGGGAAACAAGAACAATAGATGTGGGATTCCACATATTGCATATCAATAGCTCTCATGTCCAGTAACGGGAAATCCATATCAGTAACAGGAAACAATCATATAACATGAATACGGTAACATGGAAAATTAATATATATGATATGTATAGTGATGGCAAGAAGATAGAAACAATACATGCATACACACTCGTTAGGTGAGCATATGTACCAGTGACGTATAAGCATGAGATCACTATGTGTCAGGCATCTATGTAATGATGAGAACAAGTATATGAAAATAAATATATGAACTATGGTACTCCGTGCAGTGGTATATCCGTGTACCAGTTGAACATATTTGTGTGTCATATCTCTATAATAGTACATGTACTAACAGTGATCAATGTATGATATGATATCATGTCTAGTAATCTTACAGTGTCTAAGTAATGATGATACCAGTGCATGAAATAACGGAGTCCAGCATTACTAGCTAGTGATAGTGTAGGGTCATCGAGTACCGTGAATCCGTATACATGTGACAATAGTGACCTAACTGTGATACAATACATGAAATAATAGTGTTCATGAAGATGGTAATACAGTGGTCTATGTGTCCGTGGCTGTGCAGGTATGATGACCATGTCTGAGTGGTCTATGTCAGTATTTCTTGTTACTATAATTGTCTCCCTATATTATATGACATCAGGAAATACCTAACCATATTACAGGAATCACCTATTATAATGGGTGTCCAACAAGTACCCGTTAATAATTAATTATTACCGTCTTTTATCCATAATCACGATATGTCAATCACTGTCACTAAACATGGTAAACTACAATTTATAAAAGAAAGACACTCACCAACTGGTCATGAGAAAGTAGCTCTCGTTCCCACGATCGCAACGGATCCAGAATCGTCCCAATCGGAGTCCGGATGCTCCCGATATCGCTCGAATACGAAATCAGAACAAATAGGGTTAAATATGTAAATAAAAAGAATTTAAATGCAATTAATAAATTGAGACAGGGGTTTTCTGAATAATTACCTTTAATGGGTTTTGGATGCGGGTTGGGTTCGTAACGGGTCGGGTTCAGATCCACAACCCATACCCACTTAACTTATGGTATTGGGTAATTGGGTTAACGGGTTTAGATATTGGGTTTAGAAACTTAACCCATTAATGGGTTAATGGGTTTGGGCTTAACCCAAACCCACAAAAAGAAACAGCAGCAGCTGCTGCTGCTCCTGCGTGGCCGGCCGGCCAGCCCAGCTGGCCGGCGGCGCCAGCCGGCCTGCCGGCGGCGGTGCGGCCGCCGGCGGCAGTTCGGGCCCGGCCGAGCACAAGAGTGAGAGAGAGAGTGTAAGGGAGAGAGAAACAGAGGGTGAGGGAGATGGAGTGAAGAACAACAAAAGAAAAGAAAAGAAAAGAAAGGAGAAGAAGAAGAAGAAGAAGAAAAGGAGAAAGAAAACAAAAGAGAAAGAAGAAGAAAAGGTGGCGGCGGCGGCGGCCGGGGGTGCGGCCGCCGGCGGCGCGCGGGGTCAGCGGGCGCGGCGGTGGTGCGCCGGCCACCGGCTGCGGGCGACGGTTCAGGCCGTCGCCTGGCCTAGAGAGAGAGAGAGAGAGAGGAGAAAGAGAGAAATAGAGAGAGGAGAGAGAGGAGAGAGAGAGGGATTTTGAGAGAGTGAAAGAGAGAGAGAGGGAAATTTAAGGGGGAGAGAAGAATGGCGGTGGATGGGTGAAGATGCTGGAAGTCGCCAGAGAAGAGAAGAAGAGGAAGGAAAAGAAAAGAAAAAGAAAAGAATTCGAAAATAATAATTTAATAATATTTTTAATATGGTCAAAAATTGACTAGCTCCGAATGATGGCCAAAAATTACAGAAAATAGAGAATATTATCTTGAGACGTAATCTGAAAACGGTTTGAAGAAATTCTAGCTGATTTGCAAATTAAAAATCCCGGAAGCTGTCGCCAGTGCCGGGCGACACCGGTTTGGCCGGATTTTCGATAAATTCAGAAAAATTCTCAAAAATACCCTAAGGTAGATAACACGATTCTAAGGCACGTGGTGAAAGCGGATTCCCAAAATTCAACTCCGTTTGGGAAATAAAAATCGTAGAGCCGATTATCGGTATCGGTCGACACCGACTACAGAGATTTCCAAAATAATTCAGAAAAATTTCAGAAAATCCTGAAAAATCTCAAATATTAGAAAATGATTTCTGAAACTGAAATCGGCTCAATCGGACTATTACGGAGGTCAAATCAATTTTTATACGTCGTATCGCGTACCGATACTGTGATACGTACCCGAGGATCAGGGGGTTACACATGGTCACTGACCCCTTTTGCAGGTATTCTTTTACTTATTTAATGTTAAAATTATTGTGTATAGTGTGTTTATTCCCTGTACTGAGACTTAGCGTACATATGTGAGGGTATATGCTAGCCCAAAGGCACCTCACCTTAGTTTTGATGATGACTAACTTATGAAGTTAAGTTACTAATGATCTTGTGTCTAATAAGTTTCAGATATTGATCAAGATCTTAGTTAAAATACACCTAGAGGGGGAGATAAATAGGTGTAGTAGCTAATCTAATGATAAATGATACAAAATTAGAAATTAATTGCAACACACTATGTGTAACCAAAGAGTGTAGCTGAATTTCTCGCGAAGGGCTCTGAACTATCTCCTCTAGATTCCTCTAAATAAGAGTTGAGGTGGTATATGAAGCTCTCTTGGTTCAACACAAGTATGGACACATAAACAATACCAAGCATATATGAGATATGAACAATATAAGTAATGCAAGATATAAGAGACATAGAGTAAGAGATAGTGGATCAAACACAAACACCAAAATATATTTCGAGGTTCGAGCCACTACTCTACGTCCCCGCCTTCACACAGAAGGTTTTCCACTATATTCACACAGGACCTCCCACACAGGAAACCTCCATCGAGGAATTTGTAAGTACAAGGTAAGGAGTACACAACTCCTCTCTCCAACACTACCACCTCTACACAAGAGGCAAGGAACAAAGTCAAAACAACAATCACCTCTACACAAGTGGGATAAGGCACAAAGCCAAATAACAACCACAATGACCACTTCACAAGAGGGATAACAACAAATCCAAAACTCAATCACCTCTACACTAGAGGGATAGACACAAAGCCAAAGCAAACTACTCCTCTCAAACACCACCACCTCTACACAAGAGGTAAAGCACAAAGCCAAATCAAAGGAGGATTACAATCTTGGTGATCACAAAGATCACAAACAACTTTTTCTCAAAAAATAAGATCTTATAGATAGGATAGATATGATAGCTCAAGTGTGAAAAAAATAAGGTGTTTGGAAAACAAATCACAAAGAAAAATACTTGAAGAAAATACTATAATGAAATAGAAATGAAGATCAAAACAATTTCCCAAAGACTCTTTTTCTTTGATTTTTTTCAACCCTTGAAAACAAATTAAAAGATCAAACTTTTAAGCACAAAAACTCTTTTAAACTTGCTACTAAATCACTTAGAAAGATAGAAAAATTAGCTCTCAAAAATCATGTTAAAAATAGCCTAAGAGGACCCCTTTATATAGGCCCTAAATAAAAGAGGCGTTGGCAGCCTGAAAGGACAGAATTGCCCTTCCGGTCGACCGGCCAGTCGACCGGCGCAACGGTCATATTTCTGACCGTTGTGCCTCCGGTCGAACGCCCGGTCCAAGCCTGTCGGTCGACCGCCCGGTTGACCGGCAGTACCCGAGACTTGGGTACTTTCAGTCGGTCGACCGGCCTACTTGGCTGGCCTTTTATGCATGTCTCGTGCACGACCCTCGGTCCGGTCGACCGCCAGCAGATCTGGCTGATATATTTCAGAACTTAGAATTTAGGTATTTTAACTCCAATAAAATCCCATAAAATCCTATAAATTCCACAAAAATAAGTTCTTATTAGTTCTTTGAATAACAAATATGTGTGACCAAAAATTAACACATATTATAAACTATTTGAACTATTTTTGTGATATAAAATATTTGACCTTAAACAAAAACCGCATTTTCCAAAAGCAAACTTTGAAATGAAAATCCTCTTTTTCCCAAGCTTGTATAAATACAAAAACAAGATATTTAAAGACATCTGAAGCATATTGTGTATGGATAGAATCTGCATGTAAAGTATATATATCTATGTTTTTGACATGAAATCTAAAAATAAGTTTTGTTAATTACGAAACTCTAAACACATGAATAGGATTATCAAAATAAGTTTTTCTAAATATATGAGGCATATATGTATATAGATGAAATCTAATGTACATTAAACCATGTAAACTTATTTTGATTCTATCTATTCATGAAAATCATATATATGTCTATTCGAAATCCAAAACCGTTAAACCGAAAACCAAACATTTTAAACTTTTATGTGTGTGTGAACTTGAGCATATCAACACTATCTATCTTTACACAAGATCTAAACAAACTCAACTAAACACAAACCGAAGTTTTCTTGTAGAACTCTTTCTCCAAGCCGACTCGATCCAAACACGATCCAATGAGTTTGACTCCAACCGAGTGCTAGTTGCGATCTTGACATGCGAGCTCTTGAATCTACATGCGTTTCGTCTCAAAACTCCTTTATTGAAGCTAAACACCTACTAATATCTTAATCAATAACTGAATTATAAAATACAAGATCATTAGAAAACTAACCTTCATAAGTTAGTCATCATCAAAACTAAGGTGAAAGGCCTTCGGGCTAACAATCTCCCCCTTTTTGATGATGACAAAACTTATGAGGTTATATATATGCATCCATTAAGGATAGGCTTCCTCGAAACTCCCTTTTAATATATGCATGATTAATAAACATATAAAGATATGCAATGAAGCTCAAAATACCAATAAAACAACATATATGCATAACATATAGTAAAACATGCATATATAAACCTGAATTCTTCTCCCCCTTTTGTCATTCATCAACAAAAGGGTGAAGATGAACAAACAATAAACATAAATTAAAAAAATTTTGATACCAATAAACACAATCAATTGAAAGAACCAATTGAAAAAAATAATCTTTTTATGAATTAATACCAATAAAAGGATATGATATCAATTGAAAGTAAACACCAATTTTTAGGTAAACACTATATTTTGCAATAAGGATACCAATTTAAAAGTAATACCAATTTAAAATTATTGATACCAATATTGAAAAAGTAAGCTTATACCAAAGCAACGCATAAGCTTGTTACCAATGAAAAATAATTGACATTAAGAACTAAATCAAGCTTAGCAAGAAATAATTTGTGCTAAAAATGTATGGCATATATGTTTAAAACACAAGAAAACATCTATAAGTATGTATCAGAGCAATATAATGTTGCTTTAGATATGATCCGTACATATATAGAAGACATGCGTATACAAACATATAAAATATCATGAAGATCATGTGTATAACTCATACCTACTACCCTATTCATGTACATGTTTGAAAGATATTTAATAAGGGTATACAAGGCATGGTCACCCATCCAACCGCCCTTTGATGGTAGGAGTTTTCAAAGATCATGATTTGAAAATATTTTGGCATAATTGAAAACTCTACCAACTGAAGAATAAAGACTAGTTTAAGAATAATTTTTGAAAACTAGTATTAAATCCTTCAAGTCATAAAACCAAATCATATATCTCATGAAAACATGAAAATCACACAATAATTGACACTCAAAGTCTATAAAGCACATATATGCTCATGAAACAAAAAACATGAGTAAACACTAAACATAGAGTGTATGAATCATGTAATCATTAAAATCATGGAAATAACACATTGAAGCTCATATGAATTTCTTTTACAAACATGAAAAACATAAAAATTTAATTTTCATCAAATAATACAAACTTCAAGGCACATGTATGTTTTGTCTAAACTAGAAGTATACATACATATTCCAAACACAAGTGAGTCCATAATAGTTTTGCATGAAAAGTAAGTGACTCTAGGATAGTTATGTATATCTAATAGTTTTAGACAAAATTAACATATACATGAAGAAAAATACGTTTTTATGAAAACATGTATAAAAATAGTGAAAATAAGTAAAAATGCAAGAATCATCAAAATTAGGTTATACAAGTACATCCAATGGATACAAATGAGTAATAAAGTACAAACACATGATAAACAAATGTGGCTCATTAATTGTACAAGTATAATTATAAGTTTTAATAAAAGTTTCATTTAAACTTGTAATCAAAACATGAAGTGCAAAATCATAAGCAAACATGATCATTAGAATAAATACATGTGCTTTAGAGATAGGATATACACAATAGCTAAACTATAGTGAGAATACAAAAATATAAATCCATATAAACATGGGTGTATCTTAAAAATTACATATGTATATCACAAGTCTAATAAACATTTCATTTAAACATAATGAACATGAAAAGCCAAAACATGCTAAAAGTCAAACAATAAAAGCATGTAAATAAAAATGGGAGTTAGAGATAGTTACCAAAATCAATGAACTATTATTTGTATCTCCAAACTATGGTGGTCCTCCCACCAAACTCCTTGAAGGTGATGCATCCAATGTAGTATCCATCAAGCTCATACGCATCCACCATCAAGGCACTAATACCCTCACGTCAAGTGAGAGTTCACACCTACATCAAATACAATAGGGGTGAATTTTAGTACCCATACCTTATTGGGTCCATGGGGGTTAGCACCTTTCCTAACCCAAAAAAATTTATTTGCAAAGTTTGAATTATGTATTTTATCATAACAAAACTTTACAAGGTGGTCCTTACGTCTACAATGTGTATAAGTGTACAAATGAGCATACATAGTGTCATGTGTGTGAACATGAGAAGCATGTGTATGCCGTGAATGGTGTGCATGAATATGAGGTGCATGTTTTTTGCGAAACATGTATTCCAAATTCTTGTGATCCATAGCACATTGGCTCAAAGTGGAGCCCAAACAATCAACACTCTTCTTTAACATAATTATATCATTTTCAACATTAGAAGAAGAAGTGGAGCATGCAATCTTATCAATAGATAGTGATTTTATAGTAGCATGACAAACATGAGTATCAATATTATTTTCAAAAAGGTGTTTTCTTTTGAAGCAAATTCCAATTCTTTTGAAATCAAAGCAATTGTTTTTCAAAGAATTGTTCTCTTTTATAACAAAATCAAGTTTTGAAGACAAAACCTCATTTTTCTTCAAAACAATGTCAAAATCAATTCTATTTTTCAAAATTTTATTTTCCTTTAAAACAAGATCCAGTTGGGTTTTCAAGGAGTCTCTTTCACTTGAAATCTCAACACTCTCTTGTAAAATCATGTCTAGATTTGAAAATAAATTCTCATTTTCTTCTTTTAATTTAAACTTTTCTGTTTCAAAAGTTTGTATTTTTCAAGTAAGTTTTCACAAAATATAAAAAGTTCTACATTTAAGGCATCGGCATCCATATTGTCATCATCAGAAGAACTAGCACTATCATCTAGTTGAGTGTCTGAGTTTACCTCAAGGGAGTCATTCCCTTAGACCATGTAGCAAGTCTGGTCAGACTCATCTTCACTAGATTTTTTTTCTCCATATAGTTTGTCGTTTGAAGCTTCGGAGAGGTCAATGTATTCCATACTACAAAAGCGGAATCATAATTAGAAATCATAAATAAATAATCTTTACTAAGAGGATGCTTTAGTGCATCTAGGGCTTGTGTATTAGCCTCAATGTACTTGTCATTACCAAAATAGGTTTTCTTGGTACTGGCAAGATAAACATGCATTCCTGGGGTTTTAAGGTACGTGGACATCTTAACTTTTCAAATATCAATGTTGGTAGCATCATATATGGGACGGGTCATGAAATTTATGAGTGTATAAACTATATGTGTGCAAATGCAAATCTAGATTAGCAAGCCAAGATCTTACTCCTGGTTAAACTAATATCAGGAGCGTAGGCTCTGATACCAATTGAAAATATACCTAGAGGGGGGTGAATAGGTGTAGTAGCTAATCTTATGACAAATGATGCGGAATTAAAAATTAATTGCAACACACTATGTATAACCAAAGAGTGTAGCCGAATTCCCCATGAAAGGCTCTGAACTATCTCCTCTAGATTCCTCAAAATAAGAGTAGAGGTGGTATATGAAGTTCTCTTGGTTCAACACAAGTATGGACACATAAATACCAAGCATATACGAGATATGAACAACATAAGCAAGACATAAGAGAGATAGAGTAAGAGATAATGGATCAAACACAAACACCAAGATATGTTTCGAGATTCGAGCCACTGCTCAACATCCCCGCCTTCACACAGAAGGATTTGCACTATGTCCACACAGGACCTCCGACACAGGGAACCTCACCGAGTAATTTGCAAGTACAAGGTCAGGAGTACACAACTCCTCTCTCCAACACACCACCTCTACACAAGAGGCAAGGCACAAAGCCAAAACAACAATCACCTCTACACAAGAGGGATAAGGCACAAAGCCATACAATAACCACAATGACCTCTTCACAGGAGGGATAACCACAAACCTAAAACTCAATCACCTCTACACTAGAGGGATAGGCACAAAGCCAAAGCAAACTACTCCTCTCAAACACCACCACCTCTACACAAGAGGTAAAGCACAAAGCCAAATCGAAGGAGGGATTACAATCTTGGTGATCACAAAGATCACAAATAACTTTTCCTCACAAAAATAAGATCTTATAGATAGGATAGATATGATAGCTCAAGTGTGAGAAAATAAGGTGTTTGGATTTGTAGCAAGTACTTCTCTCTCCTTCATACTCGGTGTTTCCCCGGTAATCATAGCCATGCCTGAGTAGTTTAGGCGAATAATTTTCCCTGTAGCAAGTACCAATTCTTGATCTCAGTGAGTGTTCTCACTTTACTTGTGTGTTTTCCGGCCTCAACGGGTGACTATTATATTTTTTAGGAATTTGTGTAATTGTTGTGTTTTTGGATTTGTATCGATAGAATAATTGTATCAATGTGGTGAGTGTTGGTTGTGTCTTTGTATGTATCTGAAATTATATTTATGTATTTGGGTGACTGTTGTAATTATTGTGATTTATCTATATTTTGTATTTTTTTGAACTAACTGTGGTGCAGGTACTCTGACTAAAGCTCTCGGGTAAACTATCCTTCGGGGTCGCGTTGTCCAAGAAACCACTCTGCAGGCTATCCAATAAGCACTGAGCCTTATACCTTTATGGGTTTAGTGGTAGCTTGGCGGTATGGTTTGCCAAGTTGCAGTTACTGTGGGCTAAAGCCCTCGGGCGAACTATCCTTCGGGGTTGCGTCATCCGAGAAACCGCTTTGCGGGCTACCCAACAGGAATTCATTTATACCCTTTGGGTTTCATGGTAGCTTGGCAGAGTGGTTTGCCCACTCAGTTCTGGTGGATCGCATTATGAATTATTTATTGATTTTTATATCTTGTGATTGTGTGCTACTAATATTTTTGCAGGTACCTATTTTCACTACTCAGCCTTCGGGCTTAACTGCTCTGCGGTTCTACACTACAGCCACCGGGCTTAACCTCTCTAAGCTTTATTAAAATTCTTTGGACTTTCTATACATTGCGCCTGGTAGGTGAGCTTAGCACTCAATGTTTTATCGCTAGACTGGCCCGAGCGAAACCCTGCCGAACGATAGAATAGCATTTCAATGCTCGAGTAGTTCCCGTGTGGTAGTCCCGCCGTGCGCTTTAGCTATCAACGCTGCTCGCTGACCTTGCTTCAGCACTGCTTAGTTCCTCTTGGTTGTGCGCTTAGTTATTTGTTTAGCTTTGTTTAGTTGTTCAATTATTATTGCTAATATTATGTATATTATGGTTACGAAGAGTTTGAAGCATTTATATATAATTATATTGTTTTTCCTGTCATATACTGCATGACCAGTTGTTTGTCTGACACCGATGTTGTGATCTTATATGTTATAATTCTGTATTTACTTGCATTGTTACATTCTCGGTATTACGTCACTTGACTCATGCTTGCGTGACTCGTATATCAGATCACATAATATTTAATTTGGATACAACAGAACGGAATGTGGAGCTAAGTATCACACCACACATGTGGTGGGGGTACCTCTAGGGTCCCCACATCGCATCCATAACGCGCCTGTCAACTAATACGCGCATGGTGTGTGGAGCTAAGTGTCACACTGAGCTAAATATCACATCACACACACACGTGGTGGGGGTATCTTTAGGGTCTGTGGGTACCTCTAGGGTCCACAACATCGCGTCCAAATACAATAGTACTAAGCATCATACTTCTGTACTCATGTATCATGTACACCTATTATTATATACTATAAAATATATATCTTATATTATATAGTTATTAATAAATAGACAAATTACATCGGATGGGAAAACTGATGGACACTAATACAATGTCATGTTATAGTGAGTGGGGTACTGAAGTGTCATGTGGGGCGTAATATAAGTCCCCGAAGCAGCTAAAGTGTCGTGTGGGGCATAATATAAGTCCCCGAAGCAATAGCCGGATCTCATGGGCCGTTGTCCCGGGCCGTGGCGGGACCCGCTATAAATATGATCCATCAATCCTCATAAGTTTTCTAATAATAACTCGTCTTATTCATTTTTGGATGTATGTGTGATGAGGCGCCAGGGCACATCCCTAAATATATGAGTTGGATGAATAATAATATAATAAGTCATTAGTGTTTTATCAGATTTTGTGTTGTTTTGCAATTCGCGTTGCACTCGGATTATGGTGACATGAGGTATAAGCTATATATATGAGAGTTTCCTTATTTGAGTTATTCACTCGACTCACGAATCTTATGAAGTTGTAAATTGAGCTTGCACGAATGGTTTTGCACGCTTTTGTTTTTGCCAGCTTTTAATTGGATTTCAGATTTTATTTGGATTTTGAGTATATTATTACTACTATTACTACTAAAGTACCTGACTTGCAAACTTGTGTAATGTATTGCCGTCTTCTACTGTTAAATTACAATACACTGCATGTCTCCTGATACATATTATTAGACCCGACCACGGTCCGGTTCGAACTGGAACCGTTTCATGAAAATTAGAACCGGTTCGACCCGGTTTCGAACTGGAACTGGCCCCCAACCGGTCCGGTTCCAGTTTGTTTTTCCAGAACCAAAATCATCGGTTCAGGATCAGAGGTTCCGGTTCTAAACCATTTTTTTCTTTTTTTTTAGGGGGGGTTGGCTTGGCGTGGCCTAGCCAGTGACCAGGCCAGGCCGGCAGCCCAAGCCTGGCAGGCGCAGGCCAGGTCATATTTCCAAAAAAAAAAGTTTTTTTCTGCCCCCAGCAAGGTTCGAACCTACGATCTTGACATAGAAGCATAATGCTCTAACCAACTGAGCTACTTAATTGGTTGGTTTAAGTTCGCATTTAATATATATATATATATGTATATATATATATATATATATATATATATGTATATATATATATATATGTATATATATATATATGGGAAAAGTATTCCTAGTAGGTCTCCTTAGATTGTAACCTAAGGAGATGGCCTAAAATTCTAACATCCCGATTTTTTTTTTCACGATCCGACCGCACATTATCATATCCATGTTATAAGATGCACGCATATAAAAATTCACGTGATTTGAAGTTTGTTTACTCTATTTCCTTTCGGTTCAAACATTAACGGTTTTTAAACAGTAGAACAAAAGGAACGATTAGATCAATGAGTAAATGAATTTTAAATCACGTGATTTTTTATATGCATACATCTTATAACATGAATATGATAATGTGTGGTCGGATCGTGAAAAAAAAATTGGGATGTTGGAGTTTTAAGCCGTCTCTTTATATTACAATCTAAGGAGACCTACTAGGAGCACTTGACCCACACACACACACACACACACACACATATGTGTGTGTGTGGGTCAAGTGCTCCTAGTAGGTCTCCTCAGATTACATTCCAAGGAGACGGCTTAAACTCTAACATTCCAATTTTTTCACGATCCGACCCGCACATTATCATATTCATGTTATAAGATATACGCATATAAAAAATCACGTGATTTAAAGTTCATTTACTCATTGATCTAATCGTTCCATTTTGTTCCACTGTTTAAAAACCGTTAATGTTTGAACTCAAAGAAAATAGAGTAAATAAACTTCAAACTTCAAATCAAGTGATTTTTTATATGCATACATTTTATAAAATGAATATGATAATGTGCGGTCGGATCGTAAAAAAAAATCGGGATGTTGGGGTTTTAAGCCGTCTCCTTAGATTACAATCTAAGGAGACCTACTAGGAACACTGTTCCCTATATATATATATATGTGTGTGTGTGTGTGTGTGTGTGTGTGTGTGGTGTGTGTGTGTGTGTGTGTGTGTATATATATATATGCGGTTTCTGTTCTAAAATTGGAGCTATCCGATTTCAAAACCAGAACCGGAACCGGCTAGTGCCGGTCCGGTTCCGGTTCCTCTTCCGGTTCTGGTTCCTCACATGGAGGAACCGAGAACTGGTGGTTTCGGAACCAGAGCCGACGGTTCCGGAACTGTGGCCGGGTTTACATATTATACCTGAGCTGTTGTATTAACATTTTGACTTATTATTTCTTGAGCTAATCTATTCCTGGATGGGATGATTATTATTCCTGAGTATATCGTTGTGCTAATGTACTTAGCCACTTGACTTACTTTCTGATTTAATCATACTCTTGTGTTTACCATTTACATTATTGTTGTTTACATTATTGGTCATTGTCTATTTGCATGATTTGAGTTCATGACACACTTCCTGTACAGTTATGTTTGCATGTGCATGTCACTTGGCACTCATTTTGTGTACTCGTTGGGTTGCCTTCTAACAACCCCTGGACATGTATGTCCAGATCCCAGAGCTGGACCATAGTGCCCCTTCCGTGGAGATTCTTTTGTGCAACAGAAGTGTGGTGGATCAGTAATAGACCGTCTATAGCTCTTTCTTTCAGCCCCTTCTTGTCTGGATCTCGAGATTCTATTTGTTGCTCGTGAACATTTGTCGGTTTTGTGCCTTGTAAATCATATTTTGTACACTTTGGTGTGATATAATATTCTTATAATATTGCATCACGCTCAGTGATAATAGTGTACTTGTACTAATTATGTTGGATTGTATATTACCACTGTGCTTCCTACTCTAATTCATGCCTATACTGATACTTAGCATTCGTATGTGACAGTATTTTCGCCCTGCGTATGTATGTCACAGTAACGTCATTGTACCCGCGGGATCAGGACGTGACACCTCCCTTCGGTCGGGTTTGATTAGGAGTTAGCTAGAGTTAGACTTTTGGATCAGAGAGAACAATTTCAAGATTAAATGGAATTAGCAATTCTTGGGTTAGAGAGAATTGGGGGATTTCAAGTTGGGATGTTGTCGGGTCAGGTCTCGGACCCAGACCCCTTTCATGGGTACCTCTTTTCGACTCAGACCAAACCATTATGAACAGGTCCGAATCTTGGTCAAGATTGGGTGCATATTTGTTATACCATCAGGTCGAGGAATCAGGTCTCTATTACAAAGACCCATGTCTTACCTGTCATATGTGGGTTCATGGCGGGTCCAAGAGCGGTCTGAAGCAGGTTTCAGGTATATTTAATTTTTTCCAAAAGTACTAACGAGAGCTAGCTACTTAGTAATATTTGTATATTATTTAATTATTATATATTTAAGTAGGCATCTGGGTCGGGTATTAATCATTACCCTTTACTACTTAATGACTAAAGTCCAAACGAGACGGGTCTAGGTTCGAGTCGAATCTACATGAAAGATATCCAAAATCTTAGGCGGTTTTATGAACAAGTCTAACCTTTAAATCCAATATGTATCCGCTCGTAAGCATATATGACACAGGTTCGGCTTGGAGCCAGGTTCTACTATGAGTATGGGGATCTGTAGCGGCCCTATTTTTAAAGTGGCTTTTAAGTTATTTTTATGTAACTCAAAATCTCATTACCCACTAACTCATTATGAGTTTAACTCATTTGGCAAGAATGGCATAATTAGCCTAACTTTTCTAGGGGTCGTAATTTCTAAATACTTTGGTAAGTCATGATTACTTGTTAGTCTTGTTAATTTTCTAAGTTTGGTAAAAGGTTATAAAAATTTTAATAATCCATCACAATTAATCCAGAGTAGGATAAAATTAATAATAAATCATAAAGAAAAATAGAATATCTGAAAGCGTCATAGAATAAAAAACTTGCTTGGATTTTCTTGCACCTCATCATCTTTATGTTAACTCCAACAATGAAGTGGAGGAACACCTTATAGCTTCTCTTCGTAATGGTGTAAGGGGCTAACGCCTCTACTTATATAGAGATAGGATAAAGAGCTACCCATCATAAAACTCCTAACTCTAACCTGCCTACAAGTATTGTGATTTAAATAGTTATCCATACTTTTAACACATGTTTAATACGTGACTAGGATGCACTAAAAGAAAATTCACTTATAACTATAATTCTGTTCTGGATCAACTAGTTTAGACCAATCAAGGCTCCTCTTCAATTTGAGTTTTATCAACTTCAACAAATAAATAATTTAATAATCAATGAAAGTTGATAAAATTCTTACAGAGGTATCAACACTCTTGCCATAATTGCAAAATAAGACCTTAATCTCATAGCTTAAACTATTCAAACTCTTCATTTCACAAGAACCATCACACATTCATTGCCAGAACATCCAAAATGCATGTCTCTTATTTGGTTCATTTTCACATTAATTTGGAATTTTTTGGATTACTAATATTATTTACTCTTCAAAATTTGGCCTTGGATTCATCTCTTTTAATTAATTTAGGGAAAACATCAATTACAAATCTATTTTCGCCTTAGCCTCAATCCACATCAGTGTAAATTGATTCCTCTCAATTATCACTTCTTTATCTATTTTAATTTCCTATTTTATCCTTTCTCATTGCTCTTCAAGTTGCTCTCCCCTCAACCTTGATCCTAACGCAGAGTAACTCGCGGATTGACCTTTATGGCCAGGTCGCCGAGGGGATGGAGGGGACAGGTAGTCCCAGACCAATTATTTTGAATTGACTTTTTACAGATCTCATTTTTTCATGCTCACGATGAGTTTTATTTGTGTTTGTGATCAATGTAGTACTTAGATCTGGACTGCATATCTGTAACACCTCATTCCTAGAATACGTACCCAGATACGTGTCCTGATTCTTCAATTATAATTTCTTAATTTTGCCATATTTATTTTAAATTGGTGATTATTTATATTATTATTTTGTATCGGGCCTGGATCTTGGGACTCAGAGTTAGCTTGAGTCTGAACGCAGGATTTGATCCTAGTGTACTGCTTGATTTAATCAATCGATAGTCAGACTAGTTCATTTTCGGCTTTAAATATTAATTTTCAATATTTTAGATTTTTCATAATTTTTTGAATTTTTTGGATTATTTTTCAAAATCTTCGAATTCGGTGTCGAGCAGTATCGTCGATCGATTTCAAGATTTTTAATTTGCAAAAAGGTTGAATTTTTTGAATTTGGTTTCACATTATTCCTTGGGATGATATTTTCTACTTTTGAGAATTTTTTGAGATTTTTCTGAATTATTCAAAATTTACCCTATTATAAAATATAGTTATGTTTGATTTTTTCCTTTCTTTTTTTCCCTTTCATCTCTTTCTTTCTTTCTCCCACCTGGTTCCCACATGGGTCGGCTCTCCCCCATCACACCACCCCCATCAATTCCTCCTCTCCCATTAATACTCTCTCATTCTCTCATTCTCAATCTTTCTCTAATCTCTCTCACTCTTTCCCTCTTTCTTTTATCCTTCTTCCTTTCCATCTCCTCCTCTAGATCCGACCAACCCGTCACTGACCAGCAGCCTCGCGTGCCACCTAACTCTGTATAATACCTCCCTAAGCTATCATCTATCTCCTCTACTCTTTCTCAACCCTCATCTCCTTCTTCACCATCACCATCACCATCTTCTTCCTCCCACTCCACCACAACCACTCATTTCCTCCACTATTAATGCCACCCCCACACCACCATCTTCTCCACAAAGCCCACCACCTCACCCACCATCACCTCCACCAAACCCATCATCAAAACCCATCATCACCACACCATCTCCACCATTCAACACCCTTGCCATCCCTACCTCATCCTCCACCTGGGTCCCCAACCACCGCCGACCAGGCCGCCGGCTGCCGATGGCGTGTGCCCTTGCCGGCCAAGTTCCTCCTTCTTTCTCTTCTTTTCTTTCTTTCTTTTTCTTCTACTCTTTCCCTAACCTTTCCCTCTCTCTCTGGCCGCTCGCCGCCGGCGACCCACGGCCTACCACCGGCCGTCCCTGGCCTGCCGTGCCACCCCAGGCTGGCCAGATCCCCTTCCTCTCTCTTTCTCTCTCCTCTGGTTCTAGTTTACTCTTCTCTCTCTCCACTCCCCTCTCTCTTCTTTCTCTTCTTTGGTCTCTCCCTCCCTGTAGTCGTGCACTTTCCCTCCTCCCCCCTCTAGTTCTGTTTCCTGTAACCCTCCAGTTCTAGATGTACGTGTCACTATATCAGTGCTCGATACAGTATACACGTTTGATTTGACTTTTTAATATCATATTGAACTAATTTAAGCTCCAGATATTATTTTCTAATATTCTATATTTTTTAGTATTTTCTGAAATTTTACTGGATTATTTTGAAAAATCTCTAAATTCGGTATCGATTGATACTGATAATTGGCTCTATGATTTTTAATTCACAAAATAGAGTCAAATTTTTAGAATCTGCTTTCAAATTTTTCTTCAAAATCATATTTTTTTACTTTTGTGTATTTTGGGGATTTTTCTGATTGGTCAAAATTTGGCCAATTCGGTGTCGACTGATATCACTAATCGATTTCAGAATTTTAATTTGCACACAAAACTGAATTCCTTGAATCCAATTTCACGTTATTCCTCTATGTAATATTTTCTATTTTATGAAATTTTTAGGAACCGTTCTGAGCTGATCAAAATTTACTCAATAAAAATATATTAATAATTTCGTTCTTTTCCTTTTCTTTTCTTTCTTCTTCACCAATGATCTTCCTTTCTTCTCACTCAAGCCAGCTAACAGTTCCATCGACTTCCCCAACTGTCTCTTTACTCTCTTCCCTATTAAATTCCCTTATCTTTCTCTTTAACTCTCTAATCTCTTTCTCACTTCCAACTACTCACCAACCTCTCTCTATCTCACTCTCTTTTACTTCCTTTTCTTCAACCAGCCACCCACACCATCAAATCCACCGTCGATAGCTCCCCATCTTCGGTGACTCCCCACGATGGCCATAACTTCAGCCAAACCCCCGTCTCCACTTCTTCATCTTATTTCACCTCAATTCCACCTCATCTATATTCTTACTCCTCTTAAACCCATCACCCAAATCCACAATTCTACCACCTCCTTTCCAAATTCCACCACCATTTCTTCACCATCTCCCTCCAATAAACCACCATCACCACCTCCACCACAATACTCATCAATTTCCTTATTTTCTTCCTTAAATCACCATCCATCCATCACATTCCTTTTCTTCTTCTCCTTCCTCTCTCCCTCTTTCTTTTCTTTCTCAATCCTCTTTCCCTCTTGTTTCTCTCTCTTCCACCCACCACCGACCACTGTCGCCTGCGCTAGCCACAGTCTTGGGCCTCCTCTTCTCTTTCTCTCTCACATTCTCTTTCTCTTTCTTTCATTTTCAAACTCAAAACCCATTAAACCTGAACTCAAATTCGTTAACCCATTTACCCAATACCCATATTCACTTAAATTATAGGTCCGGGTTGTGGATCTAGCAATCCAAACCCGCATCTAAAACTTAATAAAGGCAATTTTGCATAAAACCCTGGCCATTTAGAATAATTATAATTCAGATATTATTATTACATTTTAACCTATTTTATTGATTTTAGTATTCGGGCTATATCTGGAGCATCTATAGTTCAATCTGGACGATTCTTATGCCGTTGTGATCGTTGAGAGATGAACTACATCCCTGTGATACCTATATAAGATTTTTCTTTTGTAAATTATACTTTAACATGTTAAATAAAAACTAATTGTTTGCTTTAGTTAATGAAATATGATCATCAGAATCATTGTAAATATTATTTAATAAATTGTAAATATTGTTAAAACACTGTAACTAAAATATATGTTGTGTTTTATTTAATAAAATATAATTATTGGTAAATTATTGTAATTATTATTTCATAAACGGCAATTATTGGTAAATCACTGTAAATAGAATATGCGTGATTGCTCTTTAAATATATTCAATAAAATAATAATTTATTAATTTTTTATTTAATATAAAGTATAAATGTATTATCTACAAGTTGGTACTTAGTAAACTGTAAATTAAAAGAGTTTCAGATTAATAAATTGCTGCTTAATAATGATTGTGAAGAGTTTGAAAATTTAGATAATGATATATGAATAATTTGTGATACTGATTATATTAATTATATTGCAATCGGGATAACAAATAATAATATACTAACACGTGAGCACGTTAATAGTATAACTATGACATTATCACTGTTACCTCACTCATGACATCAAACACGATTATACAAGATACGTTTATTTGATGTTTATATATCACTGTTGAATGCACAAAACTATGTGTTATGACCATAGACATCATCATTTCATGTACTTGTATTATTATGTCACAGATACGCTACTCCACTGGATACCATTATTTCATATATTTGTATCACTGCTACACGAATACTCTGTACACAATTTTTCATATTCTTATAACACTGTTACATAGATTCACCTGAACACAAGCGTTGATTGTTTCAGTATTCCCGTTGTAAGGATCATTGTTCATGTTATATTGAATTTATGTATTTCTTTTACATGACTGTTTCCTTTTACTGATATCAATATGATACTCCTGTTACTGGACATGGATGTTGTTGATATGCGATGTGTGAAACTATTGTCATGTGAATCTAAGCCATAGGGGCCACCTCTAGAATCTTACATATCTTGTTTTTCATTTTCTGTTATCTTGTTTCATGATATCAACAAAACTCATGTCATGTTATCATGTTACATGTACTACACACTGTTCTTGTTCCTGATATGCTGTACAGTTTAGATATAATAGATATAATATGGGGATGGGGAGACTTGAAGGTTGACTAGATCTTATCGGGCTGATATCTTGAATCTATGTTTATCCCACTGCAGAATATGGTAGTGCTGTCTACCGATTGCATATAACTCTATGAGTTCCCGTTTCCTGTTCGCCTCTTAGCGGAGGGCTCTGGTCTTAGCAGCCAGAGGTCTGTTTAGGGTCGTGATCCCGAGTATGCATAGGGTACACCACTTAATTAGAGCTCCTCGACCATTGGGTTTTCAATTAACATAATAAAACAGTATAAACAGTAGGGACGTCAGGAACGCTTATTATTTGGTCATTCTCTCGTTCAGATCATGGTACCCGTATGCTATATTCGGATGGGTTCGACTGAGTACGAGCTCTGATGTGAACTGCCAATGGTATGAGATGCTAGAAGAGGTTGATTAAAATACCAGGTAGTGCTGATTGTTATTATTGTAAATGCAATAATTGATATATGCATATTATTGTTTGATTATATATGTTACATTTTCTGATGTCTTATTCACTATCATGTCACATGTATACTTTGCACTTCATGCATTCTCCACAGATACACTATTTATGTACACTTATTCTATATTTCATGTATCCTTTGCTTTATATATGCTTTGTAGACAATTGTTACTATATAAGCACAATGCTGTTGTGTGATTACTATGCGTACTTCATGTCCATATGTTCATATTCATCACGACACTATCATGCTACTATTACTATTAGGTTAAAAAAATATTAAATAATTAAAACTTGTTATATGTTACTTAAACACATTAATTTGATTAGAAAATCACTCAATATTGTATCATATTTGCATATTGAGAATAATATATAAATGATATAACTCTTATTGATTATAGTAACATAATTTCTCAATATGACTTATTATTTCATTTATTGCATATATTATTATTTGGTAGCACAACCTGGACATGTTAATTGATATTAATGATATAAAATTGGATAATATCATAGAGATAACAGTGTTATAATATGTTAGACATTGATAATGTTAAAGTGCTAATATAACATTTTTGTATTAATGTTATACTGATCGTTAGCATAATTATATTGTATCGCTAGTAGTTAAACATATATTATATATTATTGTGGTTGTACTACAATTATAATATATTATTACTGCTTTATTCATTTTACCACTCGCTAGGTTGCTTTCTGACGATCCTGCGTTTGCGTGCCCAGGTTGGAGCTCAAAGATTTCATAACACCTGATATTTTCTAAGATATTATTTTGAGATTGCTACCCATTTTGATTCATAGGTATCTTTATTATTTGTTTCTATTTATTTTATTATCCATGTTTTCATATTTATTATGATTATTGACCCTTTTGCAAGTATTCTTGTACTTATGTAATGCTAGAATAATTATGTATATTGTATTCTGTACTTAGGCTTAGCATACATATATGAGAGAATTTTTGCCCTGCGTATGTACATCGCTATAGCGTCACCGTATCTGCAAGATCAGGGCGTTACATTCTCTCTCTTCTCTATTGTTTCTCTCTTCTATTTCTCTCTCTTCTCTCTCTATATATCTCTCTCTAAATCTCTCTCTAGGTCTCTCTCCTCTATTTCTCTCTCTCTCCCTATATATCTCTCTAAATCTCTCTCCTCTATTTCTCTCTTGGAGTCGGGCGTGTGCGTGTGCGTGCCCCTTGTGTTCCTCAGTGTTCGCGTCGAGTTCAGATTTAGGCGAGTACTCCTTTTTGGTGTTTTGGACGATTGCATATTTTCAGTGTGTGTGTGTGTTTGTATATTTGGTAATGTTGTATATTGGCGAGTGATTGTTGTATTCAAGGTGATTGGTTTGTAGGTATGTAGTTGGGCTTGTATTGGTGTATCAGGTGATGTATTGTATATGTGTGATCAGTAGTTGTATAATGTAGGCTATGCATATACATGTGCTTTTATATGTTTAGCCTTCGGGCTTAACCGCTTGGCGGTTCTCTTACTTGGTATATATATATCTGTGTGTGTGTGTGTGTGTTTGTGTGTTTGGTACTAACACTTCCCAAATATTTTCTTTACTTTTAAAACTTTTTAAAAAAAGAAATAATATTTTGACCTATTTTTTATAAGAAATTAAGTTACTTTAAGAATAAGAGAATCATAATTAGAGTTTCCTATACTTGGTCAAAATGAGATTATTTTTTTGATTTCTAGGGTTAGGAAGAAAATTTGAAAAAGTAATTTAGTCTTGATTTTTATCGTGATGAAATATGCATGCTTTACACACTTACATACTTAGGGTTCAAAAACAAAGATTCTTATATCGTATAAAAAAATATTTATATACATAAAAAAATCCTATGATTAAGCTGGGTATTTGTGCCTCATAAAGCATAAGTATTCACGCCTAAAATTAGACCATATAATAAATGAAATTCTCAGTTTTGTGGCATTCTTTGGTTGAGTCCTTAGGTCCTTGGGGTGTTTTCTCACCCATGCCCTAAGACCGTTCGGTTTGATAGTCACCGACTATAGACTCATTACATAGAAAAATTAGAAAGCCTAATAAAACTATGAAATAACACCACTAAAAAGATATATATATATATATATATATTATATATATAATATATATATATATATATATATATATATAATATATATATATATTATATATATATATTGTAACGCCCCCCGATCCTGCGGGTACGGAGACGTTACTGCAACGTATATATGTAGGTCAGAATACACTCACGTATATACGCTAAGCATCAGTACAAGCAAGAATCAGAGTGCGGAAGCGAGTGGTGCATTATACATTCCAACACATGAGTACAATTACAAAGTTATCACCAAAGGTGATCCGATATTACAATAATATTACATCACCTGATAGGCGCAAATGCGAGAGTACAAAAAGATGTACATATATGAACTGTACAAAAGGCACTCATGAGTTTGCAATAGGAAAACTCGAGAGGCAAACAGGGGGCCTGGAAGGATGGAGTTCCGGACGGTCTGTTGAAGATCCACACTACCGCTGCGCTACTCTGATCAGCAACAGGGAGGATCCACACGCTCCAAGCTCCGAAACCTGGACATGAGAATCCAGAGGAGTCAGAACTGCCCAGGCGAGTGGTGAGGTAAAAGCCAAGTGGCGAGCCAGAATGGGCATAAGTGTGTATACAACAATTGATATCCGGCACAGAAGACAAGAGGGTTAGAACACAAATATAGCAGGTATGAACAGGTATAACATAATCATCATAAAACAGGAAATCTGATATAAAACCCGATTACGAGCAAAACCGATTGTACAAGCTTAGGTCACGGCTCCATGAGACTAGTACATCGAAGGAATAATCCAAACAAGGAAACCCTCATCTATATACCTTTATCTCATATCATCGTAATCCAAGCACATAGAACCAGAGTTGCAAACCACACAGTAGTCATAACAGGAGTTCAAAACAAGAATAACCGGAATTATAACAAGCATAACGGGAGTTCATAACAGGAATCATAGCAGGAATCAAGACAGGCATTATTGGAGTCATAACAGGCATAACAGGAATCATAACGGGCATGACAGGAGTCTTATATTATTATTACTCGTCTGACTCATATATCTAGGTATGTGTCCTGGTGTACATCCCAACACACATACATCCATATATAAGCAAGCCGAGGATTGTTATTGGAAGCAGATGGAGAACTGATAGCTCCTCTTATAGTAGTTCCCGTACGCCCGGGACCAGCCTAGGGGCCTTAAATCCCCCTAACACGCATCTTCTGAGGGCCTTGAATCCCTCTAACACGAATCGTCAGTTCAGGTATTCCACTACTATAAGCAAGGTATCATTCCGGCATCCATCACTTCCTCCCATTCCCCGTGCAAGTTGTCCTTTTTATGGCTTGTTAATATTATCAGATTACGGGAATGAGTAGGATCATAACTTGTCATAACAGGTATCATAACGGGAATCATAACAGGAGTCATAACAGGGGTCAGGCATAACTGGTGTACATAACAAGAGATCTGGTACTTCATTCCCTTAACGTGATAATCATGAGAGGAAAGTTATTCATAACAAGTATCAGGTTATTATGCCAATGACGAGTGTTCATGAAGATAGAGTAATAAGTCAAGTAATAACACAATATGTAATACAAGTCCCGAGGATAAAGTCCATATTCAAGAAAGTGATTAACCACAGCCAACAGTCAAGATTAGTCGACTAGGGAGAACAAGTAGTCGACTTATGAAGGAGTTAGTCGACTATAGTAAACGGTCAAGTCGACTAAGAAGGCGCGTCTCAGAAGGAAAGTTAGTCGACTAGGGCAATTGGGTTAGTCGACTAATGAAGGCCGCGTCTCAATAGGACCGCGTCTCAGGGAGAAAGTTAGTCGACTAGGAAATTATGGGTAGTCGACTAATCAAGGTCGCGTTTCAAAGAGCCTCGTTTCAGGAGAAAAGTTAGTCGACTAGGGCAATTGAGTTAGTCGACTAATGAAGGTTGTGTTTCCAGGAATGGTGCGTTCTTCAGGAAAGTTAGTCGACTAGGAATATGGGATAGTCGACTAGTAAAGTCGCGTCTCAGGAGTGAGGCTGCGTTTCAAGGGGTTAGTCGACTTATACATGGGTCAAGTCGACTAATACTGTGCAACAGAGAACAGAATAAGCTTTGAGAGTTATGGTTTGTTGATATAAAAAATACAAGTTAATCAAGTCTTTGGTGAGGAAAAGCACTCGCCTAAGGTGATCCTTGCTGCGTCCAACGAAGGGAAGTTCGGCCCCAATCCAAAAGGAGGGTACCGGCCCTAAGTCTTGCCGCCGGAGAAGAACGCGGCCCCAATCCAAAGGAGAGGCCGGTCTTCACAAAGTGATGGAGAGAGGTTGAAAGTGCAAGTCTAGTTCACTTGGTCAAAATGGGATTTTGCAAACGGTGCCACGGGGAGCGACGAGTTGGCTAGAATGAAAGAGCTCGCCGTGGAGGTAAAGATGGTATACTTGGTGGTGGCCAAGGAGGTGTAGGTGGTGGCGGAGATGGTGGCGAAGTTGGTGGAGGAGATGGGTCTTTGGTGTAAAGAAAAGAAGAAAAGGGTGGTATGGGATGGTTGGAGTTTGTTGCCTTTGCTGTTGGAGTGGTGGAGGAGATGGAGAAGAAGAAGTGTGTGTGGTGGTGAAAGTGGAGGTGGAGAAGGTGGAGTATGGGTGGCCCAAGGAAGTAAGAGGAGGCTCTTAGTGGCTTCTCTGTTGGTGGCTGCAGGAAACAAGGAAGAAGGAGAAGAGAAATGAAAGAGAGAGAAGGAGGTGGGGTATTTATATATAAAGAAATAATGATTGCAAGTTTGACTTTTGAAGCCAAAGAATGAAACTTGCGTTTCATTGGAAGGAGATGGCTGCGTTTCATGCAAAAGAAGGGCTGCGGTTTAGGCCAAGATGGGCCAAATGCGGGAATCAAAGCTGCGTCCAGGAGGAGATGCAAAAAGGCTGCGTTTCACAAAAGGACAAAAGTCATGATGACTTGATGGAAGTTGATTAGCAGCGCATTAAATGCAGCATGGAGAGGTGAGGAGAGGATCTCTGCATTAAATGCAGAATCCCAGGTAGGTGAATGCCGCGTTTGAGGAAGGAGAGAGAAAATGGGGAAAAGACAAAAGTTGAAAATTGGGGCAATCTCCTCGGTATCTGGGAAAATACTGAAAACTCCGGAAAAGCCCAAAAATGAAATAGCTCGGAAAGTTTTCCAAAAATTCTCAAAAATAATAAATATTATAAAATGATTTTTGGTGAAATCGGTTTTCAAAGATTAAATCTCATTTCCAGATAAAAATCCTGAAGTTAACCGTCAATCTCGGTATAACACCGGATTGGCCGGATTTGATAAAATGATAAATCCCAAAAAAAGTATTTAGATAGAAAATATGATTTTAAGAAGTAATGTCAAAAGGCACTTTTAGAAATTCTAAAACGTTTGTAAATTAAAAATCCGGGAATCGGTCAACGGAACTGGCCGACACCGGTTTGAAGATTTACAATTTAATTTAGGAAAATTCCAGAAAATCATAGAAAATCTAGAATATTGGAAAATGATGTTTAAAACTGAAAATCGGTCAAATCATAATACCAGAAGGTCCAAATGAGCAATACTCTAGGATCGGGCCCTCGGTTCAGACTAGGGCTGACTCTTAGTCCGCGAATCCAAATCCAACACAAAACAATCACACTCATAATTCATAATACAAAACAAATACAGGAAGTAAATCAAAAAAATACGATCGAGAAATCTGAATACGCAACTAAGTACGTATTCTGGGAGCAGGGTGTTACAATCCATCCACCTTACAAAAAATTGCGTCCTCGCAATTTCGATAAGGGGTAAATTGAACATAAAGAGGATAAGGGCGGAATTTATACCAATCAAGATATGAATCACTGCTGGTAGGGCTTCCAAGTTGACTGAACAATGATCGGAATATAGATATTCTGCTCTTCCGGCTGTATAAATCTTTCGAACAATGCCGAATAATACTACTGATAACACAGCTTAGCAATAGAATTTCTAGCTGTACTGCATACTTAGTATCACTCTGAGAATGAGCCAGAACACCAAAGATAAAGAAAACCCTGATAGTCTGAGCATAATAAAGAAGACCGATAATTGAGAATTCCGAATACCAGGCATCGATCACTCTGAAAGATATAGCAGAGAATGTAGAATATCCGTAGAGAATCCCGACTATTGACTTCTGAAAGATAACCCGTTCGAGATCAATCTGAGAATACCCAAGCTTCACAGAGTTGACCGAAGAGATCACATAATAGCTTCATTCAGAACCGGCACTACCCCTCTGGTAATCCTATCTAAGTTGGTATAAAGGCTTCGAAAAACAAAACAGGGGAAAGATTGAAGGATTAGGAATCAAAGAAAGGATAATCAAGAAAATAGATAACTCTGTACTTGTAGTTGGACTGTATAACCAGGACTCATGCATTCCAGTTGCAAATTTCTTTACCATTAATTTGTCATCTGGACGTACTGAGGATGTGAGAGCCTAGGCTCTGATACCATCCTGTAACGCCCCCGATCCTGCGGGTACGGAGACGTTACTGCAACGTATTTACGTAAGGTCAGAAATACCCTCACGTATATACGCTAAGCATCAGTACAGGCAAGATCAGAGTGCGGAAGCGAGTGGTGCATTATACATTCCAACACATGAGTACAATTACAAAGTTATCACCAAAGGTGATCCGATATTACAATAATATTACATCACCTGATAGGCGCAAATGCGAGAGTACAAAAAGATGTACATATATGAACTGTACAAAAGGCACTCACGAGTTTGCAATAGGAAAACTCGAGAGGCAAACAGGGGGCCTGGAAGGATGGAGTTCCGGACGGTCTGTTGAAGATCCACACTACCGCTGCGCTACTCTGATCAGCAAAGGGAGGATCCACACGCTCCAAGCTCCGAAACCTGGACATGAGAATCCAGAGGAGTCAGAAATCCCCAGGCGAGTGGTGAGGTAAAAGCCAAGTGGCGAGCCAGAATGGGCATAAGTGTGTATAAACAATGATCCGGCACAGAAGACAAGAGGGTTAAAACACAAATATAGCAGGTATGAACAGGTATAACATAATCATCATAAAACAGGAAATCTGATATAAAACCCGATTACGAGCAAAACCGATTGTACAGCTTAGGTCACGGCTCCATGAGACTAGTACATCGAAGGAATAATCCAAATAAGGAAAACCCTCATCTATTTACCTTTATCTCATATCATCGTAATCCAAGCACATAGAACCAGAGTTGCACCACCACACAGTAGTCATAACAGGAGTTCAAAACAAGAATAACCGGAATCATAACAAGCATAACGGGAGTCCATAACAGGAATCATAGCAGGAATCAAGACAGGCATTATTGGAGTCATAACAGCATAACAGGAATCATAACGGGCATGACAGGAGTCTTATATATTATTACTTCGTCTGACTCATATATTATTGTTGTGTCCTGGTGTACATCCCAACACACATACATCCATATATAAAGCAAGTCGAGGATTGTTATTGGAAGCAGATGGAGAACTGATAGCTCCTCTTATAGTAGTTTCCGTACGCCCGGGACCAGCCTAGGGGCCTTAAATCCCCCTAACACATCTTCTGAGGGCCTTGAATCCTCTAACACGAATCGTCAGTTCAGGTATTTCACTACTATAAGCAAGGTATCATTCCGGCATCCATCACTTCCTCCCATTCCCCGTGCAAGTTGTCCTTTTTATGGCTTGTTAATATTATCATATTACGGGAATGAGTAGGATCATAAATTGTCATAACAGGATCATAACGGGAATCATAAAAGGAGTCATAACAGGGGTCAGGCATAACTGGTGTACATAACAAGAGATCTGGTACTCAATTCCTTAACGTGATAATCATGAGAGGAAAGTTATTCATAACAAGTATCAGGTTATTATGCCAATGACGAGTGTTCATGAAGATAAGAGTAATAAGTCAAGTAATACACAATATGTAATACAAGTCCCGAGGATAAAGTCTATATTCAAGAAAGTGATTAACCACAGCCAAACAGTCAAGATTAGTCGACTAGGGAGAACAAGTAGTCGACTTATGAAGGAGTTAGTCGACTATAGTAAACGGTCAAGTCGACTAAGAAGGCCGCATCTCAGAAGGAAAGTTAGTCGACTAGGGCAATTGGGTTAGTCGACTAATGAAGGCCGCGTCTCAATAGGACCGCGTCTCAGGGAGAAAGTTAGTCGACTAGGAAATATGGGTAGTCGACTAATCAAGGTCGCGTTTCAAAGAGCCGCGTTTCAGGAGGAAAAGTTAGTCGACTAGGGCAATTGAGTTAGTCGACTAATGAAGGTTGCGTTTCCAGGAATGGTGCGTTCTTCAGGAAAGTTAGTCGACTAAGAATATGGGATAGTCGACTAGTAAAGTCGCGTCTCAGGAGTGAGCTGCGTTTCAAAGGGGTTAGTCGACTTATACATGGGTCAAGTCGACTAATACTGTGCAACAGAGAACAGAATAAGCTTTGAGAGTTATGGTTTGTTGATATACAAATACAAGTTAATCAAGTCTTTGGCGAGGAAAAGCACTCGCCTAAGGTGATCTTTGCTGCGTCCAACGAAGTGAAGTTCGGCCCCAATCCAAAAGGAGGGTACGGCCCTAAGTCTTGCCACGGAGAAGAACGCGGCCCCAATCCAAAGGAGAGGCGAGGCCGTCTTCACGAGCGGGTCTTCACAAGGATGGAGAGAGGTGAAGGTGCAAGTCTAGTTCACTTGGTCAAAATGGGATTTTGCAAACGGTGCCACAGGGAGCGACGAGTTGGCTAGAATGAAAGAGCTCGCCGGGAGGTGAAGATGGTATACTTGGTGGTGGCCAAGGAGGTGTAGGTGGTGGTGGAGATGGTGGCGAAGTTTGGTGGAGGAGATGGGTTCTTTGGTGTAAAGAAAGGAAGAAAAGGGTGGTATGGATGGTTGGAGTTGGTGCCTTTGCTGTTGGAGTGGTGGAGGAGATGGAGAAGGAAGAAGTGGTGGTGTTGGTGGTGAAAGTGGAGGTAGAGAAGGTGGAGTATGGGTGGCCCAAGGAAGTAAGAGGAGGCTCTTAGTGGCTTCTCTGTGGTGGCTGCAGGAAACAAGGAAGAAGGAGAAGAGAAATGAAAGAGAGAGAGGAGGTGGGGTATTTATATATAAAGAAATAATGATTGCAAGTTTGACTTTGAAGCAAAGAATGAAACTTGCGTTTCATTGGAAGGAGATGGCTGCGTTCATGCAAAAGAAGGGCGCGTTTAGGCCAAGATGGGCCAAACGCGGGAATCAAAGCTGCGTCCAGGAGGAGATGCAAAAAGGCTGCGTTTCACAAAAGGACAAAAGTCATGATGACTTGATGGAAGTTGATTAGCAGGCATTAAATGCAGCATGGAGAGGTGAGGAGAGGATCTCTGCATTAAATGCAGAATCCCAGGTAGGTGAATGCCGCGTTGAGGAAGGAGAGAGAAAATGGAGAAAAGACAAAAGGAAAATTGGGGCAATCTCCTCGGTATCTGAGAAAATACTGAAAACTCCGGAAAAGCCCAAAAATGAAATAGCTCGGAAAGTTTCCCAAAAATTCTCAAAAATAATAAATATTATAAAATAATTTTTGGTGAAATCGGTTTTCAAAGATTAAATCTCATTTTCCAGATAAAAATCCTGAAGTCAACCTTCAATCTCGGTATACACCGGATTGGCCGGATTTTGATAAAATCTGATAAATCCCAAAAAAAGTATTTAGATAGAAAATATGATTTTAAGAAGTATGTCAAAGGCACTTTTAGAATTCCAAACCGTTTGTAAATTAAAAATCCGGGAATCGGTCAACGGAACTGGCCGACACCGGTTTTGAAGATTTACAATTTAATTTAGAAAAATTTCAGAAAATCATAGAAAATCTAGAATATTGGAAAATGATGTTTAAAACTAAAATCGGTCAAATCATAATACCAGAAGGTCCAAATCGAGCAATACTCTAGGATCGGGCCCTCGGTTCAGACTAGGGCTGACTCTGAGTCCGCGAATCCAAATCCAACACAAAACAATCACACTCATAATTCATAATACAAAACAAATACAGGAAGTAAATCAAAAAAATACGATCGAGAAATCTGAATACGCACTAAGTACGTATTCTGGGAGCAGGGTGTTACATATATATATATAATAAGGTATATATATAATAAGGCATAAGAGTTAGAGTTAAAGAATCCCAAGTCGAAATTCACTGTCAGAAAGGTGCAAATGACTTAGGGTAAGATGAGGAATACAGTTGACTCTGTTGGCCAAAAGGCCTTCCACTCTAGTTTTGATGATGATTAAACTCATGTAGTTATGTGTACTAATAATCTTGTGATTTTAGTTTCAGATCTTTATTCAAGATATTAGTAAGTGATTAGCTTCAACAAGATGGTTTGGAAGCCTTCTCATGGTGTTTCCAGAGCCGAGCATCAAGATCATAATAGCACTCGTTGGAGTCAAGCTCGGAGTTTGGAGTTTTGGATCGAGTCGGCTTGAAGACGGAGGTCATCAAGAAGACTTAGGTATCCTATTTTAGTTTGTGTGTTTAGATCCTTATGTAAAGACTAGATAGTGTGATATGCTCAAGTTCACAATACACACACGTTTCATGTTTTGGATTCGTTTTTTCGGTTTTTGGTTTAACCGATCTTGGTTTTCATGAATAGTTAGTTCAAAACAGGTTACATTGTTTAAATGTATATTAGATATGTTCTATATACATACTTGCTTCATATCCTAGACAAACTTATTTTGATATGCCTATTCATAAGTTTTAATGTTTTGGTATTTTTAACAAAACATATTTTGGAATTAAAGACAAAAACAATGATATATTTATGTTTCATGTATATTGGACCTATGTCCATATGCAACATGCTTTATAATGTTTAAGTATCATGTTTTTGTATTTGGATAAGGTTTGGACAAAGTTTATTTGAAAAATCAAAGTTGAAAAAAATACAGTTTTTGGTTTTTGACAATATGTGTAAGACACAAAAATGACTCAAAATGTTTGATATGTGTCTTGAAATTTTTACCACATGTTTGTATATCAATATAAAATGATAAAACTATTTTGTGGATTTTTAGAAGTTTTATGGGAATTTTTACAATATTTTTAAACCCTGTTTTCTGACCCAGAACAGTACCTAACAGGCTCTAGCGGTCGACCGATCCGGTCGACCGGATTCCAGAGTCGGTCGACCGGTCCGGTCGACCGGATTCCAGAGTCGGTCGACCGAACGGTCGACCGACGTGCACAGACCTGTGCACGTTGGCCAGGCACAGGGCTCGGTCGACCGGTCGGTCGACCGACCAGAGAGCTTTGCTCTCTGTTTTTGGGCGGTCGACCGGACGGTCGACCGGGTTCCTCCAACGGTCATATTTATGACCGTTGGTGGTCAATCGGGCGATCGACCGCCAGCTGTTCAGGCTGACAAATACAGCCTAACGGCTAGTTTTCTGTTTAGGCCTATATAAACCCCATTCCTTTGGGATTTTGGCTAAGATTTTTTACAAGAAAAATTTCTCTATTCTCTGATTTTTTAAAACAAGTTTTCAAAGTGTTTAAGAGCTCAAAAGATCCATCTTATTTGTTGTAAAGTGTTTTGTTTATTTCAAATAAATTAGTTTTTGGGAATTAGTTTTGATCTAAAATTTCTATATCTATTTTGGTGTTTTCCCAAGAAAATTTCTTTGATCAAAGCACTTTGTTTTCCACACTTGAGCCTATCATTCTATCCTATTCTATTAGGATCTTTGTTTTGTGGAAAAAGGTTTTGTTTGAGGTTGTGGAAACCTCCAAGAGTTGTAAACTTCTTCTTTGTTGGATATCCCTCTTTGGTAGAGGTTGATTTGGATTGTGGGGTGCTCCCTCTTTGGTAGAGGTTGAGATTATTAGTT
Organism: Agave tequilana; assembly: GCA_038442645.1. NCBI lineage: Eukaryota > Viridiplantae > Streptophyta > Magnoliopsida > Asparagales > Asparagaceae > Agave > Agave tequilana. The sequence goes on along the minus strand of JAVJIF010005838.1, from coordinate 186,996 downwards.
TACTCCTTCTTGGTGAGGTGGAGTTGGTGTTGGTTTGTATCCCTCTTCGGTAGAGGTGATTTGTGGTTGTTTTGGCTAAGGGCCTATCCCTCTTTGTGAGGTGGATTGTGTTTGTATTGCCTCGGTGGCATTGGATTGGTTGAGAGAGGAGTTTGGTACTCCTAGTGGATTAGAAATCCTTCTCGTTGAAGGCGGGGACGTAGAGCTAGGGGCTCAAACCTCGGAACATATCTTTGTGTTTGCGTTTGATCCATTGACTCTCTCTCTTTACATTTGTGTCATGCATCTATTCATATTGCTCATACATATTATATGCTTGGTTTGTTTGTGTGTGCCTCACTTGTACTTAACTATGAGAGCTTCATATAGCACCTCAACTCTTATTCAGAGGAATCAAGAGGAGTTAGTCCAGAGCCCTTCACGGGGAATTCGGCTACACTCATTGGTTGTACTAAGTGTTGTTGCAATTAGTTTTGTAATTCCGCATTTAGTTTCTAGATTAGCATTATCACCTATTCACCCCCCTCTAGGTGATTTCAGTTGGTATCAGAGCCTACGCTCCTGATACTTGGTTTAACAACCTAGGAGTGAGATCTTGGTTTGCTAATCTATCATTTGCATTTGCACATTATTTGTTTGCACTCATGGCTAGCCCTCCTATGTTTTACATTTCTAGACTTGATATTTAGAAGGCCAAGATGAGTTGTCATTTGCAAACCCTAGGATGTAAAGTTTACAAAGTCATTACCAAAGAATCCAACCCTCATGATAGAAAGCATATAAAAGTCAATGCAATAGCCCTAGAGGCACTTAGAGCATCACTTCATAAAGATTATTTACATGTTTGCTCACTATGATTCGGCTTATGCAGTTTGGAGCATTTTGACTTCTCCCGAGCTACCAAAGATTATCGAAAGGAAGAGAAGATCTAGAAGAGATGAGTCCGAAGAATATGCTTCATGATCCAAGGGAATGACTCCCTTGAGGTACACTCGGACACTCAACTAGATGCTAGTTCTAATTCATATTGCAATGAATGTTAGAAGCTCAAGCTATGAATGATGAACTTGCTAAAAATTGTGAAAATTTGATTTTTAAATACAAACTATTGAAAAATGATAGTCTTGTTTTAAAAGAAGAAAATAAAAATTTGTCTTCCAAAATTGAGATTGTTTTGCAAGAGAAGGAAGAGGTTTCTAGTGAATGTGATTCACTTAAATCTTAACTAGACCTTGCCTTAAAAGAAAATGAATTTTTGAAAAATAAAAATGATTGTAATGATATTTTAAAGAAAAATGAAAACTTGTCTTCAAAAGTTAATTTTGTTTTAAAAGAAAATGATTCTTTAAAAATGAAAATTTCTTCTATTTCTAAGGATTTAGAAATGTGTTTAAAGAAAAATGAATCTTTGCAAAATAATATTGATGCACATGTTTGCCATGCTTCACCTAGTACACCCATTGCATGCCACACTTCTTCTTTAATTGAAAATGATATATCCATGCTTAAGAAGAGTGTAGATTGTTTGGGCTCCGCTTTGAGCCATTGTGTTTTGAGCCATACACGTTTGGAATCTTTGTTTCAAAAGAAACAAGTTCTATCTTTGCATGTACACCCTCCACGGCATACACATGCTACTCACGGTCACCACCATCACACCATATATGCTCATGTATACACTTGTACACATTGTGGACGTAAGGGCCACCTTGCTAAATTTTGTTATGATCATATATATGATGAAAATTTAGCAACTAAATTTGTTTGGGTTAGAAAAGGTACTAACCCCATGGACCCAAAAGAGTATGGGTTCTAAAGACCACCCCTATTGTGTTTGATGTAGGTGTGGGCTCTCGCATGACGTGAGAGTTGAGGTACCTTGGAGTGGATGCATTCCGAGCTTCATGAGTATTATGTGGATGCATCACTTTCAGGGAAGTTTGGTGGAAGGACCACTTTTGTTTTGGAGACATGGAGAGTTGCCTTATAGGTTTTGGTAACGGTCTCTTACTCCTTATTTATTTATGCATGTTTTTCATGTTCATTATTTATAGCATGTTTTGGATGTTTATAGATTATTATGAAAATACCTTGATTATTAGATTCTTGACATGCATGTATAGCATTTTGAGACACCCATGTTTAATATGAACAATTACTTTAGTGTTCTCTCTATTGTTTAGCTATTATGTATTTCATAGTTCTAATAACATATGGATTTACATAATAATCATGTTTGTGTTTATCATGTTGATTTATATCTTGTTTTATGCTTCATGTTTTAAATATATGTTTAAATGTTAGTTTTCATTAAAACTAGGATTTATACTTGTATATATAGTGGGCCACAAATAAATCTCTATATGTTTGTGCTTGAATGCTTATTTGTACCCATTAGATGTGCTAGTATAGTCTAGTTTTGATGATTCATACATTTTAAACTTGTATTCCCCATTTTGGACATGTTTTATGATCATGTGTTTTAACTTCATGTATATGTCTATCTTGTCTAAACTATTGTTTATACATATACATCCTTTGAGCCACGTGCCTTCATGCATATACATTTATGGACTCGTTGTGTTTTGGATATGTATGTATACTTTAGTCTATACTTAACATACATATGCCTTGAAGAATAAATAGTTTTGATGATTTTCATATTTAAGGAATATTGAGCTTTATTGCCAAATTTCATGATTTTGTGTTTCACATAACACTTGTGCACTCACCTCATTTAAATGTTTCTCATGATTATGTTTTCATGAGTATGTATGGGCTTTATGGACTTTGAGTGTTTAGTGACCATGTGATTTACATGTGTTTCATGAAATATTTTTGTTTTATTCCTTACTTGAAGGATTTCGTACTAATTTACAAATTTTTCCATTTAACTAGTTGCGGGATTCTTCGTTATGGTAGAGTTTTTCAAACATACACTATTTTTCAATCCTATTTTTGAAAACCCCTACATTCAACGGGCGGTTGGATGGGAGACCATGCCTTGTATGTTTTATATTGAAAATCATTTTAAAACATGAGCATGATTGGGTGGTAGGTTATATGAGATATACACTTGATATTATTGTTGTTTCAATTGGTATCATTGGATTCTTTCAATTGGTATCAATATTGACATTTTTGTATACTCATATATATTTTTATGTATGTATGCATACTCTTCAAATAGTATCAATTTCGATTGGTATATAATTTTCATACATATATATGTTTATGCTAAAGCTTGAATTTTTAATGAATATCATATTTCAATTGATTAGTTTTTCAATTGGTATGCTAATACAAGCTTTTGCATAATTTCAATTGGTATTTCATAAAGGGGGAGAAAACTCATATTTTATCTTTCAATTGGTATTTTGTTTACCCTAGATTTCCACTCCCTTACTTTATGATAGAAAATGAATTAAAAAAAATATTGTAGAATATTATAATTTCAATTGGTATCATATGCTTAAAAAGAATAATACACTTTATTGATATCAAGATGTTTATTTGAATGTTTTTAATTGGTATCAAGATGCTTTTGCCTCTTAAAATTGGTATCAATGTTTTTATGTTTCCTTTCAATTGGTATCAAGATGCACTACTTTGACATATTTTTGGTATCTTAATTGATTGTCACCCCTTATTTACATCATTTTTGTTTTTTAGACAAAAAGGGGGAGAACATTGCATTTATTGTTTTTAACCCCTTTGTTGATTCTTTGGTTCGAACAAAAAGGTAGAGAAGAATTTATTGATTTGTTTTTACTTTGACCCTTTGTTGATGATTGACAAAAAGGGGGAGAAGTATTAGGCATATATATGCATGTTTTTGTATGCATGTTTTTTTTGGGGGAGAAGTATTTAGTTTTTATATGCATGTTTTGTTTATTAAAAATTTTTAATAGCATTGTTTGTTTTATTTAATTGATATCAAGAGCATGTTTTGAAGATTTGTTTTATTTATGCATATACTTGCATTCATGTTTATGTGCTTTATTGCCATATCTATTTGCTTTATTGTGTTGCATGAGTTAAGGGGGAGCTTCTTTGAAGCTTAACTTTAATCCATGCATATATAACTCCATGAGTTTTGTCATCATCAAAAAGGGGGAGATTGTTGGCCCAAAGACCTTCTACTCTAGTTTTGATGATGATTAACTCATGTAGTTATGTGTACTAATAATCTTGTGATTTTAGTTTCAGATCTTTATTCAAGATATTAGTAAGTGATTAGCTTCAACAAGATGGTTTGAAAGCTTTCACATGGTGTTTCCAGAGCCCGAGCATCAAGATCATATATAGCACTCGTTGGAGTCAAGCTCGGAATTTTGGAGTTTTGAATCGAGTCGGCTTGAAGACGGAGTTCATCAAGAAGACTTAGGTATCCTAGTTTAGCTTGTGTTTTAGATCCTTATGTTAAGACTAGATAGTGTGATATGCTCAAGTTCACAATACACACACGTTTCATGTTTTGGATTCGTTTTTCGGTTTTTGGTTTAACCGATCTTGGTTTTCATGAATAGTTAGTTCAAAACAAGTTTACATTGTTTAAATGTATATTAGATATGTTTTATATACATACTTGCTTCATTTCCTAGACAAACTTATTTTGATATGCCTATTCATGAGTTTTGATGTTTTGGTATTTTTAACAAAACATATTTTGGAATTAATGACAAAAACATTGATATATATATATGTTTCATGTATATTGGACCTATGTCCATATGCAACATGCTTTATAATGTTTAAGTATCATGTTTTTGTATTTGGATAAGGTTTGGACAAAGTTTATTTGAAAAATCAAAGTTTGAAAAAATACAGTTTTTGGTTTTTGACAATATGTGTAAGACACAAAAATGACTCAAAATGTTTGATATTGTAAGATCACCTAGAGGGGGGGTGAATAGGTGATGGCTAATCTAAAGGTCACTTATGAACAAATAATGCGGAATAAAAACTAAGTTGACCAAATTAAAACTTCTTTTAATTAAACACTTATGTATAACACAAGAGTGTTGCCGAATTCCCCTTGCGAGGCTCTGGACAAGCTCCTCTAGATTCCCCTTGAATGGGTTGAGGTGCCGCGTTGGCTCTCTTGGTTGAATACTAGTGTTAACAAGCAATCCCAAGCAAGTATGTATATCAATTATGAGCACAAGGGAATATATCATGCATATATAAGATGAACACAATAAATTGAATGCAAGATATAAAATAGAGACAAAAAGAGAAAGAGAGCAAGAGATAGCAATCGCAAACACAAGGGTATGTTTCGAGGTTCGAGCACACTTGCTCTACATCCCCGCCTTCGACACACGAAGGATTTCCACTATGCAAGATCCCCAACGGATCTCTCCTTGGTGCCGCAACACCTACAAGCTCTCGGACTCCCTTGTCCGTACACCACAAGCCCACCGGCTCAATGAGGGCGCACCTCAAACCACCGAGTTCACACAAGAACTCTAACACACGAGCACACTTGCCCGTCTCCTCAAAATACAATGGAAATCTCTTTGGTGATCTAACACTTGATCACCAATTACAAAAGCTCACTACAACACTTTCCTATAGGATAGATATGTCTATGGATGCTCAAGTGAAGTGTGAGAAATCAAGGAAAGAAAGCTATGGTGAAAAACACAAGAAATCACTTTTACACTCTCTTGATAAAATCCCTTTTGATTGGAAATATTTGCTCTCAAATTTGTGGAGAAAACTTCTGAAATGAGTGGGAAAAACTGCTCAAGAAGTCTCAAAAATCTTAACCTCAAAACAGTTGACAAGACCCCCTTTTATAGGCTGCCAGAAATAGAGCCGTTGGGGTTCTGTCAGTGCTGTCGGTCGACTGCCGGTCGACCGGCCAACGGTCATATTTCTGACCGTTGAAGCCACCGGTCGACCGGCTCGGTCGACCGATCATTTCCAGAGAGCAGATCTCTCTGGAGCGGTCGACTGCCAGTCGACCGGACCACTGGAGCAGAGAGCATTCTCTCTATCGGTCGACCGGTTCGGTCGACTGATATTTCTAGAGAGCAAAGCTCTCTTGGTCGGTCGACCGACCCGGTCGACCGGCCACTGCGCTGACAATGTGCACAGGGCTGTGCACATCGGTCGACCGGTCCGGTCGACCGACTTAGCCTGTCAGCCAGTCTCCAGGTCAGAAAACAGGATTTAAAATCTTTTTATAAAATCCTAAAAATACATAGAAATTCTACAAAAATAGTTTTACCAATATACTTGAAAGAACAAACATGCTTGCACAAAATCAAGACATGTTATAGATGTTTTGGTCTATTTCTGTAACTTGGAAATATTAGCTCAATAACCAAAATGTATTTTTCCAAAACATGTTTTTCCAAAACTTGTTTTTCTAAATCTTTATCAAATACAAAAACAAGATATTTTGAACTTATAAAGCATAGTGTGTATGGATATGATCCACTACACAATCATAATAAAATATCTATGTTTTGATCATAAAGCTCTAAACTTGGTTATGGTTTGAAAAGATATATATATAATAGAAATACCAAAACCCAAAGTTTTTATATTTTGTCTCAAAGAAAATCTTTTACTAAATAAAAATTCTTTTCTAAAAAGAAATCTTTTATGAAATCAATTAAATCAAGAGTTCTATCAAGAGTGTGTGTGTGTGATATAACTTGAGCAATCCACCAACTATCTATCCTTTACATTTTTACTAAAACAAAAATACAAATTCTATACCTAGACCCAAGTCTTCAACTTCTTGAAGTCTTCCCTTGAAGGCTTCTCATCTTCTTGACTTGGTCCAAGCTTGATCCAAAAACTCCTTGGATCACCACATGCAAGCTCCAAATCTTGTTCTTTTATCCTTTGTTGAGCTATGCACCTACTAAGATCTTGATCATGAATCTGTCACTAATTAAACACAAGATCATTAGTAACTATAACTACATGAGTTGATCATCATCAAAACTAGGGTGAAGGGCCTTTGGGCCAACAGATATGTGTCTTGAAATTTTTACCACATGTTTGTATATCAATATAAAATGATAAAACTATTTTTGTGGATTTTTAGAAGTTTTATGGGAATTTTTACAATATTTTAAACCCTGTTTTCTGACCCAGAACAGTGCCTGACAGGCTCTGACGGTCGACCGGTCCGGTCGATCGGATTCCAGAGTCGGTCGATCGAACGATCGACCGACGTGCACAGACCTGTGCACGTTGGCCAGGCACAGGGCTCGGTCGACCGGTCGATCGACCGGCCAGAGAGCTTTGCTCTCTGTTTTTGGGCGGTCGACCGGACGGTCGACCGGGTTCCTCCAACGATCATATTTATGACCGTTGGCGGTCGACCGGGTGGTCGACCGCCAGCTGTTTAGGCTGATAAATACAGCCTAACGGCTAGTTTTTTGTTTGGGCCTATATAAACCCCATTCCTTTGGGATTTTGGCTAAGATTTTTTACAAGAAAAATTTATCTATTCTTTGGTTTTTTTAAAACAAGTTTTCAAAGTGTTTAAGAGCTCAAAAGATCCATCTTATTTGTTTTAAAGTGTTTTTTTATTTCAAAGAAATTAGGTTTTTGGGAATTAGTTTTGATCTAAAATTTCTATATCTATTTTGGTGTTTTCCCAAGAAATTTCTTTGATCAAAACACTTTATTTTCCACACTTGAGCCTATCATTCTATCCTATTCTATTAGGATCTTTGTTTTGTGGAAAAAGGTTTTGTTTGAGGTTGTGGAAACCTCCAAGAGTTGTGTAACGCCCCGATTCCACAGATACGGGGACGTCACTGCGACGTATATACGTAGGTCAGGAGAAGCCCCCACGTATATACACCAAGCATAAGTACAAGCAAGAAATCATCAGAGTGCAACACAAAATGTGGTATACACAAATATAAGCCAACATAAAGGTACAATACAAAGTCATCACTGTATATGATAAACCTTACACATTACATGTATCAGTTATCACAACCCAGTCCAAAGGTAAAATATACAATAGAGATACAAAAGGCTCACGAGTAGGATGAAAATCCCGTGAGTCAAAAGGAGTCAGGTGCAAGAACTGGAGCTAAGATGCCTGCTCGCTACGGAGGCTCGATCTACGGTGGACAACTCCACTTCGATCCAAGCTCCGGAATCTGAATGTGCAAATCCAAGGAATCAAGACATATAACAATAAATGAGCTACAGCCAAGTGGCTAAGAGACATGAATAGGGGTTAGAACACAAGTATAGTATGTAAGGACGGATATAACATAATCATAAGGCGGAAAATACAAGTAAAGCTGATTACAAGCAAAAGTGATTGTATATACTTAGGTCACGGTCCCATGAGACTAGTACATCGAAGGAATAATCCAAACAAGGAAACCCTCATCTATATACCTCTATCTCATGCCACAGTAATCCAAGCATATAGAATCAGAGTTGCAAATCATACTATAATCATAACGAGAATACAAAACAAGAAGACATGAATCATAATGAGAAAGACATAATCCAATAACCGGAATCATCACTGGAATCACGACAAGCAAATAATAGTCATAACAGGAACTAAGACAGGAATCATAGCTGGTACACATAACGGTAATTATAACAGAGAACATAACTGACATCTATTATTATTATTACTCGCCTAACCCATATATCTAGGTATGTGTTTCGGTATCGATCCCAACTCACATACATCCATATATAAGCTATTCGAGGTTTGTTAACGGAAGTAGATGGAGAACTGATATCACCTCTTATAGTGGCACTCATACACCGGGGACCAGTTTAGTGGCCCAACGGTTCCCACCACCTGGGACCGGTTTGGAGGCCCAAAGTCCCCCTATAGGTAATCGTGTGGGCCCTAAGTCCCACTACAACTTTCCGCCGCATATATCATATCCATCACTATAAGCAAGGTATCATTCCGGCATCCATCACTTCCACCCATACCCCATACAAGTTGTAGCTTATTAAGGATTATCAGTTTACGGGAAAAAGTGAACGTGACAGTATTAGCCCTTCAGATTCAAGAGGTGCCCCCATGGATTCAAGAGGTGGCCCCCACCGTGTGGTGTGGCACTTTGTTCCATGTGGCACTTTGTTCTGAGGGAGTGGATTCTAGAGGTGACCCCCATGGGTTTCAAGAGGTGGCCCCCACCGTGTGGTGTGGCACTTTGTTCCATGTGGCACTTAGTTCCATAAAACAAGGCAGGGTTCCCGCAAATAAGATAATCATAAAGTCAAGTGTATCATGCTTGGTTTAAGGGATAGCATGACAAAGTGGTGATGTATAGCAAGCAATAAACCATAACAATGAATAGATAGTTGGCCGGGTCAATCGGGACATAACAATAGAGTCTAACAAGGTTGTGGCATGACAGTGGGTCAAGTGGTTACATATAAGGTGTTGTGTGATATACATGTGTTAAAAGGAAATAAATAACTGACAAGGCTATAATAAAGTAAGGCGAGTGGAAACATAGAACAACTTAGGGTTCAACGACCTCGAAGGGTCTGCCACGCATGCTATAAAATAAGGAGACAATAATATCACAGCAAGGTAAAATTACAGGAATAAAACAAGTAATTGCAATGGTCATACGTAGGCATGATAAGGCGAGGTGACTGTGGTGATATACTACGAGTTATAGGTTATTTAACATGTCATGGGATGAATATACGCAATAGCAAGTCATGAGGTAATAGGAGGTACATCCATTCAGTTATATGTCCTATAGTGCTAGTATTGAAGTATGAACAAGTAGGAAATAATACACATGTAACAAGTATAGGTACCAAATTTAGAACAGAAATTAACTATGACACACAGCCAGAATTAGTCGACTAGGGGTAAGGGTTAGTCGACTAATAGGGAGCACTAGTCGACTAACAGATGTTCCAGTCGACTAGGTCAGTGATACAGAAAGTTGGGTTTTCTGGTCCAGGATGGATTAGTCGACTAGGTGGATTCAGGAGTCGACTAACATGGGTTTCCAGAGAGTTTACTAGTCGACCAGTATGTTGGGAAAGTCGACTAATACTGCGTTTTCCAGAAAAAACTAAGTTTCAGCTAAGTGTTCTAGTCGACTAGGTCTTAGGGTAAGTCGACTAATAGTGGGGAAAAACAGTGCGCAGGACAGAAATCCTGGAAGTGTGTTTGATGTCTAAATACATGGTTTTGGGTGACCTTTGTGTACGAGAAGTGTAGTTACAAGTGCTCAAAGACTAACACAAGTCTTGGTGAGCAATATGCTTACATGAGAAGGTTAGATTTGAGTATGATGACCTAAAAATAGGATTTTTAGTGTGCAAGTGTACAAGGATCTCTACCCTAATCATATGGAGTGTTAACTAGGTCTTGGTGAGTAAGGTACTCACTTGGATGGGTTGGGTTTGGAGCTTGATTCAAGAAGAAGATGGTGGCTTCAATCCATGGGTTGTGGAAGCTTGATTTGAAGATGTTGAAGCTTGGTGTTGCTTTGAGGTTGATGGTTGGAGATGAAGCTCTAGTGAAGCCTTGAAGTCTTGAGATGGATCCTTGAAGCTAGGGTTTTGGGGTTGAGGAAGAGGGAATTTTGGGGGATTTTCTCTTGTGAAGAAATGAGAAAGAATCATGGGGAAGTTTGCAAAAGAATGGGATTTATAGGTTGGGGATTTTGTAAAGGAGATGGCAATTGTGAAGAAAGGAGGGGTTTTGGTGTAAAAGGGGAAAGCATGAGGTGTCACCCTCCATGCCACTTGGCCGGCCATGGGGAGGAGAGAGTTAGTGGGGTTAGGTGAGAATGTGGGTGGGAAATGAGGTGGCAATCTAGGTGGAAATAAGGAATTTGCAAATATTAAAAAATGCCCGAAATTCGAGTATCTCGGAATGATCTGAAAATTTTACCAAAAATCAAGAATACTATAAAAAGACCAATAGTGAAATCCGTTCGAAGAATTACTGTATAGTTTTAAAGTTAAAAATCCCGGAATCAGTGATTTACCGACTCCGAAAGAATTTCCATAAAATCATAAAATCCTCAGAAAAAGAATATAAGTAGAAAATGTGAATCTGAGAAATAATGTCTAAAGGACTTTCTTGAAATTCCTATCTGATTGGAAATTAAATACTGGAATCAGTCTCCTACCGACTCCAGCGGAAAATCCATAAATTCGTAAAATCTCCAGAAAAAGTGTATAAGTAAGAAATAAGATTCTAAGCAATAAAGTCTAAAGGACTATCATGAGATTTTAAACAGTTTGAGAATTAAAAATCCGGGAATCGGTCAGCGACACTGGCCGACACCGGTTTTGAAGAAATTCAATTTAATCCGAAAAAAGTCCAGAAAATCACAGAAAATCTAATATATTGGAAAATAATATTTGGAACTGAAATCGGTCAAATCAGCATACCGGAAAGACTAAATTGAATAATATACTAGGATCGGGTCTTCGGTTCAGATCAGGCCTGACTCCGAATCGGGGATCCAGATCCAAAGCAAATAATCGTACAAATAATTCATAATATAAAATAAATACAGGGAGTAAATCAAAAAAATACGATCGGAAATCTGAACATGTAACTAAGTACGTATTCCAGGAACGGGGTATTACAATCTACCCACCTTACAAAAATTGCGTCCTCGCAATTTCGTTAAGGGGATAAATTGAACACAAAGGGGATAAGGGCACGAATAAAGGCTTCATAAAACCAAAACAGGGGATAGGATGAATACAGGAAGGACCAGAATGAACAATGATAGAATGACAACGGAAAAATATTAAGAAGGATAACCAACTCAAACGCAAGAAATAGGGTAGTGGTTACCATGACGTCCTCAGGGCTCCTGGTCTGGATACTGGTCTTCCCACTCTGCTGCATTACCTGAGGCCTCTGCTGTCATGGCATGAACTTGGCCTCTGCCCTGATCTGCTCTGGCTCTCATCCCCCTCTGCTGATGGTCATACCGTTGGGGTGGAAGTGGAACTCTTCGATCAACAGGTTCAGGGTTCCTCCTCAGTGGCGGCGCTGGAAGTGCTGGAGCTGGACGAGCCGGTCTGACTGGTGCCACATGTCCAAACTTCCTGTGTGGGCAATCCCTTAGCATGTGTCTCCCTGACCCACATACTAAACATAATCCCTTGGCCGCTCGACAATCTCTCTTATAGTGTCCGGGCCTGTGGCAGAAATTGCATGTGATCTGGGGAAGAGGAGTTTGGGATGGTCTCTTCATCATCGGGCCATGGGTTGCCCTATCTGCATCCTCCTCATCCATCAACTCAAAAGGCCTCTTCCTGGCCTGGTTCTTCGTCTGGTTTGCCTGTTTCTTCTCAAACCCACGCTCCACCTCTCGAGCGCTGGTGAGAACCTCCGCATATGTCTTCAGATGATGGGGCATTAGGAACATCTGAATGTCCATCTGAAGACCCTGCTGAAACCTGCTTGCTCGCTTCTCCTCATCTGTCACCATATACGGAGCAAAGCGGCTGAGTCTCAGAAATTCCGCGGCATACTCATCCACGGACTTGTTCCCTTGCCGAAGTCTGATGAATTGCTCTTCCATGTCCTTCTGGGCTGTGACAGGGAAGAATCTGCTGTAAAAACTCTTGGAGAAGGTGTCCCAAGTGACAGGCTTCTCCAATCTGGCCTCCTCTGCTAGCCACCAAGTCCTGGCTATATCCTTCAGTTGAATCTTGGCAACCTCAACTTGGTTCTCCTTTGGGACACGGGCTGCATTCAACAAGTCTGATGTGTCCGTCAGCCATTGCTCAGCATCCAAGGGTTTCTCTCCTCCTGTAAATATGGCTGGCTGCAGCTTCCTGAAGTCTGATATGTTCCCCGGCCTCTGTTCCTTAGGTGCTGCTATCTCTTGCCGGAGAAGCTCGGTCTGCTGCTGCTGGTTCTCCATCATCATCTGGATAACCCTCAATATACCCACATTCTCTCCCGCTGCTCCATTCGATGCTGATCCGGAGTTGCTGCGACCCGATCTCCTCTCCATCGATACTAGGTATGGATAGACTGGAAGGAGCTGGAAAATGGAATGGAAGGATTTCAGGATATGAAGGATAGAATCAAGAAGGACCAAATGTAGAATCAAGAAGGACTAGATGACTTTGTACATTGATGTTGGCATCCGCAAATTACTAGAATTTGCTACTTGTTGTACTATGGAGGTAAGAGCCTAAGCTGAACCTAGGCTCTGATACCAACCTGTAACACCCCGATTCCACAGATACGGGGACGTCACTGCGACGTATATACGTAGGTCAGGAGAAGCCCCCACGTATATACACCAAGCATAAGTACAAGCAAGAAATCATCAGAGTGCAACACAAAGCGTGGTATACACAAATATAAGCCAACATAAAGGTACAATACAAAGTCATCACTGTATATGATAAACCTTACACATTACATGTATCAGTTATCACAACCCAGTCCAAAGGTAAAATATACAATAGAGATACAAAAGGCTCACGAGTAGGATGAAAATCCCGTGAGTCAAAAGGAGTCAGGTGCAAGAACTGGAGCTAAGATGCCTGCTCGCTACGGAGGGCTCGATCTACGGTGGACAACTCCACTTCGATCCAAGCTCCGGAATCTGAATGTGCAAATCCAAGGAATCAAGACATATAACAATAAATGAGCTACAACCAAGTGGCTAAGAGACATGAATAGGGTTAGAACACAAGTATAGTATGTAAGGACGGATATAACATAATCATAAGGCGGAAAATACAAGTAAAGCTGATTACAAGCAAAAGTGATTGTATATACTTAGGTCACGGTCCCATGAGACTAGTACATCGAAGGAATAATCCAAACAAGGAAACCCTCATCTATATACCTCTATCTCATGCCACAGTAATCCAAGCATATAGAATCAGAGTTGCAAATCATACTATAATCATAACGAGAATACAAAACAAGAAGACATGAATCATAATGAGAAAGACATAATCCAATAACCGGAATCATCACTGGAATCACGACAAGCAAATAATAGTCATAACAGGAACTAAGACAGGAATCATAGCTGGTACACATAACGGTAATTATAACAGAGAACATAACTGACATCTATTATTATTATTACTCGCCTAACCCATATATCTAGGTATGTGTTTCGGTATCGATCCCAACTCACATACATCCATATATAAGCTATTCGAGGTTTGTTAACGGAAGTAGATGGAGAACTGATATCACCTCTTATAGTGGCACTCATACACCGGGGACCAGTTTAGTGGCCCAACGGTTCCCACCACCTGGGACCGGTTTGGAGGCCCAAAGTCCCCCTATAGGTAATCGTGTGGGCCCTAAGTCCCACTACAACTTTCCGCCGCATATATCATATCCATCACTATAAGCAAGGTATCATTCCGGCATCCATCACTTCCACCCATACCCATACAAGTTGTAGCTTATTAAGGATTATCAGTTTACGGGAAAAAGTGAACGTGACAGTATTAGCCCTTCAGATTCAAGAGGTGGCCCCCATGGATTCAAGAGGTGGCCCCCACCGTGTGGTGTGGCACTTTGTTCCATGTGGCACTTTGTTCTGAGGGAGTGGATTCTAGAGGTGACCCCCATGGGTTTCAAGAGGTGGCCCCCACCGTGTGGTGTGGCACTTTGTTCCATGTGGCACTTAGTTCCATAAAACAAGGCAGGGTTCCCGCAAATAAGATAATCATAAAGTCAAGTGTATCATGCTTGGTTTAAGGGATAGCATGACAAAGTGGTGATGTATAGCAAGCAATAAACCATAACAATGAATAGATAGTTGGCCGGGTCAATCGGGACATAACAATAGAGTCTAACAAGGTTGGGGCATGACAGTGGGTCAAGTGGTTACATATAAGGTGTTGTGTGATATACATGTGTTAAAAGGAAATAAATAACTGACAAGGCTATAATAAAGTAAGGCGAGTGGAAACATAGAACAACTTAGGGTTCAACGACCTCGAAGGGTCTGCCACGCATGCTATAAAATAAGGAGACAATAATATCACAGCAAGGTAAAATTACAGGAATAAAACAAGTAATTGCAATGGTCATACGTAGGCATGATAAGGCGAGGTGACTGTGGTGATATACTACGAGTTATAGGTTATTTAACATGTCATGGGATGAATATACGCAATAGCAAGTCATGAGGTAATAGGAGGTACATCCATTCAGTTATATGTCCTATAGTGCTAGTATTGAAGTATGAACAAGTAGGAAATAATACACATGTAACAAGTATAGGTACCAAATTTAGAACAGAAATTAACTATGACACACAGCCAGAATTAGTCGACTAGGGGTAAGGGTTAGTCGACTAATAGGGAGCACTAGTCGACTAACAGATGTTCCAGTCGACTAGGTCAGTGATACAGAAAGTTGGGTTTTCTGGTCCAGGATGGATTAGTCGACTAGGTGGATTCAGGAGTCGACTAACATGGGTTTCCAGAGAGTTTACTAGTCGACCAGTATGTTGGGAAAGTCGACTAATACTGCGTTTTCCAGAAAAAACTAAGTTTCAGCTAAGTGTTCTAGTCGACTAGGTCTTAGGGTAAGTCGACTAATAGTGGGGAAAAACAGTGCGCAGGACAGAAATCCTGGAAGTGTGTTTGATGTCTAAATACATGGTTTTGGGTGACCTTTGTGTACGAGAAGTGTAGTTACAAGTGCTCAAAGACTAACACAAGTCTTGGTGAGCAATATGCTTACATGAGAAGGTTAGATTTGAGTATGATGACCTAAAAATAGGATTTTTAGTGTGCAAGTGTACAAGGATCTCTACCCTAATCATATGGAGTGTTAACTAGGTCTTGGTGAGTAAGGTACTCACTTGGATGGGTTGGGTTTGGAGCTTGATTCAAGAAGAAGATGGTGGCTTCAATCCATGGGTTGTGGAAGCTTGATTTGAAGATGTTGAAGCTTGGTGTTGCTTTGAGGTTGATGGTTGGAGATGAAGCTCTAGTGAAGCCTTGAAGTCTTGAGATGGATCCTTGAAGCTAGGGTTTTGGGGTTGAGGAAGAGGGAATTTTGGGGGATTTTCTCTTGTGAAGAAATGAGAAAGAATCATGGGGAAGTTTGCAAAAGAATGGGATTTATAGGTTGGGGATTTTGTAAAGGAGATGGCAATTGTGAAGAAAGGAGGGGTTTTGGTGTAAAAGGGGAAAGCATGAGGTGTCACCCTCCATGCCACTTGGCCGGCCATGGGGAGGAGAGAGTTAGTGGGGTTAGGTGAGAATGTGGGTGGGAAATGAGGTGGCAATCTAGGTGGAAATAAGGAATTTGCAAATATTAAAAAAATGCCCGAAATTCAAGTATCTCGGAATGATCTGAAAATTTTATCAAAAATCAAGAATACTATAAAAAGACCAATAGTGAAATCCGTTCGAAGAATTACTGTATAGTTTTAAAGTTAAAAATCCCGGAATCAGTGATTTACCGACTCCGAAAGAATTTCCATAAAATCATAAAATCCTCAGAAAAAGAATATAAGTAGAAAATGTGAATCTGAGAAATAATGTCTAAAGGACTTTCTTGAAATTCCTATCTGATTGGAAATTAAAATACTGGAATCAGTCTCCTACCGACTCCAGCGGAAAATCCATAAATTCGTAAAATCTCCAGAAAAAGTGTATAAGTAAGAAATAAGATTCTAAGCAATAAAGTCTAAAGGACTATCATGAGATTTTAAATAGTTTGAGAATTAAAAATCCGGGAATCGGTCAGCGACACTGGCCGACACCGGTTTTGAAGAAATTCAATTTAATCCGAAAAAAGTCCAGAAAATCACAGAAAATCTAATATATTGGAAAATAATATTTGGAACTGAAATCGGTCAAATCAGCATACCGGAAAGACTAAATTGAATAATATACTAGGATCGGGTCTTCGGTTCAGATCAGGCCTGACTCCGAATCCGGGGATCCAGATCCAAAGCAAATAATCGTACAAATAATTCATAATATAAAATAAATACAGGGAGTAAATCAAAAAAATACGATCGGAAATCTGAACATGTAACTAAGTACGTATTCCAGGAACGGGGTATTACAAGTTGTAAACCCCTTCTTTGTTGGATATCCCTCTTTGGTAGAGGTTGATTTGGATTGTGGGGTGCTCCCTCTTTGGTAGAGGTTGAGATTATTGGTTTACTCCCTCTTGGTGAGGTGGAGTTGGTGTTGGTTTGTATCCCTCTTCGGTAGAGGTGATTTGTGGTTATTTTGGCTAAGGGCCTATCCCTCTTTGTGAGATGGATTGTGTTTGTATTGCCTCGGTGGCATTGTATTGGTTGAGAGAGGAGTTCCGTACTAGTGGATTAGAAATCCTTCTCGGTGAAGGCGGGGACGTAGAGCTAGGGCTCGAACCTTGGAACATATCTTTGTGTTTGCATTTGATCCATTGACTTTCTCTCTTTACATTTATGCCTTGCATCTATTCATATTGCTCATACATATTATATGCTTGGTTTGTTTGTGTGTGCCTCACTTGTACTTAACCACGAGAGCTTCATATAGCACCTCAACTCTTATTCAGAGGAATCAAGAGGAGTTAGTCCAGAGCCCTTCACGGGGAATTCGGCTACACTCATTGGTTGTACTAAGTGTTGTTGCAATTAGTTTTGTAATTCCGCATTTAGTTTTTAGATTAGCATTATCACCTATTCACCCCCCTCTAGGTGATTTCTGACTCTTTACCTTGATTTATAATGAGTTTTTGAATAAAAATTAAGTTTAGGAATGAAAAATTCAATTTTCCTATAACTTATAGATTACTTGAACTCATACAATAATACTTCAAATATTTTCTCTCCTTTTTAAAATGCTTTTCAAAAATACTAACACTTTATTCCTCTTTTTTTATGGATTTTGTGGGTGTAATCCACTGAAAACCCTCACGAGACAAAGCTCATCATCTAGGAGTAACCTAGAGGGTTAACGGCTTGTTGCACATGCTAAGTGAAATCATGATTCCTACGAAAGTGAGTTAGACTAAATTAGCTTTGTTTTACTTTTTATTTGTTTTGTTCGAGGACGAGCAAAAGATAGGTGTGGGGGGTGATCGGTAACTGATATTACATATTTATCTTCACATTCTCATATTTATTGTTTAATAAACTCACTTTAATTATCTTTTTTGTCTAATTATTTTGAGGGCCTTTATCAAGGGGAAGGAAAAGAAAACAAGCCCAAAGCCCACTGAAATTCAGATTTAATCAATATCAAAGAGATAAAGGCATTTCTTGCTGAACATCAGTGCATATCAGGGAAGATAACACTAAATGAAGACCGGTTAAAATCGGATTTTATGGAACCAGTTAGTTAAGTAAAGATGAACAAAAGAATCGTCCAAATCAGATGATCAAACGGAAAATCTATTTGGATAAAAGGAAAAAGGAAGCTTCCCATGAGTCCTCCCCTTAGATGTGGCCAGCTTTTCAGTTGAGATACTAAGAGCGTTTTCCCCTATCTTCAGACGCTCTCCCCCATTGTGTTTTTACTATAAATACCTGCAAATTCCTATGCCAGAGAGAAAGATTCAACAGAGAGCATATGTTAGGTTGTTCTGTAGTTTGTAACTTAGGTTTTTTAGTTTTATTTTATTGATTGAAATGGAAAAATAATAAAGAAAGAGTAAAAGTTAGAAAGTCTTAGTCTCGTTTCAATGTAACCGTGTAGAAAGGGCTAGATGGGTCGATCCACAGGGAAGGATGCGATGGAAGCTTTTCGGAATGATTTTCTCTAAAGTTAGCATGAAAAAAAGAGATATTGATTATGAGAATTTGCTGTAATCAAGCTAAAGAATTATAGTCTACTAATCATCTACCATAATCAAAGTATTCGTCTAAAAGAGTGAACATCATATTGAATGAAGAATTATCTACCTTAGGGTATTGATTGAGAATCAAGAAAGATGAATAAAAATGTTAGAACTTTAATTAGTGTGCACTAATGAAAATTAAATTATAGTTCATCTTAATTTTAAAGTATAGCATAAGAAAAGTCCACTTAAAATTATGCTATCAAAGTATTTAAATATGAACCATGAATAACCATTTAAAAAGTGCAACGCAAATTAGTTAAACTTAATTATTGATTCATCTTCAAGAACATCAATTTAATCCTAGGGTTTCTAACAAGCATAGATGTCAATCAGTTTATCTTTTAAACTAAACTAGGATTGATCGAGAGATTAGCTAACTATAAGTTTAATTAGTTATTTTTATTTTTATTTTTATTTTCAGTTTTATTTTGAGTAAGAAAAGTTGCATTAAAATTAAAATAAAAAAAAACAAATAAGCTAAAGCAGAAAACTAAATTGATTGCAAAGCAAGAAGTGAAAAAAGAATAAAGAACCTTTTTATTGGATGTCACCGGCCAATTACAAAGCTCTTCTGCTTCTTTAACAATCTTCTTCTCCAAATAAAAAAAAACAAAAATATAAGAAAATTTGGAAAGAAAGAGGATCTAAAGGAAACCCTAGACTTTTTCTTCTCGGGTCCCCCTCTCTATTGCTTTGTAGGGGTATTTATAGGAGATTTAAGACGTAGAGTCCCAATACAACTCTCCCACGCAAACGCGTTGCCAGATCTATCCAAACGGCCGAGGAAATGCGGCCATAGTAGCATTTTCGCAGCAAAAGCGAGGCTAATGGCCACGCATTTTCTCGCGTGGCCTCCTCTGGTCCGTCCGTTGATTAGGACGGGAAAGGTGTTGTATTGTGGAGTATAATTTGCACACAAAATATGATATTATGTAAAAGAGATAAGGTTTAGAGTCAACCTTTGTGCTTGATCTTTCCACAAATGTATTTCAAATGGTTAATGTATCCTTTCCAATCTCCGTTATAGCAAGGGCTATACCGAGTCGATTCTCAGGGAGAGCTTGCGATGGAAGCGTTACGGTTCGTAGTGAAGCAAGAAAACGAAGATTCTTCTTTGTTATTTACACAAATGCAAGAAATATGGAAAAGAAAATAGAAGAATTGGTTGATTTGTGCATGATGGAAAATGAGGAGAAATCAAAATCAAGATTGGATTTGTTATTAACACTAAAAGAAAAGAAAACTTTAGAAGACTTTGAAGGTGAAGAAAACCATGGCTAGCTAACCTTACTTCCTTACTAAAAACTTACTAAATTCCGTGATGGTGAATGCGTGCCTCATGTTGATTCATCGGCATAGATTTGTCTTGCGTGTTGGTCTAATTACTTTCCCACTTGGATGACGGGTGATCATTCTTGGACTTGTCTTGTAGCCTCATAGATGTCATTGGCCTACAAATTAGACTTTCAATAATGGAATCAAAAGAGCTACACTCAAGGGATGCTAAGGAAGAGGATACAACATTCATTAATGGACATAAAGAAGTTGTACAACAAATAGCATATTGGTGATCCATCTCCATGTTCCATCAAGGCACTTGTTCTAGACAAGGCTCTAAATGAGGCATACATGAATCATATGGAGAATTACAACAAGATACTTGCCAAGTAATGAAAGTAACCCATCGGAGAATAGAAGACCATACAACTTGCAAGATTAAAGATAGCAATCACCCATGAGTTAGTAGTTAGTAAGGTAAGTGGTTAGCTAGACATGAGAAGAAAGAATTAGCTACTAGCCATTAGAAAAGAAAAGCAAAGCATGAATTAAAATTGCAAGAAAGTAAAGCTACAATTAAAGAAAGTAAGAATTACTAGAAAATGCTCAAGTAGAGAAGAAGAGAATGGATCAATCCTTGCTTCACAAGTTGTCACACCTTGGTATACACAAGCTCTCTCTCTTACAACTCTCTTTTGCAGAATTTCTAGGGAAGAAGAAGGAGATCTAAAGAACTAAATTCTAGAGAAAAAAATACAAAATTACAAAGCTTTATCCTATCATCTCTCCTCTTCTGTTCTCTCTTTGCTCGCAGGTCCAGGTGCAGTATTTATAGGCCTCAGAGAGAAGGATCTAGAGCCAGGTTGTTGGCGCAAAATCTGGGATCCAATAGACCTGTAACTGCCGCAAATTGGCGGGAAAATCCCAGATATTGCGGCAGTTCCAAGTCTGTTGGGTAACAGATTCTTGTTACAACTTTGTTACGAGGTTGTTATCCACGTGGCCTTCTAGAATCTTGAGTTGTTGCGTAGAATTCTCTAGATCCTGGGCTCAAATTTGGGCTTTGAATTAATCTCTTTTGGGCTTATGAATTAATCTATTTAATTCTTGCTAATTAAAGAGATTTTTGGGCTTTCTCTCATTTCAGTTGTGGACCTGCAAAAATAGAGAGAATATGAGTAAAAATCATATTTTTATTTGTAATATGCATGGGAATAATGTGGTAAAATATGCAGAATTGAATACCAATCACACCCCCACACTTATTCTTTTGCTCGTCCCGAGCAAAACAAAAAAAGAAAAAACTATACTACCAATTTATTACACCACTTTCGTAGGTGACACGATTGCACTGAGCGCGTGCAACAAGCCGTTAAACCTCTAGGTTACCCTAGAGGAGGAGTGTTGTCTCCTGAGGGTTTTCAGCGAATTACACCCACAAAATCCATAAAGAAAGAGACAAATATTAGTGTTTTGAAAATGCATTTTGAAAGAGAGACATGTTTTCGAACTATTTTTGCAAAAATATAAGTGATCTTATGTCATAAGTCCGCCTATAATCATTCTTCCTTAAACTTAGTCTCTATGCAAGATCTTGTCTTCAATTAAGGTAAGAATTCAAAATTGGATTGAATACTTTATCTTTCATAAAACCTAGATAATATGCACACCGTGCTCAGTGAAAATTTCTGGGATTTCAACTCCAACCATCAAGCCATTTATTTATTATATATATATATATATTTCTGTTTTGTTTTTCTTCCCTTAGTTTAGGCTTTCTAGTTTACCCTTGTAGCGAGCCTTTAACCGATGACTCCCAAACCAGACGGTCTTAGGGCACCAGATGAGAAAACATCCCTCGGGTTTAAGGTCTCGAGTAAAAAAGGCCACAAAATTAAAGGGGATTATTTATTTCCTTTACCACCGTTAGGCGTGAATAATCATGCTTCTTGAGGCACATTTATCCAGCTTAATAGGTGATGTTTTATTACATCTTATTTTTCTTTATTTTTTTTTATGGCATTTTTGGTCTTTGTCTCCATCCCAAGACCAAGAAATGTATAAGTGTAAAGTGCATATTTATCTAAGGTAAAATTCAAGATAAAAATATCTCACCAATTTTACTTACTTAGCCTATAATTTTAAACAAGATCTATTATTTCAACTAGGTTTAAGATGTCATAATTAAGGCTTTCTTAATTTCTAAGATACATCTTAATTTTCTTAAAAATAGATCAAAACTTTGTCTCTTATTTCAAAAAGTTTTTTTTTATTTTTTTCTAAAAGAAGTGTAAAAGAAAGAAGATCTAAAAACTCTATGTTAGTAAACCCTCCCCCACACTTATTTCATGCATTGTCCTCAATGCATCATGATATATGTATGCATGAAACAAAATAGAGAGGGAAGGAAAAAATTACCTTAAGGTGGTGGTTCCGGTGGTGGTCTGATTGGTCCACAAAACATGGCCCAATCAACTTTGCTTTGGGTTTTGAGGAACCCACCAGAAATATCATGAATATGACCCATTAAAAAGATAAATCCATGAAGGATCTTTATTAAGTACATGACCCCATCTAATTTCCATTTTTCATAATTGATTTCGGAGTCAAATTTGTCAACTACCTTGTCCCAGAATGGTGTATGAAATGATAGAACAGTTGACTTGGACTCAGGAAAGACAGGAACTAATACCGACTCAGGAAGGTGATGTAAGTCAAGTAAAGGTTCAGGAGTCGGAATGAGTTCAGGAATTGGTTCCAAGTCAAGAAATTGAAACTCCAGTCCACATGTATTGTCCAACAATGGAATGTGACCTAATATGGGTGATATCTCTTTACTTCCAATATTAAGGAATTCTAGCTCATCGCTATACAATTCTTCAAAACTAAGGTCAACATCTTTCGTCAGAATTGTACAATCAGTTTCAGAAGTAAAGAGATAGTGAGAATCTAGGTCACATTTCTCATGTAGTTCAATACCAAAGAATGGAGAACTTGTCAATTTGTCAATAGTATCTTCAGAAGTGTAGAATTGGTCAAGTTCAATGTGATCCTCAAAGATGGGTGATTCAACTTCATTATAAATTGGGACAGGATCCAACGTCGACTCCGGGAAAAGATTGAAGTCAGGTAAAGTTACCGGAGTCATTATTGAATCAGGAAAGAGAATTGAATCACTAAGTTGGGGTTCAAGATCACATTCCTCATATAGTTCAATTCCACAAAAATGTGAACTTGCCAATTTATCAATGGGACTTTCGAGAGTATGAAATTGGTCAAGTTCAATATGATCATCATAAAATTTTGGTGATTCAATTTCACAATGGATAGGCACTGGATCCAATACTGACTTGGGAAATGGAGTGAAATCAGGTGAAGACACGGAAGTCATTATTTGATCAGGAAGTAGAATTGAATCATCAAGTGGAAGTTCAGGATCATATTCATGTTCAAGTTCAATTTCAGGAAAAGAAAAACTTGCCAAAATGTCAATAGGATCTGAAGTTTGGACAAGTTCAGGTGGTCGTGCTGAAATAGAATCTTGATTTCCAAAACTACATGACTCATCGGCTTTAACAGAGTGGCTAGTGACACTAGATCTGGTCAAACGGTGAGAACATAAAGATTCAACCATCATATCTATGTCACGATTTCTAGCATTTTGAGCATGAGTCATGTCTTCAAGCATCTTTCCATAATTGATGAATTCATTGTTTTGATGAAAAGATGAAGTGTTGTCTTGGAAGTGATAGTGAAATTGTGAGTCCATCAGATTTTGGGATTTGTGTTTGGACTCACGCATACTCATTTCCAAAATTGATGGTGCTTTATTTTGGACTGGAGGAATTGAGTATGTATCATGAAAATATTGTGGACTGGGTGGAGAAAGAGGACAAGGTGGTTGGAAATTATGCTCGGGGTAAGTGAATCCCCACTGACTCGGTGAAGAGTTGAAATTATTATGAAAATTATAGTTATTAGATGGGGGGTATGGGTCATATTGATTCGGATAAGGCCAACCCGGCGTAGGTGGTTGGTGCATATTGTAAAACGCCGGGTTGGAATTATCCGAATAGAATGGAGTCTGTGTGAAATATGGATTATTATTAGGATGGAAAGAATTGTAATTGTTGAATGCCATATCACACAATGCAATACAAACAAAAAGAAACAAACAAATAAATAATCAAGAAAGAAAAAATTCTAACCTAAGTTAGGGTAGACCTATGACCTAGACGACTCCTAACTGATTAGACCGTCCACGGGAGGTTTAGTGTAGAATTTGGCCACAAGCTAATCAGTCAGGAAAGGTCAAGGTTGTTGGGAGGTTTTCCGTCAGAGACGTTCCTTAATTAAGTAACCACCAACCTTCGGGCTTTCGGCCCTTAATCCCTTTCCTAGACACTGATTTTGCAAGAGTCAAATTCCAACACTTTTCCCCCTTAGGATAATCTCCTAAATGAGTCCGAGATGTCCCTAGGGCCAACGTCTACTTTTTTTATTAAATTAGGCTTGGGTTAGTGAGTGCTGGGATGGTGGTTTTTGGGCTAAGGTAAGGGTAATGAAATCCCCACCTTATCTTATTTATGGGTGGTGCCCTTAAAATTGATTTTGTGCAAATGTACGATTAAACAAACAAGGTTCACTCAAAACTATAAAAATCAAACAAGGAGTGAGTCCTAGTCAATATGCAATGCGTACGTACCTTGCCTCCAGCACTCTTCAACAGTAAAAATAGAGGAATTGAAAGACACGTGCCTAGAATGCAAATGTCTAAACAATTTTTAACGTTTCAACCAATGTTTTACTGTTTATTATAATTAGCAGTATGGTGAAGCATACAAGAAAAGAATTATTGCAGAAGCTATATTTTGTAAAGCTGAAGACCCTGCAGAAAACTTGTCAGTAATGAACTCAGGATTGCCGCAAATCTGCGGCTGGGGCCGAGATTCTGCGGCAAAACTGAGGGATCCTGGTCTCTGCTTTCAAGAGCAGATGCCCAGGTCCACTTATATGTTACTGCAATGCTATTTTTTCTGTTTCTTCACCAGTAACCTGCAACAGAGAAGAAAATGCGTTTAGTTCTTCACTTTAAACCAAAAATCGTTGCTCTCCCCGACAACGGCGCCAAAAATTTGATTAGGACGGGAAAGGTGTTGTATTGTGGAGTATAATTTGCACACAAAATATGATATTATGTAAAAGAGATAAGGTTTAGAGTCAACCTTTGTGCTTGATCTTTCCACAAATGTATTTCAAATGGTTAATGTATCCTTTCCAATCTCCGTTATAGTAAGGGCTATACCGAGTCGGTTCTCAGGGAGAGCTTGCGATGGAAGCGTTACGGTTCGTAGTGAAGCAAGAAAACGAAGATTCTTCTTTGTTATTTACACAAATGCAAGAAACATGGAAAAGAAAATAGAAGAATTGGTTGATTTGTGCATGATGGAAAATGAGGAGAAATCAAAATCAAGATTGGATTTGTTATTAACACTAAAAGAAAAGAAAACTTTAGAAGACTTTGAAGGTGAAGAAAACCATGGCTAGCTAACCTTACTTCCTTGCTAAAAACTTACTAAACTCCGTGATGGTGAATGCGTGCCTCATGTTGATTCATCGGCATAGATTTGTCTTGCGTGTTGCTAATTACTTTCCCACTTGGATGACGGGTGATCATTCTTGGACTTGTCTTGTAGCCTCATAGATGTCATTGGCCTACAAATTAGACTTTCAATAATGGAATCAAAAGAGCTACACTCAAGGGATGCTAAGGAAGAGGATACAACATTCATTAATGGACATAAAGAAGTTGTACAACAAATAGCATATTGGTGATCCATCTCCATGTTCCATCAAGGCACTTGTTCTAGACAAGGCTCTAAATGAGGCACACATGAATCATATGGAGAATTACAACAAGATACTTGCCAAGCAATGAAAGTAACCCATCGGAGAAGAGAAGACCATACAACTTGCAAGATTAAAGATAGCAATCACCCATGAGTTAGTAGTTAGTAAGGTAAGTGGTTAGCTAGACATGAGAAGAAAGAATTAGCTACTAGCCATTAGAAAAGAAAAGCAAAGCATGAATTAAAATTGCAAGAAAGTAAAGCTACAATTAAAGAAAGCAAGAATTACTAGAAAATGCTCAAGTAGAGAAGAAGAGAATGGATCAATCCTTACTTCACAAGTTGTCACACCTTGGTATACACAAGCTCTCTCTCTCTCTTACAACTCTCTTTTACAGAATTTCTAGGGAAGAAGAAGGAGATCTAAAGAACTAAATCCTAGAGAAAAAAATACAAAATTACAAAGCTTTATCCTATCATCTCTCCTCTTCTGTTCTCTCTTTGCTCGCAGGTCCAGGTGCAGTATTTATAGGCCTCAGAGAGAAGGATCTAGAGCCAGGTTGTGGCGCAAAATCTGGGATCCAACAGACCTGTAACTGCCGCAAATTGGCGGGAAAATCCCAGATATTGCGGCAGTTCCAAGTCTGTTGGGTAACAGATTCTTGTTACAACTTTGTTACGAGGTTGTTATCCACGTGGCCTTCTAGAATCTTGAGTTGTTGCGTAGAATTCTCTAGATCCTGGGCTCAAATTTGGGCTTTGAATTAATCTCTTTTGGGCTTATGAATTAATCTCTTTAATTATTGCTAATTAAAGAGATTTTTGGGCTTTCTCTCATTTTAGTTGTGGACCTGCAAAAATAGAGAGAATATGAGTAAAAATCATATTTTTATTTGTAATATGCATGGGAATAATGTGGTAAAATATGCAGAATTGAATACCAATCATCCGTCAACACGTGGCCTTCTCTGGTCCATCCGTCTAGGCGCCTCCTCCTGAATTCTGCATTCTGATCCTCAATCTTGAGAATTCGGGATAACTTGGGAAGAAGTTATCGAAAATTCAAATTTGAAAAAGATTTGGTCCTTTATCTTTATCTTCAAGCCTTTCTCTCTTTATCTTTATCTTGTAGTGCAAGCAATCATGTTCAAGTAGAAGTCCACCTCTGATTTTAATTAGGATAAGGATCCATCTTATTCTATCCTTCTTCTCCTCTTGATTTGAATAGTAATTAGGAGTCCTACTTTATCATTCCTCCTCCTCCCCTAGATTTTAAATTAATAATTTAAAATCTAACTTTAGATTAAGTTAAATAAGATAGAAGCTTCTAAATTACTAAAATAAATCATTCATGTGGGCTTTTGGGCTTCAAGTGAGCTTCATTTATTTATTCTTTAATTACTCAAGGCCTACACAACATTAAACAATAAAACATTACGTAGCAGTGCTTTATAAAAGAATAAGTAGGAAAATATGATGATAAATATGCATTTTTGGCTACCTATCACACCCCCACAATTATCTTTTTGCTCGCCCTCGAGTAAAAATAAAACGGAAAAGAAAAAGAAAATAAAAACTAACCTATCCTAACTCACTTTCGTAGGAATCACGGTTGTACTTAGCACGTGTAACAAGCCGTTAAACCTCTAGGTTACCCCTAAAGGACGAGTGTTGTCTCATGAGGGTTTTCAGTGGATTACACCGATAAAATCTATAAAAGAAGAAAATATTACTGATTAATTTTTTTATTTTGAAAAAGGAGAGAAATATTTGAAATATGTTTGAAGAAACTAAGCAATCTATAAGTTTTAAAATTATCATTTTTATGCATTCTTGAACTTAGTCTCTATACAATAATTCGTTATCAATTTTAGGTAAGGATTAAAATTGAATTTTAGATAGTCTCTTTTGTTATCCTAAGTCATATGCATCCTTGTGAATGTGAATCTTTACTGGGGATTCTTTAACTTGGACTCCCATGCCTCTTTATTATTTTTTCTTTATATATATATATATTTTAATAATATATATAACTCATCTAATTTTCTTTTGAATAAGTATCAAGGCTTCTTGAGGCCCTCATACCTAACTAATTGACTATTAGATGTGTTAGTACATATATAGATAATATTTTTTAGTTTTCTTAAGATTTCTAATTCACCCATGTAGCGAGCCTAAGGTCGGTGGCTCCTAAATCGGTCAGTTTTAGGGCACCGGGTGAGAAAACACCCCACGAACTTAAGGACTCGAGTGAACTAGGCCACAAAACTAAGGACTTTATTTATAAAATCACCTTTAGACATGAATACTTATGCTTCTTGAGGCACATATATCCAGCTTAATTAGTGAATTTTTATTATATTATTTTTTATAAGGCACAAGAGTCTTTGTCTTAGAATTCTAGATGTGTAAGTGTATTAGGTATGCACATTTCATTAAAGTAACAATCAAGACTAATTATTTATTCAATTTTTTTCTCCTATACCTAAAAATCCAACAATTTATTTTATTTTGACAAGTTTTTAGAAATCCTAATCATGATTTTCCCAACTCTTAAGGTTAACTTGGATTTCTTTCAAAAGATAAGACAAAATATTGTTTCCTTTTTCAAATATATATATATATATATATATATATATATATATTATTTTAAAAAGTTAAGCATAAGCATTAGTACCCTCCCCCATACTTATCTCATGCATTGTCCCCAATATATGAATGAAATGCATGAATGCATGAAATAAAATGCAACAGGAGTATAGGTTCCAAAATTTACCGATACTATGGGTCAAAGAGACCCATGGCTGTGTCTGCATCGGTACTGGTTCCAAGAATGGTTTCAACCTTTGACCATTTACCTTAAATTCATTACTACTCTTAGGGTCACTAGTCTCTATAGGTCCATGTGGAAATAAAGTCCTAACGACGGATGGTTCCGTCTATCTTAACTTCAATTTTCTGGGAAAAAGATGAAGTCTCGAATCATAGAGTAAGACTTTTTGTTCAGGGTCAAAAGTTTGTCTCATGATGAACTTATCATGAAAAACCTTAAACCTATTTTTCGTGATTTTCGCATTTTCATGCGCCTCGTTCTTATCTTCTTAAGTTCGGAAATTTGCAATTTCTGAAGTGCACCAGCCTTATTTATGTCAAAATTTAGTTGCCTAATTGCCCATAAGGCTCGGTGCTCTAGCTCGACAGGTAAACAACAAGTCTTTCTAAAGACTAGCCTATAAGGAGACATCCCTAAAATTGTTTTGAAGGCGGTCCTATATGCCCATAAGGCATCCACCAATTTGGTAGACCAATTCTTGCGGTTTTGACTTGCAGTTTTCTCCAAGATAAGCTTTATTTGTCTATTGGAGACTTCTATTTGTCCACTAGTTTGTGGATAATAAGGTGTCGATAATTTGTGGTTTATGGAGTATTTCCGCATAAGAGCCTCAAAGGTTCTATTGCAGAAATATGATCCATTATCACTAATTATGGCACGTGGCGTTCCAAAACGTAAAAGTATGTTTTCCTTCAAGAACTTGACAACAAGTTTGTTATCGTTTGTCTTGCAAGGGATGGCTTCAACCTATTTGGACACATAGTCCACAACCACCAAGATGTATTGGGACCCAAACGAATTTGGAAAGGGTCCCATGAAATCGATGACCCAAATGTCAAAGAGTTCTATTTCTATAATTGGGTTGAGGGGCATCATGTTTCGTTTAGTGATCCTACCTATCCTTTGGCATCTTGTGCACGTCTTGCAAAAGTCAAAAGCATCCTTAAACTGGGTAGGCTAATAGAAGCCACTCTGTAGTACCTTTTCGGCTGTTTTGCGGGACCAAAGTGTCCATCGCAAGCAAATTCGTAACAAAAGGCTAGAACACTTCTAGTTTCTCTTCGGAACACATCTCCTAATTATTTGGTCGCTATAATATTTGAAGAGGTAAGGTTCCTCCCACATGAAATACCGGACTTGAGATAAGAACGGTATCTATCTGTTTTGACCAACTAGATGGGGTTTGGTTTGTGACTAAGTAATTAACTATATCGGCAAACCCCATGGTTCCGTAGAGATGGCTAAAAGTTGTTCGTCGGGGAAGTCATCATTAATGGGCAGTTCGTCGGAAGGTGCGTTTGGCACACAAGAGAGATGGTCAGCGATGACATTTTTGACACCCTTTTTTGCTCGAATTTTGAGATCAAACTCTTAAAAGAGGAGGATCCAATGGATGAGTCGGGCGTCCGCGTCCTTCTTGAGCATAAGGTATCGAATCGCTGAATGGTCGGTGAAGATAGTGGTCTTGGTCCCAAGTAGGTATGGGCAAAATTTCTCCAAATCAAATACTACAACTAAGAATTCCTTCTCAGTAGTAGTATAGTTTACTTGGGTTTCGTTTAGTGTCCTACCTGAATAATAGATCACGTGCTGTTTGTTATCTTTACGTTGTCCTAAGACAGCGCCAATAGCAAAATCGAAAGCATCACACATGATCTCAAAGGGTTTGGACCAGTCCGGAGATGAGATGATAGGTGCAGAGATAAGTTCCAATTTTAGCTTCTCCCATGTGCTATGACACTTATTATCAAAGATGAAGGGCACGTATTTGACTAAAAGGTTTGTAAGGGGTCTAGCAATTTTGCTAAAATCCCTAACGAACCTATGGTAAACCCCGGCGTGTCCTAAAAAGAACGAATGTCTTTTACGCATTGTGGAATTGGGAGTTTGGCTATGATCTCCACCTTAGCCTTATCCACTTTGATCACTTTCCTATATATCTCATGACCTAGGACAATTCCATGCTGCACCATAAAGTGGCACTTTCCCAATTTAGGGTCAAGTTCTTTTCGGTGCACCTTTTAGCACAGTTATAAGTGATGTAGACATTGGTCAAACGGATCTCCATAGACGGAGAAGTCATCCATGAAGATCTCCAAGAAGCGCTTGACCATGTCAGAGAAAAGACTAAACATGCAACATTGGAATGTCGGGGGGGCATTACATAGGCCGAAAGGCATTTAGCGATAAGCATACGTCCCAAATGGACATATGAACGTTGTCTTTTCTTGGTCCTCTGGGGCATTGGGATTTGGTTATACCCTCAGTAACCGTCCAAGAAACAGTAATACTCATAGCCCGCTAATCGTTCCAGCATTTGGTCGATAAATGGGAGGGGAAATGGTCTTTTCTAGTAGTGGTGTTCAACTTGCGATTGTCTATTCATACTCGAATCTTGGTAGGTAGTCGTGTTTGCACTAACTCTTACTTGTCGTTTTCCACCACAGTAAAACTGGACTTTTTAGGGACCACGTGCACTGGGCTGAACCATTGGCTATCAGAAATGGGAAAAATGATCCCATTATCCAACAGTTTCACTATTTTGGCTTATACAGCCTCTTGCATGAGCGGGTTTAGCCTACGTTGTAGGTCCCTCTTCGGTTTAATCCCTTCATTTAAATGGATTCTATGCTGGACTATTTTAGGACTTAGTCCCTTGATATCGGCCATAGTCCAACCAATGGCTTCCCTATGTCTCCTAAGGGTTGCCAATAAGTTTTCGTCTTGCCTATTAGTCAAGTTGGATACAACTATGACTGATAGCATCTCTTATTCACCAAGGTAGGCGTACTTAAGATGTTTAGGTAAGGTTTTTAACTCCAAGGAAGGAGGTGGCTCAATGGGTGGAGGTGTTGAGCTTAAATTCTCCATCTCTATAGAACTTGGACTTGCTGCCCACTCAATCTCGTCAAGGTTGAGATCACTAGATTCTAACTCTTCATCATCCTTTGATTCTAGTATGATCTCCTCTTTATGCTCACTAGTCATATTTTCAATGAAGTTGACCTCAAAGGGTTGGTCGTTTAAGTCGTAGGGGTGCTTACCTAAGTTGAAAACATTGACTTCCTTAGTCATGGCTCCAAAAGTCAATCTCATGGATCCGTTTTTACAATTTATGATTGCGTTAGCAGTTGCTAGGAACGGACGTTCTAAGATGACGGGAGTCTGGGACCTAGGATTAGACACATGTTATGTCTCTAAAACAATAAAATCTACTGGGTAAATGAATTCTCCTACATGTATAAGGACATCGTTGATCTTTCTCTTTGGAACTTTAATTAATCGATCAGCTAATTGGATCGTAACTTGAGTTGGGCTGAGTTCGCCTAATCCAAGTTGTTGATATATGGAGAAGGGAAGCAAATTAATGCTTGCTCCTAAATCGAGGAGTGCTCAACTAATATCAACTTTACCTATTGTGCAAGAAATGGTGCGACAACCAGGGTGTTTGTACTTGACTGGGATCTGGTTGGACAATAGCTCACTAATGTTAGTGGCTAGAAAAACCTTCTTGGGCTCATTTGTCTTTCTTTTCTTGGTGCACATGTCCTTAAGGAATTTGGCATAACTAGGGACCTGTTGGACTGTATCAAGAAGTGTATATTAAGCCTAACTTGATTAAATACATCGAGCAGTTTCTCCATATGTGTATTATTATTACTCCTAAGCCTATTTGGAAATGGGGCATAGGCTGGTGCACTTGATTTACTGACTTATCAACTTCGGTTTCTTTAGAGTTAGGTGGAGATGGAGTGGAACTAGATGGAGTGGACAATTGAGCTGGGTCCGGTGGCATGGATACTTGATTATCAACTTGTTTCCCTGACCTTAACGTATGAACCGAGTTACACTAGTTTGAGTCTTGAGCCTCATTGGCATGCCTAAGATTCCTAGAGTTTGACAATGGTTGACTTGGTAGAGTCCCCTTTTGTCTTTCTTGTTGACTCAGTTACTTCTTTATCCTAGTCAAGACTTCAGCTAATGTGTCGTGGCTTTAACTAGAGTGTTTACCTTTCTTTCCATATTAGAGAGTCTTGTTTTCATAAGTGAATTTTGGAAAGAGGGTGGAGGACTTAGGTTGGAAAAATTTTGTTGATAGAGAGATTGTTGAAAATTTTGGAGAATTTTGGCCTTGTTTGATCGTTGTTGTTTAGGACCCATGAGAAATTTAGATGATTTCTCCAACCGGGATTATAGGTAGATGAATATGGATTGTTAGCGGGCCTCGTGAAGGCTGCATTAACATGCTCGGGCAACGTTTGATGAGTTAAAAAGACGGGACATTCCTTGAATACATGGTTCATGGCTTGACAATAAGCACAGCCCACTGGAGGTGTTAGGCTGACTTGGTTCACTGAGACTGGCTCTTTAGTTTCAAGAGCTTCTAGTCTTCGCATCACAGCAGCTATTTTAGCTTCGGTAGCTATGTTTGCCTCAATGGAATGGACACCTCCTTTAGAAGAGCTAGGGTCATTAGTCCAAAATTTTTCCGTAGTTAGTTCTCATTGGATGTCTTTTCAGCCAAATCTTCATGTAATAACCATCCTTCGTCTTCGTTCTTTTTCAAAAATCCTCCTTGACACATGGATTCTAATAGGGTTTTTGTTTGATATTCTAATCCTTCATAAAGAGCTTGGCAAAGTCCATTTCTTTATCCCATGGTGAGGGTATTGGGCAAGGAGGTCCTTAAAATGTTCGCAGTACTTCCAAAAAGGTTCATTGGCTGTTTACTTAAACTGTAAGATGCTATTCCTAATTTGTGTAGTCTTGCGAACGGGATATAACTTCTTTAAGAAGGCTTTGACGAAATTATCCCATGATGATATGGAACTGGCTTCTAGACGGTAGAGCCATTTCTTTACTAAGTCTTTCAAAGAGAATGGGACAAAACATAATTTAATGGCATCTACTCCTAGGCTGGGTATTCTCATCATTAGACATACTTCCTCAAATTCCCTTATGAAAAAGTATGCATCCTCGGATTCAAATCTATGAAACTTGGGAAGAGTGTTGATGTATTGTGATTTTAGCTCAAATTGGTCGTCTCCTACGTTGGGCAGTTGAATGCAAGATGGAAGAGAGGTCCTAATAGGATAGAACCTATCTTGCAGTGATGGTGGTTGTGCCATGTGTGACTCAGGTTTTTGATCGTGTGGTGAACTGTTCCTAGTTAGTCTAGATGTGACTAGGTCTCTCAACCAAACTGACATGCACAGTTAACAAATAAGTTCACCCAATCAATTAAGAAAGAGAAAAAATAATCAAAAATCAAAAATCCTAATATAGGGTAAGCCTGGACCTAGACGACTCCTAACTTTAGACTGTCTTTAGGAGGTATATTGCTGACCTTAACCACAAGTTAATCGGCCAGGTAGTTGGCAAGGTTGGTGGGAGGTTATTCGTCAAAGACGTTCCTTAATTAAGTGACCACCAACCTTCGGGCTTTCGGCCTTTAATCCCCTTCCTAGACACCGATTTGGCGAAAGTTAATTTTGAACAACTTTCTCCTTCAGCCAATCTCCTAATGAGTTCGAGCTAACCTAAAGACAATGTCTAATCAATTTTTATTTTAGGTTAGGGTTGTGAGTGCAACGGAGATGATTTATGGGCCAAGGAAGGGTAATGACATCCCCACCTTATCTTATTTATGGGTTTTGCCCTTAAAGTGATTTAGTGCATGTGTAAAGCAATAGACAAGTATTCACTCAAAAGCAGTAAATCACCAAAGGGTGCTTCCTAGTCTAT
The DNA here is from genome assembly GCA_038442645.1 of Agave tequilana. Taxonomy (NCBI): domain Eukaryota; kingdom Viridiplantae; phylum Streptophyta; class Magnoliopsida; order Asparagales; family Asparagaceae; genus Agave; species Agave tequilana. Next base: position 152,483 of record JAVJIF010005838.1, on the reverse strand, counting down.
ATGCAATGCGAACGTACCTGTCACCAGTACTCTTCAACAAATAAGAAAATTTAAATAGACACGTGCTTATGATGCAAGAATCTAAATTTTTTTAATTAGCCAACTAATAGGTTACTATTAATTAATTAGCACTATACAGGGAAAATTATCAAAGCAGTAAATAGAACTTTACAATTTGCAGCAACCTACAAAAGATCAATTAGTAGTGATCTACTATAGCCGCAGAAACGCTGCAATTGCCACATTTGCGCGGTTGGATAGAAGGCTCTGTTGCTCTGTCTTCTAGGGCAGAGGCATAGAGTAGCTATATGTCCTTAGAAGCAGCTAGTTTTTTCAGTTATCAGATCCTGCAAACAGAAAAAAATAATTAGTTTGTTTAGAGAATATTGTACGGTTCCCTCCCCGGCAACGGCGCCAAAATTTTGATTGAAATGAGAAAATAATAAAGAAAGAGTTAAACTTAGAAAGTCTTAGTCTCGTTTCAATGTAACCGTGTAGTAAGGGCTAGACGGGTCGATCCACACAGGAAGGATGCGATGGAAACTTTTCGGAACGATTATCTCTAAAATTGGCTTGGAAAAAAGAGATATTGATTGTGAGAATTAGATTTAATCAAGTAAAAGAATTATAGTCTGCTAATCATCTATCACAACCAAAGTATTAGTCTAAAAGAGTGAACATCATATTGAATGAAGAATTGTCTATCCTAGGGTATTGATTGAGAATCAAGTAAGATGAATAAAAATGTTGGAACCCTAATAAGTGTGCACTAATAAAAATTAAACTATACTTCATCTTAATTTCAAAGCATAACCTAAGAAAAGTCTACTTAAAATTATGCTATCAAAGTATTTAAATATGAACCATGAATAACCATTTAAAAAGTGTAACCCAAATTAGTTAAACTTAATTATTGATTCATCTTTAAGAATACCAATTTAATCCTAGGGTTTCTAACAAGCATAGATGTCAATCAGTTCATCTTTAAACTAAAGTAGGGTTGATCGAGAGATTAGCAAACTATAAGTTTAATTAGTTATTCATATTTTTATTTTTATTTTCAATTTTATTTTGAATAAGAAAAGTTGCATTAAAATTAAAAGAAGAAAAATAAATAAGCTAAAGCAGAAAACTAAATTGAATTGCAAAGCAAGAAGTGAAAAAAGAATAAAGAACCTTTTTATTGGATGTCACCGGCCAATTACAAAGCTCTTCTGTTTCTTCAACAAACTTCTTCTCCAAATAAAAAAATGAAAAATACAAGAAAATTCGGAAGGAAAGAGGATCTAAAGGAAACCTTAAACTTTTATTTCTTGGATCTCTCTCTCTGTTGCTCTACAGGGATATTTATAGGAGATTTCAGACGTAGAGTCCCAGTACAACTCTCTCACGAAAATACGTTGTCAGATCTATCCAAACGGCCGCGGAAACGCGGCCATAGCCGCGTTTCCACGGCAAAAGCGTGGCCAATGGCCACGCGCTTTCTCGCGTGGCCTCCTCTGTTCCGTCTATCTGGGCGCCTCCTCCTGAATTCTGCATTCTGATCCTCAATCTTGAGAATTCGGGATAACTTGGAAAGCAAGTTATCAAAAATCTGAATTTGAAAAGGATTTGGTCTTTTATCTTTATCTTCAAGTCTTTCTTCCCTTTATCTTTATCTTGTAGTGCAAGCAACCAGATTCAAGTAGAAGTCCACCTCTGATTTTTATTAGGATAAGGATTCATCTTATTCTATCCTTCTTCTCCTCTTGATTTGAATAACAATTAGGAGTCCTCCTCTCCTAGATTTTAAATTAATAATTTAAAATCTAAGTTTTGAATAGGTTAGACAAGATAGACTTCTAAATTACTAAAATAAATCATGCATGTGGGCTTGTGGGCTTTTGGGCTTCAATTAAGCTTCATTTATTTATACTTTAATTACTCAAGGCCTGCACAACATTAAACAATAAAACATTACGTAGCAGTGCTTTATAAAAGAATAAGTAGGAAAATATGATGATAAATATGATGATAAATATGGACTCTTGGCTACCTATCAATGTAATTTTCATTTTTTTTCTTTATGTAACTGAGAGGAGAGGAAAGTTTCATGGAAGAATGAGAGTGAAGTTTATACTGAGGGTGACACCAGTATAAGTTCTTCTTTTCTTTCATTGGTTATTTGAATCAAATCAAAGTTATGTTTTCATGTTCTTCTTTCTCTTCTTATTCTTCTCTTACTCTTCTTCTTTTCGTTTTTGGTGATAATTCAAATGAAACCTGTAGCATCGAACATTGCAAGTGCCCTTAATGGTTTATGGTGATGAATAGTCGTTTCTATTTATTTTCTGCTTTCATTTAAGTTCATAGTTTAAGTCTGGAAACATGGAAGATTCTATTTGCCATGCTTTGCTCACCTTTAAGACTAGGTAAGTCTTTGCCAAAAATTCAAGGTAAGTCATCAACCAAATGAGGTAAGTATTTTTTTTGTTTTCTTCCTTTCTTTTTATCCATTAGTTTAGATCGCCTCTAATCACAACTTTCTTTTATTTACTCTTTTTATTTCTTTGTATAAACTTTATTTTTCATTTTTCAAAATCACCATCATCTTCAATCTACCACTTTCACAAATTAACTTAGGCTTTTCCTTTCTAAAAAACAAAGAAGACTTTTAACCATTTCAAGTAAACTAAAAGAGAACTCACAACAGGCTTTCATCGCAAGTCCCTCCTTGTAGATATGACCCACATAATCACTTGCTATAGTGGTAATATTAAGTATCTTCCAGTTTTATTCTTCATTTCTAAAATTTGTATTTTCTGTGTGCAGATGATTGTACACATTTATTGCATTATTCTTTATTACATTTCACATTTATCATGTAATAAATCTGCTAAATTCCTTGTGTTAAATGTCTATTTTACAGAAGATAATCATGGGGAGAAAGAGGATAAAATCAAATAAATATCAGTTAATTTAACTAGATTTATTTGGTTAGAGGAGGATGATCCCAAATCCAGTTGGTTAAATTCAGTTTTTGGTGAATTAGGTAGTTAAAGCTAAAGATCAACCGAGGATAACATTAAATACAGAGTCCAAATCAAAGAGATAAATGGATGAGAGAAGATCAATGGATGAGATGAAGCAATTCAGACTCAGATTCTGGCTCGATACATTTTAATATTTGAATTATAACTTTCGCTACCATAACTCAAATCTGATGATTCAAGATGATCCAGAAAGAGGACTTAAAGGGCTACAACTATTAAGTTGATCATTATTTCTAATTCTGTAATTTAATAAGTGATATTTAGCAATCAATACGCCACTAAACTGCAGATCAGAACTGAATATCTACATCAAATCAAGTTTGGAGATAAGGGGAGTTCAGAAATTGCCAGCTTTACTTATCTTCATACTCCTTTACCCTCTATATTTTTCCTATAAATACCTGCACTCAAAGGAAAAAGGAACGACAAAGCAGAGAATAGAACTTAGGATAATTTGTAGTTTGTAATTTAGGTTTTTAGTTTTCTTTTTATGTAATTTTTACTTTTCTTTATGTAACTGAGAGGAGAGACGACTTTCATGGAGAAATGAGAGCAAGCTTGTACTGCAGGTGACACCAGCGTAAGTGATCTCTTCTTTCATTGTTATTTGAATCAAATCAAAGTTACTTTTTCTTTCTTTACTCTTGTTTTCTTTTACTCTCCTCTGATGTGTTGCAATCTAAGAGAATCCGATAGCCTCGAGACTGCTTAGCCGTTGCAAGTGCCCTTGATAGCCTATGGTGATGAACAACCTTTCTCTTGCTAGTATAGTTTGCCCTTTTATTCGTAGTGTAGATCGAGAATGGGGAAGATCCTATACGCCATGCTTGATCGCCTTCAAAGACAAGGTAAGTCGTCGCAACGGATCCAAGGTATATGAGCACTGAAGAGATAAGTAATTTTTAGGTTTTCTTTCTTTTCTTTTCATCTTTAGTTTAGAACATCACAATCCACCAAATCTTTTATCACTCTTTTCAATCTCATTTGTACAAATCACTTCTTATTTCTCCACCTTCTTATTCTACCGCTTTCTTTCTAACTCAACTTTAACTCAATTTTTCCTTTTCTTTTAAAGAACTAAAAAAGAACTTTAACCAAACTCTGTATCTTAAAAGAGAACTTGCTAAACAAGCTTCCATCGCTAGTCCCTCCTTGTGGTTCATGACCCGCATAGCCACTTGCTATCGTGGTAGAATTGAGTAACTTGCACTTTTCATTCTTAGTTCTGAAATTCTTTATTTTTGTGTGCAGATTCAAACTCAATCAAAATTTTGGCGCCGTTGCCGGGGAGGGACGGTAAGTTACTCTCTTTAAAAGTTTACATTTTTGGTTAACTTTCTTCTTTGTTTTTTGTACAGATTTAACAACAAAGAATTCTTGCTGCAGTGGACACATAAGTGGCCTTGGACTCTGCTCAAGAAAGCAGAGCCAAGAAGCCCTCAGATTTGCTACAGTCCTGTGGCAAACTGAGTGAACTACTAACCTGCTTTTCTGTAGGTTGGCTGAATTACGTCGTTTAAATATCTGTAGCATTTATTTCCTTATTTGTCTCACTATATTTACTTTATAACCTCAACAGTAAAATGATGATTGTAAATGCTAAAAAGTGATTTAGACTTTGCATTTAGGCACGTGTCTATTTCATTACATTTTCTATTTACTGTTGAAGAGTGCTGGAGTAAAGGTACGTGTGCATAGCATCTAGTATATTGTTTACATTGCTTAAGTGTTGCTTTTCTTGTACACTGCACTAAATTGATCTAAGGGCTTGTCCTATAAACAAGATAAGGTGGGGAAGTCATTACCCTCCCTTAGCCCACAAACAATCTCCTCACTCACTAACCCAAGCCTAACTAAAAATAAGTAGACGTTGGCCCTAGGGACATCTCGGACTCAATTAGGAGATTATCCTAAGGGGAAAGGTGTTGGAATTTGACTCCTGCCAAATCAGTGTCTAGGAAGGGGATTAAGGCCGAAGCCCGAAGGTTGGTGGTTACTTAATTAAGGAACGTCTTTGACGGATAACCTCTCACCAATCTTGCCCTGACCTGGCTGATTAGCATGTGGTCAAAGTCTGCATTATACCTCCCATGGATAGTCTAACCAGTTAGGAGTCGCCTAGGTCAAAGGTCTACCCTAAGTTAGGCTAGAATTTTTTTCTTTTTTTCTTTTTTTGCTTATTTATTTGTTTTTTCTTTATTTGTGTTTTATTGTGTGATATGGCTTATAACAATAATTTTTCTAATTTTAATGGTAATCCATATTACACACCAACCTCTTTTTCAGATATTACCAACCCGGCATATCATAACTTTAACCAACCTAGTTTGCCGGATTGGTCTTATCCGAATCAATATAACCCATGCCCCTAATCTTATAACCATAATTTTCAGAATAATTTCAACTCTTCACAGAGTCAATGGAGATTCACCTCCCCCGAATCCAATTTTCAACCAACTTGTCCTCTTTATCCACCTTGTCCACAATATTTTCAAGATTTATACTCAGTTCCACCAATCCAAAATAGAAAATCATTAATTTTAGAAATGAGTATGCGTGAGGTCAAACAACAATCACAAAATCTGATGGACTCACAATTTTACCACCAATTCTAAAAAACACTTCATCTTTTCAAGACCAATTGCAACAAAACGATGAACCTTTCAACTATGAAAAGATGCTTGAAGCCATGACTCAGGCTCAAAACGTTCGTAATCATGACATAGATATGATGGTCCAATCTCTACGGTCTCACCGTTTGGCTAGTTCTGATGTCGGTAACCATTCTGTTAGAGCCGAAGAGTCATGTTATTTTGGAACACAAGGTTCCATTTTAACACAATCATTTAAACTTGCCCAAACTCCAAATTTTAAAAGTGACATTGATAGGTTGGTAAGTTATTCATTTCCTGAAATTGAACTTGAAAATGAATATGATCATGAACCCCACTTAGTGATTGAATTCTACTTCCTGATTCAGTTATGACTCCGGTGTCTTCACCTGATTTCAATCTTTTCCCCGATTCAACATTGGATCCTGTGCCAATTCATAATGATTTGAATTGCCCATCTTTGATGATCATCATATTAAACTTGACCAATTTTATAATTTTGAAAGCCCCATTGATAAATTGGCAAGTCTCATTTTTGTAAAATTGAACTCAATGAGAAATGTGACCTAAATTCTCAAATATGTGATTCAGTTCAAATGTCCGAATCAATATTGACTCCTGTTTTGTTACCCGACTTGAGTAATATTTTAGAGTCAGTTTTGATTCCCACACCTATCATTCTTGAACTTGAATCACCAATATTAAGTCACATTCCATTGTTGGAAAATGAATGTGGACTTGAGTTTCAACTTCTTGATTTGGACCCACTTCCTGAACCAATCTCGACTCCTGAACCTTTACTTGACTTAAGTCACTTTCCTGAGTCGGTATTAGTTCCCGTACTTCCTGAGTCCAAGTCAGTCATTCTATCTTTTCACACTCCATTTTTGGACAAGGTGGTTGACAAAATTGACTACGAAATTAATTATGGAGTTTGAAAATTAGATGGGGTTAAATTTTTAATAAAAAACGTTCATATATACATCATTTTAATGGGTTATATAAAAGAGATTTCTGGTGGGTTCCTCCGAACTCCACGAAAAGTCGATTGGGCCGCATTTCGTGAACCAATCAGACCACCACCGGAACCACCACCTTAAGTAGTATTTTCCTTCCCTGTCTTCTTTTTCATGCATCTATGCATTAATTCATACATTGAGGACAATGCATGAGATAGGTGTGGGGGAGGGTTCTAACATAACTTAGGTTTTTCTTTTTATTTAAAAAAATTTAACATTTTCTTTACTTTTAAAAACTTTTTGAAAATAGAAACAATATTTTGACATATTTTTTTGTAAGAAATTAAGTCAATTTTAAGGAATAGAAAAATCAAAATTAGTATTTCTTAACTTGGTCAAAATAAGATTATTTGTTTGATTTTTAGAGTTAGGAAGATAATTTGTCAAAGTAATTTAGTCTTGATCTTTACCTTAATGAAATATGCACACTTCATACACTTACACACATAGAGTTCAAAAAACGAAGATTCTTATGCCTTATAAAAAAAAGAAAAAATATATCTATGAAAGATGAACAAATCTAATTATTGATTGCTGTGCTTTGGCCTAAGTAAGCCTTGGTATTTATGCGAAAGATGATTAGATAAGTTTGAAATATATATATATATATATATAAAAATCTTCTGATTAAGCTGGGTATTTGTGCCTAATAAAGCATAAGTATTCATGCCTAAAAGGGTTCATATAATAAAATCCTTAGTTTTGTGGCCTTGTTTGCTCGAGTCCTTAAGTCCTTGGGGTGTTTTCTCACCCGGTGCCCTAAGACTGTTTGGTTTGGGAGTCATCGATTAAAGGCTCGTTATATGGCAGATTAGAAAGCCTAATAGAACTAAGGAATGATACCACAAAATATATATATATATATATATATATATATATATATATATATATATATATATATATATAAATAAAAAGGCATAAAAGTTAGAGTTAAAGAACCCTTAGTCAAAATTTTCATGGTCACAAGGTGCATATGACTTAGGGTAAAGTAATAGACTAGATGAGAAGTACAATTTAACTCTTTACTTTGATTAATAACAAATTTTTGAATAGAGACTAAGTTTAGGAATGAAAAATTCATTTTTTCTATAACTTATAGATTACTTAAATCTTACAATTATATTTCAAATATTTTTCTCTTTCAAAATGCTTTTCGAAAATACTAACTCTTTTTTTCTCTTTCTTTACGGATTTTGTGGGTGTAATCCACTGAAAACCCTCACGAGACAAAACTCGTCCTCTAGGGGTAACCTAGAGGTTTAACGGCTTGTTGCACAAGCTCAGTGCAATCGCGTGACCTGCGAAAGTGGTCTAATATTCTTTAGTTTAGTTTTGTAGTTTTGCTTGAGGACGAGCAAAAGATAGGTGTGGGGTGTGATTGTACACATTTATTACATTATTCTTTATTACATTCCACATTTATCATGTAATAAATCTGCTAAATTTCTTGTCTTAAATGTCTATTTTGTAGAAGATAATCATGGGGAGAAAGAGGATAAAATCAAATAAATATTAGTTAAATTCAGATTTAACTAGATTTATTTGGTTAGAGGAGGATGATCCCAAATTCAGTTGGTTAAATTCTATTTTTGGTGAATTAGGTGGTAAAGCTAAAGATCAACCGAGGATAACGTTAAATACAGAGTCCAAATCCAAAGGGATAAATGGATGAGAGAAGATCAATGGATGAAATGAAGCAATTCAGACTCAGATTCTGGATGGATACATTTTAGTATTTGAATCATAACTTTCGCTATCAGAACTCAAATCTGATGATTCAAGATGATCCAGAAAGAGGACTTAAAGGGCTACAGCTCTTAAGTTGATCATTATTTCTAATTCTATAATTTGTTAAGTGATATTTAGCAATCAATATGCCACTAAACTGCAGATCAAAACTGAATATCTACATCAAATCAAGTTTGGAGATAAGGGGAGTTCAGAAATTGCCAGCTTTACTTATCTTCATACTCTCTACCCTCTGCATTTCTCCTATAAATACCTGTACTCAAAAGAAAAAGGAACGACAAAGTAGAGAATAGAACTTAGGATAATTTGTAGTTTGTAATTTAGGTTTTTAGTTTTCTTTTTATGTAATTTTTACTTTTCTTTATGTAACTGAGAGGAGAGACGACTTTCATGGAGGAATGAGAGCAAGCTTGTACTGCAAGTGACACCGGTGTAAGTGATATCTTCTTTCATTGTTATTTGAATCGAATCAAAGTTACTTTTTCTTTCTTTACTCTTGTTTTCTTTTACTCTCCTCTGATGTGTTGCAATCTAAGAGAATCCGATAGCCTCGAGACTGCTTAGTCGTTGCAAGTGCCCTTGATGGCCTATGATGATGAACAACCTTTCTCTTGCTAGTATAGTTTGCCCTTTTATTCTTAGTGTAGATCCAGAATGGGGAAGATCCTATATGCCATGCTTGATCGCCTTCAAAGGCAAGGTAAGTCGTCGCAACGGATCCAAGGTATATGAGCACTGAAGAGGTAAGTAATTTTTAGGTTTTCTTTCTTTTCTTTTCATCTTTAGTTTAGAACATCACAATCCACCAAATCTTTTATCACTCTTTTCAATCTCATTTGTACAAATCACTTCTTATTTCTCCACCTTCTTATTCTACCGCTTTCTTTCTAACTCAACTTTAACTCAATTTTTTCTTTTTCTTTTAAAGAGCTAAAGAAGAACTTTAACCAAACTTTGTATCTTAAAAGAGAACTTGATAAACAAGGTTCCATCGTTAGTCCCTCCTTGTGGATCACGACCCGCATAGCCACTTGCTATCGCGGTAGAATTGAGTAACTTGCACTTTTCATTCTTAGTTCTGAAATTCTTTATTTTTGTGTGCAGATTCAAACTCAATCAGCAGGTTCACCGCAATCACCTATTTGCCTCCAGGCTTACATTCACCTCTGGGCTACATTCATCCTCTGGGCTTACGTTCCGTTCGGGCTATACTTTAGTCTTCATATTTCAATCCTATGGGTTTACGCGCTCCACCTGGTAGGCGAGCCTAGCGCTCAGCACTTCACCGCTAACTCCGTCGGAGCGTAGCTACGCCGTGAGCGTGGCTTCATGACTTGCGGTAGCTTAGGGTTCACACGCTCACTTCACCGCGAGCAGTAACCATGCAAAACGTGATAGCGTCTAGCGATGTATGCTAGTTTCGCCCCAGACTGCTTAGCTCCGCTTGATTATTATAGTTAGAACTTATTAATATTATAATTATGGTTGTGAAGTGTTTGAAATATTTAAATAATATATTTTCCTATTTCATGTTGCTCGATCTGCTAATTATTTGACACACGACATTATTGTATTCATGCACTATATTTCATAATATTATAATCCTGTGATTGTTATGTTATTGCACTCCGCCCTGACATCTGACATCTAATACACTATCACCTGACATGTGGCATGTGGTAGTGTATTAATTGCATCTTACGATTTGCTTGTACTATACTTCATTTGTGATGTGACACTTAACTGATTAGCTATTCAGCACCTCCTCCTATTATATGTACAGTGACTATGATCCTGTACTCCTGAACTCTTGTATCTCCGGATACTCCTGAGCCCTTGTACTCTTGAACCCTGAGTCTCTTGTGTTATGTCTCCTGTGCTGTGCTCTTATTGCTTGTGATTGTATAACATTATGATTTAACAACTTACGTCAGAATGAAGAAAAACTGATGAGTTCCAATATACTTTTCATGTTTATGTTGGCCTTATAGTGTCGCACAGGTACATTCTTGAGGGATTCATCCGGAGGCCACCAGTGATCCGTGGGGCATACTGGCACCCATACCCACCTGTTCTCTCTCCAATCGGACATAGGCAAGCCCTAGGCTTATTCCTATAGGATATGCAAGACCTTGGTCCTGTCAGACGTTAAGTGCTGGTTCCTAGCGAAATGTTTCCGACTCAGCACTAGATACTCTGGGGTTGTTGTCCCGGGCACGTATGGGACCCATACTAAACATGGTTCGTCAAACTCTATCAGTTTTCAAATAACTTACCCTCTAACTTGTAAGTTGAAGTATGTGGGATGGGACACACACTGAAGAACACAACTTAGATGAGCCCGCCCCCACAATAATAATATTGTCAATATTTTAGCGAATTTCATGTCGCTTTCCAAATCGTGTTGTATACACTCGATCACGATGACATGGACTAAAGGTATATATATGAGGGTTTTCTTATTTAGATTATTCCTTCGACATACTAATCTCATAAAGCCATAAACTGAATTGCACAACTGGTTTTGCCCGCATTTGATTTTATCAGATTTTGCATTATCGAATTTTAATTTGGATTTATCAATATTTATTATTATTATTTATATTATTATTATACCTTGCTCACCACTTGTGTAATACATTGTCCATCTCTTCCTTGATATTACACTTGTACTATTGTACTTAACCTTCTGACTTGCTTACTTCCTGATTTAGTACTGATTCTATACTTATCATTCCTATATATATTTTTGTGCTTATATATTTAGTTATCTGACTTGCTTGTTTTGGTTTTATAAGATTCTTTGGTTACCATTTATATTTTCTGCTTCTGGCTTGTCTGTATTGACTTGAGTAACCGACATACTTCACGGTACCTATTCAGGCTTTCTCTTATTTTGTTATTTAAAGACAACTCTGGTTGTATGCACTCTATCGATAGAGACTTGGATATATGATATATGTATGAGGATTTTCTTGGATGGATTATCCCTTCGACGTACTAATCTCATGAATCTGTACAAATGGTTTTGCTACACCTATATTTAACGCATTACTTGATGCTTTATTACATGTTAATGTGTGTATGCTTACGACACGATTTTTATATATGCTTTTTCTGAGTCGGATTTACTGATACACATTTGTTTTCTTGTGCATGCCACTTGGCTTCGTTTTATGTACTCATTGGGTTCCTTTCTGATAACCCTGGATCTGCATATCCAGATCCTGAAACTTGAAGCTCGTGAATTCTCTCTGTTGCTGATCAGAGTAGCGCAGCGGAAGCGTGGATCATCAGTAGACCGTTTGGAGCCTTTTTCTTCCATCCTCTCCTACTCGGCTCTCTAGAGTCCTTGTTGTTGCTCGTGAACATCTTTTGTACTATTCATACTTATATATCTCTTTACAAATCATACGTTTGCCTCTTTTGGTGATGTAATATTGTATCACACTCTGTGACAACAGTGTACTTGTACATTTCATTGGAACGTGTATTATCATTGTGCTCTCATACTCTGATTCTTGTCTGTACTAATGTTTAACATGTGTGTGTATGTGTGAGAGAGGGGGGGGTATTTTAACCTTGCGTATATAAGTCACAGTAATGTCTTCGTAACCGCGGGATCGGGGCATTTCAATATCTATCATTACTATTACAGTCTAAGTTCTCACAAAGTCCTCATATAAAGGATTGCGAACTTGAGTTTTTGATTTATTTTCTGCTAGACGATAATAATGCTAAAATGTGAGGAATCCTTTTATGCGAATATTGCGACTCAAGGACTATGACTCATGACCTGATTCGATTTCAGGAAGCTAGAGTTTTAGAGGGGAGTAACACAGTGAGAGAAGAGATGGTCGCAGTCCTCATAATAAGGATTGCGACCTATTTTCCATTGAAAATCAATTGAGAAAAACTTACAAAATTTGAGAAGAAAATAAAATACACATAGAGGGGGAGTGAATAGGCGTATGACTAATCTAATGACAAATGATGTGGAATTAAAACAAATTGCAACACACTTAGTATAATCAAAGAGTGCAGCTGAATTCCCTGTGACAGACTCTGAACTATCTCCTCTAAATTCCTCTAAATAAGAGTTGAGGTGCTATGTAAAGCTCTCTTAATTCAACACAAGTGAGGCACACAAACAATACCAAGCATATATGATATGAACAACATGAATCAATGCAAGATATAAAAGAGAGAGAGTAAGAGATAGTGGATCGATCGCAAACAATAAGATATGTTTCGAGGTTCGATCTACTGCTTACGTCCCCACCTTCACACAGAAAGATTTTCACTATAACGTCCACACAGGACTTTCCACACTGAGAACCACCACTGAGGATTTGGGTAATACAACTTTGGAGTACACAACTCCTCTCTCAAACAACACAACCTCTACACTAGAGGCAAGGCACAATAACTATCACCTCTACACTTAGATGGATGAGTACTTAGCCAAACAACAATCACCTCGCACTATAGGGATAAGGCTCAAAATCACACAACAACCTCAATCACCTCTACACTTAGAGGGATACCAACAAAATCAAACTCCTCCACAATCACCTCTATACAAGAGGGATAACAACAAACCTAAATAAAAGAAGGTTTACAACTCTTGGTGGTCTCACTAAACCACAAACCAATTTTCTCACAAAATAAAGATCCTAATAGATAGGATAGATAGATAGCTCAAGTGTGAGAAAATAAGAGCTTGGAAATCAAAATCACAAAGAAAATACTTTGGAAAACAACTAGAATAAGATAGAAATGAAGATCAAAATCAATACCCTAAATACTCTATTTTTCTTTGATTTTTCCAACCCTTGAAAACCAAATAAAGATAAATCTTTTAGCCTAAAAACTCTTAAAAACTTGTTGCTAAAATACTTAAGAAGATGAAAATTTTATTCTTGAAATTCTTGATGAAAAAACCTAAAGGGATGGGTATTTATAACCCATCAAAAATCTAGCTGTTGGGCCAAGACAACAAAAAAATTCTGCTGTCGGTCGACCGGCCAACGGTCGGATTTTTTATCATTGTGCCATCGGTCGACCGAGGCCCGGATACAGAGAGCAGAACTCTCTGCCGATCGACCGCCCGGTCTACGGGGGCCAGATCCATAGAGCAGAGCTCTCTGGCGGTCGACCGGGTCGGTCGACTGGCCATCCGGCCAAATAGCCTGTGCACATTTGTGCACATCGGTCGACCGGATCGATCGACCACTTCTGCCTCGGTCGACCGTCTGGTCGACTGACAGAAGGCCAGGTCATCAATTTTTAAGGGATTGAAGCTTGGTCTTTTTATCTTCAAAAAAATCTCATAAAATCTCATAAATTCCATAAAAATAAGTTCTTCTATGATCTTTTGAAATACAAATATGTATAACTAAAATTCAACACATATTATAAATAATTTGAACCATTTTTGTGATATTGAAATATAGCTTAAAAACAAAATCGGTATTTCCAAAACATGAATTTTTGAAATGAAAACCGTTTTCTCCAAAACTCATATAAATACAAAAACATGATATTAAAACAAATTTGAAGCATATTGTATATGGATGGAATTCAATATAATATAGGATATTATATCTATGTTTTTGACATGAAATCTAAAACCTGTTAAACCGAAAATCAAAACCAATAAACTTTAAACTTGTATGTGTATGTGAACTTGAGCATATCAATACTATCTAATCTTTACAATGATCTAAACATACTAAACACAAACTGAGGTCTTCTTGTAGAACTCCTTCTCCAAGTCGACTTGATCCAAACGCGGTCCAATGAGCTTGACTCCAACCAAGTACTAGATGCGATTTTGACGCACGAGCTCTTGAATTAACACGTGTAAGCTCCAAAACTCCTTTGTTAAAGCTAAACACCTACTAATATCTTGGTCAATCACTAAAACTATTTAAACACAAGATTATTAGTAAACTATAATTACATGAGTTAATCATCATCAAAATTAGAGTTATGGGCCTCTGGGCCAACAGAAAATTACAAGTAATTGAACAAAAAAAATGAAAAATTACAAGTAGAATCTCCTCTGAGATTTTTGGAGAAGTATGCCGGTGGAAGTCTAGTCAGCATGCGACCATTTTGTTCCATTAACGATACGAGCGAGCGATATTTGAATGCTACTGCTCTGGATTCCTTCTTGCCTGGTTCCGGAGATTCCTTGAGAGAGAATGATCTTAGGGTATTAAAACCCTGAATTTATCCTTGTTGGATTAAGGAAGTGATTCTCTGAATTCTTAAAAGCGAGAGAGTAGATCTCTTGTTAGCTTAAACTTTGAAGCCACCAAAGAAGCTTTATGTTCTTCAAACGCTCTCTTGGATTTGAATTTTTTTCAAACCCTGAGCATAGTCTACTAATGGGCTATTTATAGGCTCAATAAAGAGTTATGATTCATTTGATTGTCTTTTTAATGAGGGATCATGAATATAATTACCAATTAAATTCCCACACTAACTTAGTGGGGCAGTTATCTTATATCCAGTGGAGGCGAGGCAAGCTAGTGGAGGTGAGGCTAGCCTCCTCAGGTGAGGCTGGCTAGTTGAGGCGAGGCTAGCCTCCTTAGGCGAGGATAGCCAATTGAGGTAAAGTTAAGCATTTTAACTCTTCAGCCAAATTTTGCTAAGCTTCAGGCGAAGGTAGAAGTTAGCTCTTAATAGAGCTGTGTAAAGATTCAGGCAAAACTAGAAGCAATCTCTCAGTAGAGCTGTGCTAAGTTTCAGGCGAAGGTAAGAGCAAGCCTTCGCGTGGCTTTATAGAGCTTCAGGTAAAACTAACAGTTAACTCTTTGCGTAGCTATGAAGAGTTTCAAGGCGAAGCTAGACAAACTTAGCCTCTCAGATGAGCTATCCCCTTGGGCTCATGTGAGGCTAAGTGTTGAGTTAACTTAGCATCATAAGCCTGCTTAGGTCTCCTCAAAGGCAGCACTTGGCCTACTGTCTGCTTCACATAATCAGTAAGGTCCAAGTCGCTGCTTTGTCTCTTGCGGATGGGCAGAAACTGGTCGATAACTTGTCTGCGAATTGTCTTTTATAAATGTCAACAAGTTAGATATCGTTCAGACTGGTTGAAGAGTTGTCGAGAGTTTTAAAAGTACACCTAGAAGGGGGTAAATAGGTGTATGACTAATCTAATAACAAATGATGTGGAATTAAAACTAAATTGCAACACACTTAGTGTAGCCGAATTCCCGTTGAAGGGCTCTGAACTATCTCCTCTAAATTCCTCTAAATAAGAGTTGAGGTGCTATATGAAGCTCTCTTGGTTCAACACAAGTGAGGCACACAAACAATATCAAGCATATAAGTATGATATGAACAATATGAAATAATGTAAGGCACAATATAAGAGAGAGTTTAGAGATAGTGGATCAATCGCAAACACCGAGATATGTTTCAAGGTTCGAGCCACTGCTCTACGTCCCCGCCTTCACACAGAAGGATTTTCACTAAATCGTCCACACAGGACTTCCCACACAGGGAACCTCCACTGAGAATTTGGGTAATACAAACTTAGAGTACACAACTCCTCTCTCTAACAAACATAATCTCTATACAAGAGGTAAGGCATAACAACAATCACCTCTACACTTAGAGGGATGGGCACTTAGCCAAACAACAATCACCCATACTAAAGGGATAAGGCTCAAAGCCAACACTCCAACAATCACCTCTACACTTAGAGGGATACCAACCAAACCAAACTTCTCCACAATCACCTCTACACAAGAGGCATAACAACAAACCCAAATAAAAGAAGGTTTACAACTCTTGGTGGTCTCACTAAACCACAAATCAATTTTCTCACCAAAACAGGATCCTAATAGATAAGATAGATAGATAGCTCAAGTGTGAGAAAACAAAGAGTTTGGAAATCAAAATCACAAAGAAAATACTTGGGAAAACTTCTAGGATAAAATAGAAATGAAGATAAAAATAATTCCCAAAGACTTCTCTTTTTCTTTGAATTTTTCAACCCCTTAAAATAAATAAAGAATGAATCTTTTGGCACAAAAAAACTCTTTTAAACTTGTTGCTAAAACACTTAAGAAGATGGAAAAATTTTGCTCTCAAAAATCATAAAGAAACCAGCTCAAGAGATGGGTATTTATACCCTCTCAAAAATCTGCCCGTTGGCAGCCAGGAAAAGGCAGAATTGCCCTTCCGGTCGACCGGCGAACGGTCATTTTTATGACCGTTGTGCCTCCGGTCGACCGCCCGGTCGACCGGGCCAAAGCCATCGGTCCACCGGGCCAAAGCTATTGGTCGACCGCTCGGTCGACCGGCCCCCACCCGAGAGTGGGGTGCTTTCAGTTGGTCGACCGTCCGGTCAGTCGACCCCGACCCGAGAGTGGGGTACTTTCAGTCGGTCGACCGGCCGAATGGCTGGCCTTTATGCACGTCCCGTGCACATCGGTCGACCGTGACGGTCGACCGACCACTGGTCCGGTAGACCTTCCGGTCGATCGCTAATGCAATCAGGCTGGGGATTTGAGTATTGAAAACATGTCTTTTTAATTTCAATTAAACCCTATAAAATCACATAAATTCCACAAAGATAAGTACTTATTAGATCTTTGAAATACAAATATGTGTGATAAAAATTCAACACATATTATAATAATTTTAACCATTTTTGTGATATTGAAATTTAGCCTTTAAACAAAATTCGTATTTTTCAAAACTTTAATTTTTGAAATGGAAAATCGTTTTCTCTAAAACTTGTATAAATATAAAAACATGATATTAAAATAACTTTGAAGCATATTGTATATGGATAGAATCCAATATACATACATACATACATATATATATATATATATATATATATATATATATATATATATATATATATATATATATATATATATATATATATATATATATATATATATATATATATATATATATATATATATATATATATATATATATATATATATATATATATATATATATATATATATATATATATATATATATATATATATATATATATATATATATATATATATATATATATATATATATTGATATGAAATCTAAAACCGGTTAAACCAAAAACCAAAACCAATAAACTTTAAACTTGTGTGTGTACGTGAAATTGAGCATATTAACATTATCTAATCTTTACACAAGATCTAAACAAACTAAACTAAACAACTGAGGTCTTCTTGTAGAACTTCTTCTTCAAGTCTACTCGATTCAAACACTATCCAACGAGCTTGACTCTAACCGAGTGCTAGACGCGATCTTGATACACAAGCTCTTGAATCACCATGTGTTAGCTCCAAAACTCCTTTGTTGAAGCTAATCACCTACTAATATCTTGGCCAATCACTGAAAATATTTAAACACAAGATTATTAGTAAACTATAACTACATGATTTAATCATCATCAAAACTAGAGTGATGGGCCTCTGGGCCAACAAGTTTATCTTTTTGAGTATCAACAAAACCCCTTCAAAGTTTTCATAAATCCATAATGAATTGGTTCAAATTTCAAAATACTTTGAATTACCTCGTGTGTTCAAAAGGGTGAGCATTCACCAAGTAGAATTCCCCAAAGAAATTAGAACGATGACTAAAAATTATTCAGAGGTTAGGGACATGATAAAATCAGTCTGAGTATAAGAATTCACTATAGTAAAAGAGAGCAGATCTAGGAATCCGTTTGTTCAGAGGTAATGTGTACATAACATGTTAGAAATCGCTAGAAAGAGGGTTCACTGTTCAGATGTGATATTGGACATAACAACGAGAAGAGTCCCTATCGGATTGGAAAGTTAGACCTGAGTATCCATCAATTCAGAGGTGATGAACGGGACATAACTGATTAGGAATCATCAGACACGAGGTCATGTCATTCAGATGTGATGAACTAGACATAATGACAAAGAAGGGTGAGATTGGATATTCGTCAGTTCAGAGGTAATGAACTGGACTTACCCGATTATAAATTACCAAATTCGGAGTGTTTACTGTTCAGAGGTAACGAACTGGACATAACAGTAAATAAAAAGGTGAACTCAGTTTTAGGGTCCCATCTATTCAGAGGTGATGAACTAGACATGATAGATTAAGACACACTAACTCTGAATCTGCTGCTAGAGGTAGTCGTATTAACTTAGCAGCTAGCGTACTAGGGACTGCAAGAGTGAATTGTATTTGGGTACCCGTTGGTTTAGAGGTAATTTGGACATGACCAACTAAGAGATACCAGGCTCACAATCCGCTGTTCAGAGGTTATAGTGTTAACTTGACAGCTAGTGCACTGGAGATTGCAAGAGTGAGATCTGGAATCCGTAAGTTCAGAGGTGACAAACTAGACATAACTGGTTAGAAATTGTCAGACTCAAATTTTGTCATTTAGAGGTGACAGACTAGCCATGACGACAAATGAGAAGTCCGTATTGGACTGAAGAATAAGACTTGGCTATTTGTTGGTTCAGAGGTGATTGACAGGACATGACTGATTGAGAAGCCACCAAGCTCAGAGCTTTACCATTCAGAAGTGATAAACTGGACATGACGGTAAAAGAAGAAGTCCCTACTGGATTGGGAGATGAGGCTTGACTATCTGTTAGTTTAAAGGTGATAAATTGCACATAACCGATTGAGAAGCCACCAAGCTCAAAATTCTGCCGTTCAGAGGTGATGAACTGAACATGACGGCAAAAAAGAGTAGTTCTTATCAGACTGAAAGATGAGACTTGGCTATCTGTCAGTTCAGAGATAATATAGACATAACCGATTGAGAAGCCATCAAGCTCAGAGTTCTGCCTTTTAGAGGTGATGAACTGGAGATGATGACAAAAAGAGTTATTCCACTGGGGAATGTGATTTGATTATAAACTTCGTGGGAAAATTAGCATTTTCATGGAAAATAATTTTGAAGAAATTGTCAGAGGTATATATTAATGTGACAACCGAAGAGTCCACTGGGGACTGAAAAGGGTAATAATAGAACCGAGGGGAATCTATTAGAAACTCGTTGGGGAGTTAGAAAATGAACGCCATGAGAGATTATAAAGAGTTTAGTGTTCTCTAAGATGTCAAAGGCAATTGTTAACGTGACATAAAGAACTCTATGGGGATTCAATAAGTAGATGATTGCTCCCTGAAGAGTTGTCAGAGGTAAACATTAACATGACAACTAAATTCCTTCCTGAGGAATTAGAAGGAAATTTTGTCCGAAGCAAACGTGACAACTTCTCTGCTTAGGAATTTGTAAAAGTAACTTGTCAGAAGTGTGATGTTAACTTGGCAAAGATTTATTTACTGTTAGAGGTGTTAAACATAACAACAATTTGAGTGCAGCTGCAATTCTATTAAAGAGAGTGGCAAGTGGAGTTTGATCTGCTGGGGATATTAACAAGATCCGCTAGGGATATTCAAAAGGTTTTATTGTTAGAGGCGTGAACTTTAAGCATGACAGTTCTGATCTGCGATTCATCTTATTAAGAAAATGAATACAGTCTTTTGTGGTCCTACAATTCCATAGACGGGAATTGGTAGGGGACTATGGTGGAAAAAGTAGGATCAGGTCCCTTAAAATTTTTTGCAAATCCTCAGCTATCAAGGGTTTGGTATGTCTTTACCAACTATCATTTGAGTTGGGCTAGCCATGCTATTCCCCTCAGCATGATGAGTTACTGAGGACTTTATATTAGGTTTAGAATATAATGTTTTCCTTTAGTCTTATTCACCAAAGGATTCAGATCGTGCCACATGAAGTGAACATTTCTGTATTCTACTGGTGACCTTTAAAATCTTGCTGGAGATTAAAGAGTTGAGTCTAAACTTTATGGGGAATTTGTCGGGTAGACCAACATTCCTCGTGGAGCGTCACCTTTTGTTTATTAAGACTCTGATTCTCAGCTGATCTTCATGTCTAGATATGGAGTACAAACTTCACAAGGAATATATCGAATAAGTCGAGATTCCTCATGGGGCTTCACTTTTGTTCATCATAATCAAGACTCTAGTCACATCTGATCATCAAATCTGGATATGAATGTGAAAACAATAGAGCGGTCCTGCAAGAATGCATCACGAACCTTCTTCGATGAATTCAGCTCATTCAAGATTATCGTGAAGCCAAACTGATTTGCCAAAAAAAAATACAGAGATAGTTGAAATTGATTCCACCTCGGGAAAGGGACTCCTTGAGGAGATAAAACAGTCAGACGAGTCTGGCTTGATGATCATAGGTGTAGTGTTAACGTGATTATGGATAGCACTTGTCGTTGATTGACATCAGGAGCGTGTCACCGTTTGGATTCGCGAGGCGATAAGCTCCACTCAAGTAGACTGCCTCTACTATAAAACGTTGTCCTCGTTTGGTTGGTGGAATGATATATTCCAACCCCTGCGCGTTCTCCAACGTTGTTGGTTGTTGTATCTTTTCGGGGGTCTAGTTGTACTGTCATAAGTATTATTTGCCAGACCTAACGCCTCTCGGCTATCAAAGAGCGGCTGAGATGGTTGTCTCCTCTTTATAGCTGCTGAGAGGAGTTGCTGGTGCGGTGTCATCTACTGTGAGAAATATTGCAAGATTTGCCTTTAGTTTTAGACTGGATTGAGTCCCATTACTTTAGCCATTGATGGAGTAAGACTCAAGGCTTTTGGAAGTAGAGTTGACTACCTCCATACTCTCTTTCAGGATAGGGGTTAGGCAGTGGCCCTTTTATCTTCTAACTTCAGTGACAAAACACCCTCTTCAAGCAGCATTTTGATTTTATCCTCGAGAACATTGCACCTGCAAGTAGGATGATGAATCGTCTTATAGAAAAGACAATAGTTAGGATCGTTCATTCATCCCACTTCTTTTGGGCGTATAGCCTCTGGCAACTTGAGCCTGTTATCTTCGTTGAGAAAGTAGGAAATTGTCACCACATGCTCATCTTTGAATGAGTATTACCTTTGATACTCCTTAGTTCCAGATACTCCCACTATTGAAGTATCGGTATCGGAAGGTTTAGCTGTGTCATGGCCTTTTGTTGTTGATTCCCTATCTGCTTGTAGGGTACTCAAATTTTTTAGCCAATTTCTCAGCTGTTTCAGCTTGTTCAACAAGCTCCTTCCATGCGTGAGCCTTGACGACTCCCATGTGGACTTCCACCTTGTCAAGGAATTTATATCTACATGTTTGACGTAATATGGGCAAAGGCATGCCTACATGGCACATGAGAGAGAGGCTACAAAACCTCTCTATATAATCCCGTATAAATTTTTCTCCTTTTCGGACCACCGAAAGGAGCGTGTTCATGGTCACCTCGGTATCATTCTCGTAGAATCGAGAGAGGAATCGGGTCTCTAAGTCGAGTCAGGAATTAATGCGCAGGGAGACTCCTGAACCAATCAAAATCTATCTCCTTGAGGGCGCCAATGAACAGTCTGGCCATAATAGCATCATTACCTACTACATTACTAGTTTGCAATTGAAAGTAGTAAATGTCTTGATTTGGTGAGCTCTTGCCATCATATGAGTGCAGTGTTAGTGGCTTAAACTTCTGCGAATATGGGACTGAATCCCATTCCAAGGGATAAGGACGGACTGCCTCTACTTTCTTCAGTGCATCCCTTTGGGCAAGGGATGCAACTTGAGCTTGAATGCCTTTGATCACTTCAGCATCGATTGAAGATCCCTCCTTTGAATGCTCGATCTTGGAAGGGTCATTGTTGTTGTTGTTGGCCCAAGAGGTTACACTCTCCATTTGTTTAAAGTTTTGATGATAACAAAACAAATAGAAGTTATATGGTACTAATAAGTTTGTTCAAGATAAGTTTCAGGTTAGTACCATTTTTGAAGGACATTGCTTAGCTATTGTAAAGATTTTCTAGGTTCATGGAGCAAACAAGGCATATGGCACAAGAGGGAATGTCATAAAAGAAGGCTCTAGCAAGGCATTACATGGCTCAAGATTTCATTTTTGCTCAAGAGACTTCATTATATTTGTTTTTAGTTTTATAGTTTTGTTAAAGAATAGTGAATAGGTTTGAAGCTCAAAATTCCTACACACCCTAGTTTTTGCTCACATGTCATTTCTAAAAATTTCTCATATATATGTACAAAATATTTTTAAATATAGTCTTTTGCTTATAAACTCAATTTTGTGTATTATACATAGTTCTGATCAAAACTATTTTGTAAACCATCAAAATCTCATCAAAATCCTTTTCAAATTTCAGTTTTTGACCTGAACCGGTCGACCAACCGGTCGACCGACTCTATGTCAGGTCAGATCGGTTGACCGACCAGTCGACCGGGATTCTGACCGTTGGGTACGTGCATATGTGCACGTTTCCCGGTCGACCGGGCAGTCGAGTCGACCGACCTTCGGCCGACTGTAAGCAAGCAACTCTCTGTTTATTGCGGTTGACCGAGCGGTCGACCGTGGGCTGCAACGGCCCTTTTTATTTGAAACCCGGTCGACCGGCCGGTCGACCAAGGCTGTGTTTTCTGCCATAACGGCTACATATTTTAAACACGTTTTATTTTGTCTCTTTTGTTTCTAAACGAGTTTAGGGGCTGTTTTCTGGGTCAAATACTTCCTAATTACTATTTTGTTAGTTTACTCTTTAATCCCTAACTCTATCCTATAAATAGGGGTGATTAGGGTTGAGGGATTAACAACAATCATTTGCAAAAATATTCAAAGTTTAAAGGCTTTCAAAAGAGTTTTGGTTCTTGGTTTTTGTGTTGAAAATTTCTCTCTCATTTCTGAAGTTTTCTTTCAAAACTCTCTCAAAATTCATTTTCTTTTTCCACTTACAATACTAGAGCTTCAATCCTACTCATTGTTCTACTAGGCTTTTGTAAGGGAAAAGGATTTTTCAAAAGAGAGTTTGTGGTCTTTTGATCACCAAGAGAATACTTGTACTTGAGATTGTGGAGTTGGGTACTCCGGTGTGATTGTAACTCTTTGTGAAGTTATAGTGGTTAGAAATCCTTCTGGGTGAAGGCGGGGACGTAGAGCTGGGTGCTCGAACCTCGAAAAAATTCTCGGTGTTTGCGTTTGGTTTACTTGCTTCTTGCTTTAATTCCTTGTCTTATACTTATTGCTTCTTATTCATTGCTTCATTTACTTGCTATTCATATTCATTGCTACATTGTACTTGCTCTACATATTGATTGCTATATTCACTTGTTTCATATTCATTTTGTCAATCAAATACTCATACAACAAGATTGCAATACGCACCTCAAACTCTTATCTAGAGGAATCACGAGGAAGGAGTTCAGAGCCCTTCACGGGGTATTCGGCATCTAGTCTTATTTTGGGTGATTGTTGCATCATAAGTTTTTATTTGTGCATTGATTAGCATTATCACCTATTCACCCCCCCTCTAGGTGTTTCAATTGGTATCAGAGCTAGGACTCTAGTTTGTGGCTTAACATCCTTAGAGAGATCCTAAAAATTTGCTAATCACTATTTGTATTCTTTCATTCATACACTAGTAAAAATGGCCGACAATATTAAGACCCCTCCTAAATTTGATGGACTCAATTTCCCCATTTAGAAGGTTAAGATGACTATCTTTCTACAATCCTTAGGTAGTTTAGTTGCTAAATCCTTGACCAAACCCTATAGTAGACCCGATAGTGAGGAGAGCACTTGGTCCGACTTTACCTACAAAGAATATGAGGCTAATTCTAAGGCCCAAAATTCCCTTCTCACCGCCTTGAATGAGGATGATCTAACACGGGTTATACATTGCCAATCCGCCTATGAGATTTGGCAACACTTATTGGTCACTCATGAGGGGACATCACAAGTCAAGAGAGCTAAAATAGATCTCTTGCGTTCCCAATATGAAAGTTTTAAAATGCTTGAAGATGAGTCTATTGATACTATGATTACCAAGTTTACTAAGATTACTAATGCTCTTTCTTCTCTAGGTAATGATATAAGCAACGACCAAAAGGTGCGCAAAGTGATTCGAGCTCTTCCTTCGTCATGGGAGATCAAGGCTACCACCTTAAAGGAGTTGAATGATAAAGATGAGATGGATCTCGTAAGTCTTATTGGAAACCTAAAGACTCATGAGATAGAGAAGAAGGCAAGAGAAGAAACGGTACCTCAAAAGAAGAAGTTCATAGCTTTCAAGCCTTCCTCTTCCAACTACGATGACGAAGAAGATGAAGAAGATGATGAAGAGCTATCTCTCTTTGTGAGAAATGCAAAGAGAATATACCGCAGGAATAAGCTCAATTATAGAAGACAAATGGAAGGCAAAGAGGAGAAAAGAATCATATGCTACAACTGTCGGAAACTCGGTCACATCATGGCCGATTGCCCCGATTTCAAGAAAAAGATAATCTCCTCCTTGAAGCAAAAGAGGCCGGTTGAAAAGAAGGTATATAAAGCTACTTGGGATTCGGAAAGTGAATCCGAAGATGAGGTCGACACGGCAAATATGTGTTTCATGGCAAACACACCCAAGGTAACTTCTCAACCACTTGATGTTGAAAATGAAATAAGTAGAGAAATGCTAGATCATGCTTTTATTGAACTTTCAGAAAGTTATGATGATAAAAAGGTAGAGTGTTCTAAATTGAAAAAGGAAATTGAGTTGCTTAAAAATCAACTTGCAATTGTTTCAAAAGAAAAAGAAGAAATTTCTTCTAATCTTGTTTCAACTAAAAGAGAATTTGATGCTTATAAAGTTGCTTGTAAAGCTAAATTTTCAAAAATTGATGAAAATGAATTATCCTTGTTAAAGGTTAAAATCAATGATTTTGAAAATGTTTTAAAAGATTGTGCTTTTAATACTAAGAAATTAGAGGAAATGTTTTCAAAGAAGCACACTCCACATGTTAAGAATGATAAAACAACCCACGCTAAAAATGCTCACCATGTCAACACTTCACATGTTAAAACTACTCATGCACACAAGCCACATGCTAGTAAGCCACACACTCATTATGCATTTAAATATGGAAGAGTTTATAGATGTACTTATTGTGGTCGAAATGGCCACTTAGCTAATTTTTGCTATGATCAAATAAATAGATCTAATAATCTTGTGTGGGTTCATGACACTAACACTTTAGGACCCAAGAAAATATGGGTACCAAAAACAAGTCTTAAATTATTTGATGTAGGTACACACCAAGGCTCCAAGACGTAAGGAGCGGTGGTACCTTGATAGTGGTTGTTCAAGACATATGATATGGGATATCAACAACTTTACAACCCTATCAAGGTACGTTGAAGGGGGCACCGTCACCTTCGGAGATGACTCCAAGGGCACTAACATCGGTATAGGTAACATTCAAATTAGTGCATCTCCTATTATAGAAAATGTTGTTCTTATTGATGGACTTAAATATAACTTGCTTAGTATAAGTCAACTTTGTGATCGTGGTTTTAAAGTTGTGTTTGATGATTTTTCTTGCAAAATCTTTGATTGTAAAACCAATGATTGTATTCTCACCGGTTTTCGTGATAATAATGTCTATATCATTGACATACTTAATTTGGATTGTTCTACTAAATACTTGAATGCTTTTGATGAGACTTCTTGGCTTTGGCATAGAAGATTAAGACATGCATCTCTTGATCATCTTGTTAGGATTAATTCTAAGGAATTGGTGAAGGGTATTCCTTACTTGAAGTTTGAAAAAGACCGCATTTATGGTGCGTGCCAACTTGGGAAACAAACCAAGTTTTCTTTCAAACCAATCAAGGATATCATGTCAACTAGGCCATTAGAATTAATTCACATAGATCTTTTTGGACCTACTAAAACTAAAAGCTTAAATGGTAGTAGATATGCATTTGTTTTAGTTGATGATTTTTCCCGTTACACTTGGGTTTTCTTTTTGGAACACAAAGATCAAACTTTTTCGCATTTTAAGATGTTTTGAAAAAGGGTTGAAAAAGAAAAGGGTTTTTTCGATTTTGTAAATAAGAAGTGATAGAGGTGGTGAGTTTGTTAACCAACTCTTCATGACTTATTGTGATGAAAAGGGAATCAAGCATGAAATGTCATGTCCTAGAACTCCACAACAAAATGGAGTAGTGGAAAGAAAGAACAGAACCCTTCAAGAGATGGCTAGGACTATGATAAGTGAATATGACCTTCCTCAATATCTATGGGCCGAGGCCGTAAACACCGCATGCTACATATCAAATTGTATTTATTTGTGTAAAAATACTTTCAAGACATCTTTTGAAATTTATCATTTAAGGAAACCAAATGTTTCATATTTCAAAGTTTTTGGATGCAAGTGTTTTGTTCTAAATACTAAAGATAAATTGGGTAAATTTGATGCTAAGGCTTATAAAGTAATATTTGTTGGATATTCTACTACTAGCAAAGCTTATAGAGTATTCAATAAATCTTCTCTTACTATTGAAGAATCCATGCATGTTAAATTTAAAGAATCTAATGTTGTTATTGAGAATATTGTAGAGTTTGACTCACTAGGTGAGGACATGGAGAAAATTTCCTTGAAGGACTCACCCATTCAAGAAGAAAAGTAAGAACCTATTGCTGAAGTTCAAAAGGAAGAAGTGGAACAATCTCAACCACTTCCAAAAGATTGGAGATTCGCTACAAATCATCCCAAGGATCTCATCATAGGTGATGTATCTAAAGGGGTAACAACTCGCTCCAAACTCCATGACTTGTGTGGTAACTTTGCATTCATTTCTCATTTTGAACCCAAAAACATCCTCGAAGCCAATGGTGACTCATATTGGTTGCTAGCTATGCAAGAAGAGCTCAATCAATTTGAGCGCAACCAAGTTTGGCACCTTGTTCCTAGACCCACGATAGGCCAATAATTAGTACTAAGTGGATTTTTAAGAATAAGATGGATGAGTCAGGAAATGTTATTAGGAATAAAGCTAGGTTAGTGGCCCAAGGTTACACTCAAGTTGAAGGAATTGACTTTGAGGAGATCTTTGCACCCGTAGCACGGCTTGAAGCCATACGGATGACACTAGCTTTTGCATCTTTTAAAAATTTTAAACTTTTTTAAATGGATGTAAAAAGTGCATTTTTAAATGGTTTTATAAATGAAGAAGTTTATGTTGAGCAACCTCCCGGTTTTATTGATCATGTTCATCCTAATTTTATTTTTAAACTTGATAAAGCTTTGTATGGATTGAAGCAAGCTTCTAGAGCTTGGTATGAAAGGCTTTCTAGTTTTCTTCTTTCAAATGATTTTGTTAAAGACAAAGTAGACACAACATTATTTACTAAGCATGTTGATAATGACATTCTTATAGTGCAAATTTACGTTGATGATATAATTTTTGGTCTACTAATGAGCTTTTGTGTAAGGAATTTGAAAAGTGTATGCAACGTGAATTCGAAATGTCTTCAATGGGTGAATTAAACTTCTTTCTTGGACTCCAAATCAAGCAAATGCGGGATGGGATATTCATATGTCAAGCCAAGTATGCAAAGGAACTCATAAAGAAATTTAGACTTGAAGGTTCGAAAGTTTGCAACACTCCCATGGCAACTACAACCAAGCTTGATAACGATGACCAAGGTAAATGTGTTGATATTAAGTTATATAGAAGCATGATTGGTAGTTTGTTGTATTTAACGGTAAGTAAGCCGGATATCATGTTTAGTGTGTGTCTTTATGCTAGATTCCAATCGTGTCCTAAAGAGTCTCATCTTATTGCGGTAAAACGCATCATTCGTTACATTAAGGGCACTATTGGAACGGGTCTTTGGTATCCGAAAATCAGAGATTTTTCAATGACGAGTTATTCGGATGCCGACTATGCGGGTTGTAGAGTGGATAGAAAGAGTACTAGTGGGACATGTCAATTTCTTGGTAATTGTCTTGTTTCATGGTCCTCTAAGAAACAAAATTCGGTAGCCCTCTCAACCGCCGAGGCGGAGTATGTTGCGGCCGGGGCTTGTTGTGCACAAGTCCTTTGGATGAAACATACTCTCCTTGATTATGATTTGTATTATGATCATATAAAAATATTTTGTGATAATACTAGTACTATTCATATGACTAAGAATGCAAATCAACATAGTAAGACCAAGCACATTGAGATTAGATATCACTTTCTTAGAGATCATTTTGAGAAAGGTGATATAGAGATTGATTATGTTTCTTTGGATTTGCAACTTGCCGATATTTTCACTAAACCACTTGATTTTCATAGATTTTCCTTTATATGTAGTGAACTTAATGTTTGTATTATTGAATAAAAATGTTTTTCTTGTTTCTTTATCCCTTTTTGATGTATGACAAAAAGGGGGAGAAAAATGAGTTTATTTGGTTTTGGTTTTGGTTTTGGTTTATAAGTGTATATGGTTTTCCAAGAGTTTTTAGTCTCATGTTTCATGTTTTTGTTTGCTCATGTTTTTACTTGCTATGCTATTTAAAATTCAAATTATTAATCTTTATGGATTTTGAATTGCTTTTTTAATATAGCATAATTTGAGGGGGAGTTTTATCTCTCTCTTTATATCTTTTTGATATAGCCTATTTGTTTTGTCATCATCAAAAAGGGGGAGATTGTTGGCCCAAGAGGTTACATTCTCCATTTGTTTAAAGTTTTGATGATAACAAAACAAATAGAAGCTATATGGTACTAATAAGTTTGTTAAAGATAAGTTTCAGGTTAGTACCATTTTTGAAGGACATTGCTTAGCTATTGCAAAGATTTTCTAGGTTCATGGAGCAAACAAGGCATATTGCACAAGAGGGAATGTTCATAAAAGAGAAGGCTCTAGCAAGGCATTACATGGCTCAAGACTTCATTTTTGCTCAAGAGACTTCATTAGATTTGTTTTTAGTTTTATAGTTTTGTTAAAGAATAGTGAATAGGTTTGAAGCTCAAAATTCCTACTTACACTAGTTTTTGCGCACATGTCATTTCTAAAAATTTCTCCTATATATATGTACAAAATATTTTTAAATATAGTCATTTGCTTATAAACTCAATTTTTTGTATTATACATAGTTCTGATCAAAACTATTTTGTAAACCATCAAAATCTCATCAAAATCCTTTTCAAATTTCAGTTTTTGACCTGAGCCGGTCGACCAACTCTATGTCAGGTCAAATCAGTCGACCGACCGGTCGACCGGGATTCTGACCGTTGGGTGCGTGCATATGTGCACGTTTCCCGGTCGACCGGGCAGTCGACCGGACCCCACTACGGTCGACCGACCTTCGGCCGACTGTAAGCAAGCAACTCTCTGTTTGTTGCGGTCGACCGTGGGCTGCAACGGCTCGTTTTATTTGAAACCTGGTCGACCGGGCAGTCGACCGAGACTGTGTTTTCTGCCATAACGGCTACATATTTTAAACACGTTTTATTTTGTCTCTTTTTTTCTAAACGAGTTTAGGGGCTGTTTTCTGGGTCAAATACTTCCTAATTACTATTTTGTTAGTTTACCCTTTAATCCCTAGCTCTATCCTATAAATAGGGGTGATTAGGGTTGAGAGATTAACAACAATCATTTGCAAAAATATTCAAAGTTTAAAGGCTTTCAAAAGAGTTTTGGTTCTTAGTTTTTGTGCTGAAAATTTCTCTCTCATTTCTGAAGTTTTCTTTCAAAACTCTCTCAAAATTCATTTTCTTTTTCCACTTACAATACTAGAGCTTCAATTCTACTCATTGTTCTACTGGGCTTTTGTAAGGGAAAGGATTTTTCAAAAGAGAGTTTGTGGTCTTTTGATCACCAAGAGAATACTTTACTTGAGATTGTGGAGTTGGGTACTCCGGTGTGATTGTAACTCTTTGTGAAGTTATAGTGGTTAGAAATCCTTCTGGGTGAAGGCGGGGACGTAGAGCTGGGTGCTCGTACCTCGGAAAAATTCTCGGTGTTCGCGTTTGGTTTACTTGCTTCTTGCTTTAATTCCTTGCCTTATACTTATTGCTTCTTATTCATTGCTTCATTTACTTGCTATTCATATTCATTGCTACATTGTACTTGCTCTACATATTGATTGCTATATTCACTTGTTTCATATTCATTTTGTCAATCAAATACTCATACAACAAGATTGCAATACGCACCTCAAACTCTTATCTAGAGGAATCACGAGGAAGGAGTTCAGAGCCCTTTACGGGATATTCGGCTTCTAGTCTTGTTTTGGGTGATTGTTGCATCATAAGTTTTTATTTGTGCATTGATTAGCATTATCACCTATTCACCCCCCCCCCCCCCTCTAGGTGATTTCAATTGTTCTCCTAATTTTCGTGATTACTATCAGTTGTATTATCATTATTTCAATTTGTCAGGAGCTGAGCCAACATTTGCTGGATATTGTCCAAGGCTTCTTGTTGGGCCTTAGAAGTCTGCTCCTGTGCCTCCATGTGACGACAGAGATCATTATTGTTATTGTTATCAACTATGTTGCTGATATGATCCATGCCTGCACAAAGCTGATGGTAGCGGAAGAAGCGTAGTCGCTGGCTCTTCATCATCAGACCATTAGAAGTGGTGTCTCAATGATTTTGGCAACATAGCTTCTGAAGAGGAAGGTTGTCCATAATTATAGGGTATTGCTATCATGGAATGAATACCTTAGAAGGCCCTCTTTTATTTAACCAGAACTTGACCTAAACCGAGGCTACAGTCGGGCCCTGAAGAACTGAATGAGAGAGTATGAACCCCCTATTTTCTTCTTCGAGATCGTAGCAAATCCCTTCCTTTGCTTATCATATTGGCAGAGGCAGCTGTAGGGTGAGAACCCTTTGTCACTTTCTTCTTTTGAGAATTGGCTCTCTTTGAAGATTGGACTGATAATCAGTTAAAAAGCGATTGCTGATTTGAAGGAGATGCAGTCTGCAATAACCCCAAGTGACAGTAGACAGAATGCGCTGTCACTAATTGACATCTCACTTGTCCGCACTGGGATGATGAGATACGAACTGGCTCTTAGGAGCAGAGTTTCCATTTATTGCTCAGATAATCCCGTAAATCGGCATTAGCTGGATCTAACACAGAGACTCCGGGAAACTAGATGTTAGCCCTATTGGGCTAAGAAGCCCTTGGCTTAGCCTTAAAGGTTTTCTTTTTGGCTATAGGCAAAGCTAATATAGCTTCACCTGAAAGAGTAGCTTCGTAAGGCGAAGCTACTATTTTAGCTCTGCCTTTGAAGGCGAGCTTAGTTTTGCTGTGTAGAGCTCCTCCTTTGAGTGAGCCTGAAATAGCCTCGTTGTTAGCACTCAGTGGTACTTCATTTTTAGCTCGCGGCTAAAATGCTTAGCACTTAGTGCTTTACTTCTAGCCTCGCGATTAAGAACTTTTTTAGCACACAGTGCTATCAATGAGAGCGATGCTGAATCAGCAATGCTATTAGCACACAGAGGTGTGTGCTATTACTCTTCTATCCCCAGCGGAGTCGCCATCTTGTTTTCCATTGAAAATCAATTGGGAAATCTTATAAAATTTGAGGAGAAAATTATAAGTAATTGGTTAGTATCTAAAATTGCATATTTTACACCACATATTCACATATATTTAATATTAAATCCTGTTAATAACACCTGTCTTGTATGTTTTTAGATCCATGGCATGAAATCAAGAAGAAGCCCAAAAAACCCATTTAATTAGTGATTAAAAGCCTACAAAAATAGCCATTGATCTTGGAGGGTGGTTTCATCAAAACGGGTGCCCAAATCCAGAATTCAAGAAGTACAGCCGACAGGGGGATAAGCGGGGAGCACGAAGCAGAAGGCGCTGCGTGCACAGCCCCAGAAGTGCCGCGAAAAGCGTTTCCGCAGCAAGAGCTTGGAGCCGCATGTCGTGATTTGACGCGCGGCTCCGTATACGCTCCCTGGTGCCCTCTTTCGCCTATATCTACCCTGGGATTTCCAGAGCTAAAGAAGGGAGGAGTTTTGAGGATAGTTTTTAGGGTTTTCTTCTTCATGTTGTAGTTTTTAGCGTAGTTTAGGATAATTGTTCTTCTTCTTCCTCTTTTGTATTTTCCATTTCTTTTAGATCTTGTAATAGGAAAGAGAGTAGTACATGGGTAGAAAGCAAGAGTACTTGTAATGGAAGGTAACAATTTATGAAAGGTTCTCTCCTTATTTTCTTCTCCCAACTCCTTTTACATGTTTAGCAAACTTTCTCTCATGACAACTAACTACTAACCACTAGCTTGCTAACTTCTTACTTGATAATCCACATGAATCTAATAGTCTCTACTTGGCCTTACTCTTGCAAGAGCCATTGATGGCTCATGATGATAGATTCTAACACTCTAACATCCTAACTCTCTAACAAGCTAATATTTGTTCATTCCATGCTTACTCTTATTTAGTTTTGATGGTTTAAGTGTAGATTGCACTTGTTTTATTGAGTTTGGATGTGAAAGTTATCTTATGGGTCATGCTTTGAAACTCTCTTGAACCAAGAACTGGGGATGGCTAAGGATACATGTGAGGCAACTATCACTAAGAGGTTAGCATCGTTAGTGGAGCCATTAGTAGTTAGTAGTTATGGGTTTTCTTTCTTTTTTTTACTTTATTTTAGATATACAAACAAAACTCACAAAACCATTTCTTCTATGTTTCTTACTTCTTCGTGTTTCACCGTATTCTTCTCTTTTCATTCTTTGTTTTCTTTTTTTTCATTCTTTAAAACATAGAAGAATCGTTAACACACACGTGAACATACCGGTAACGGTTCTATCGCTTTCCGTCCCTACGGATTCGACCCGTTTAGCCTCTATGCTATAACTGAAGTATCGAGAAAGCAAAAGCACGCACTTTTAACTCGTAATTTCAAAATGATACTTTTCGTGTACAATTTTTCCCCGACCAGTAATTGAACAAAAAAATAAAAAAAATACAAGTAAAACTCTCCTCTGAGATTTCTAGGGAAATGTGCTGGTGGAAGTTTGGTCAGCGCGCGATCACTTTGTTCCATTGACGATGCGAGTGATCGATCTTCGAATGCTACCGCTTGAAAATTCCTTCTTTCTTGGTTCTAGAGATTCCTTGAGAGATAAAGATCTTAGGGTAATGCACCCTGAATTTATCCTTGTAGGATTAGAGAAATAATTTTCTAAATTCTTAAAAGCGAGAGAGTAGATTTCTTATTAGTTTAAGCTTTGAAGCCACCAGAGAAGCTTTATGCTCTTCAAAATGCCCTCTTGAACTTGAATTTATTCAAGACCCTGAGCTTAGCCTACTAATGGGTTATTTATAAGCTCAATAGGGAGTTATGATCCCCTTAATTGTCTCCTCTTAACGAGGGATCATGGGTGTAACTACCCATTAAATTTCCCACTAACTTAATGGGGTGGTTACCTTGTATCCAGTTGAGGCGAGGCTAGCCTCCTCATGCAAGGCTAGCTAGCGGAGGCGAGGCTAGTGTAATATCCCCTACCTAATAATATTGTATTTTTATTCTCGTTAATTGGATTTACTACCAGTATTATTGTTGACTAATCTATTTTTTTTGTATATATGTACATTACATATTATTAATAATTATCATTGTTGCTATTATTATTTATTGTGATTAATATGATGATTTATTATTATTGTGTTGTAGTTATTGTTAATGTTGTTGTTAATAATTTGTTTCATTATTTCTTCTTCCTTTTCCTAAACCCAATCCTTACCGATATGCCCAAACCCTTCAGCCCATGATCCATATCCATTATCTCCACCCAACCCATTAACCAATACCCAAACCTATTAGACCCAAATCCATATTATTCTACCCTATATAAACATCTCCTTCCTAACCTTAACCCTAACCCTAATATTATTTCTCTCCCTCTCCCTTTCTCTTTCTCTCTATATCTGTAACCGCTCCTTATCTCTCAGTTGTCGTCGGTCTCCCCTCTCTCCGGTGAGAGCCCTGACCATCGTCAGAGCGCGGGTACACCACCACCATCGAGATCCACCTCAGATCCCCTCCTCACACACTCATCGATATATGCATGCGCATCAAATAGAGCTCCTCTCCTCTACGGCCATTGGTAACCACTGATCCCCGCACTCCTCCTCTGCCGAAGTTATCCAACGCAACACCCCCTCTGATCTACCCTTTTCCTCTTACTTCATAGCCATGCATAGCATCCAGGCTGTGCTCCAACCCCGGGCCTTCTCCCCTTGCGCACCTCCTTGCGCAGATCAAGCCCGTGGCCCTCTCTCTATGGTTGTCACCCCCTTCTTCGAAACCTCCCTTCTCACCACGACAGCACTTGGCCGAGCCCTCTGCAGAGCCAGGCCTGGCGCACCACTCCTCCACACTCAAAGACACCCCCATCTGCTCCTCCTTGCCGCCATGGCCTTCTTCTCCTACCGCATCTGAGATCCTCTTCGCAGCAGCCTGGCGTCCTCCCGGAGCACCCCAGCAATCCCCGCAACACCCCCCGATCTCTGTCGAGCCACCGACGTTATCCGCGGCATCCGCCTCCTTTACCATGAGTTCCCTCTAACTCTCTCCCGGTTATATATGTATTAGTGTGTGTGTGTAGCAGATATGTGTGTTGTGGGTTAATTATGTTATGTGTGTGCATTTAAATGAGGTGTAGGTACATGTGTAAATATGTGTGTGTGGTTAAGTGTGAATATGAATGTGTTTTAATTAGTTACACGTGTGTATGTATTTATATTTATGTGTATGTATGTGTTTGTATATCATCGTGTGTTTATGGTTGCGTATTACAGCGATCTGAACCCGTTTGGTGAGATCCGAATCCGTTACAGGAGATTTAGATTTGTGCTCGTTATAGACCCGATACACTGGCAATTCGAAGACCGATTCATGGGATGATCTAGAGATCTGTACCAGTTCATACAGTGAAGATCAGACGACGATTCAGATCCAAAACCATGTCATTTCATGTGAGTATTTGCTCTTATCCTATTTACTTATTTATCGTTGTCAGTAGTATTTATATGTTATTTGTATTATTTCATATGATCGTCTGATATATTTTATCAGTATGATTACATGTATCACTTCATGAGTCATTAGTGAGCGTTCAACTTATTTATTTAGTTGATATGAGCGTTTATCATCATCATTTCATGTGTAGAGAATTACCACATTGATTCAGGACTAGTTGAGATATACCTTATACTGTGACTTGATGCGATCTACTGATCAGTGATTAGTCTCTAATTTTGCATAATTTTCATCACATCTCACATTTATTTGATAAATAAATTCTGCTAATAATACCTTGCTTGCTTGATCCTAGGTCAATGGTGTTCAAATGAAGAAGAAGACCCAAATCACCATTTAATTGGTGATTAAATGGCTATTAAAATAGCTATTGACCTAGAGAGCTGATTCTGCCAAACCAGGGGCTGAAAAATCAAAACCGGGAACTTTATCCGACAGGGCGACAACCGGGCAACGCGCAGCAGGCGGCGCGCGCGCGCGCCGTTTTGGGTCACATCTTGTCCCCTGTCCCCCTCTTCGCTGGTGCCTATAAATACTCCTCTGGAGTTTGCAGAAGGGAGATATACAGAGTTAGGAGTAGTTTTCATTTTCATGTTGTAGATTAGTTTAGGTTAGGTTAGTTCATCTTCTTCCCTATTGTATTTTCCATTTGTTTTAGATCTTGTATTAGGGAGAGAGAGTGGTTCATGCTTGGAATGCAAGAGTGCTTATAATAGAAGGTGACAATTTATGAAAGGTGCTCTCTTTACCCCTCTATGTTTACTTCTCTCCAATCTCTTTTACATGTGTAGCTATTCTTTTCTCTCATGGCACTAACTACTAACCACCAACTAGTTTAACTTCTTTTATGATAATCCACATGAATCTAATAGCCTCGTTTTGGCCTTGCTCTTGCAAGAGCCATTGATGGCTCATGATGATGGATCTAACTCTAACTTCCTAACCACTAACAAGCTAACATTACTTTACTTCATGCTTGCTCTTATCGGGTTTTGATGATTTAAGTGTAGCTTGTACTTGTTTGTTGAGTTGGGTTGTGATGAGTTACATATGGGTCATGCTTTGACTCGCTCTTGAACCAAGAACTAGTGATGGCCAATGATACATGTGAGGCAACTATCACTAAGAGGTTAGCGTGTTGGTGGAGTTATTAGTAGTTAGTAGCCATGAGTTTTCTTTCTTTTTCACTTTGTTTTAGAAATATCAAAATCTACAAAAACCATTCTTTTCTATATTTCCCACTTCTTCGTATTTCACCGTACTTTTCTTTTCATGCTTTCTTTTCCTTTCTTTTCATTCTTTAAAACTTTGAAGAACTTTTAACAAACACGTGAATCAACCGGTAAAGCTTCTATCGCCTCCCGTCCTTGTGGATTCGACTCGTTTTAGCCTCTATGCTATAACGGAAGTATCGAGGAAGCCAAAGCACACACTAAATCTTCATTTCTAAACATACACTTTTTGTGCACGGTTTTACCCCGATCAAATTTTGGCGCCGTTGCCGGGGATGAGAACGGTTTGATTTCACAAGTTTGCTAACTTTCTTCTTTGTTTTTTGGTGTGCAGGTTAAAGTTTTAGCATTGCAGAAATCCACACTTGCTCAAGTGTGGTCGGGTAATTCTTGTATATTCTTATTTTCTGCTGCTAATTTTTTTATATTACCTGTACACTGTAAATAATTTAAGAATTAAAATACGGTAATTGGATGCTTTAAAACGGTTTAGACATTTGCATCTAGGCACGTGTCAATTTTCATTCCATATACTGTATTTTATTCTTGTGTTGTTGTGATCTTGTAGGAGGTGTACATATTGCATTGCATATAGTTAGAACAAACATTTCAGTGATTTACTCTCTTTTTTTGTGTTCATCCTTATCTATATTGCACACTTGCACTAATTTAACTTAAGGGCAAAACCCAAGACAACATAAGGTGGGGAAGTTAGTACCCTCCCTTAGCCCAAAAATCACCTCCCCACTCACACAACCCAAGCCTTAATAAAATTTGCTAGACGCTGACCCCTAGGGACATCTCGGACTCATTTAGGAGATAGACCTAAGGGGGAAGTTGTCAGAATTTGACTCTTGCTAAATCGGTGTCTAAGATTGGGGATTGAGAGGCGAAACCTCAAAGAACGGTGGTTTGGCATAATTAGGCCCGTTGCTCCGGCACGGATACCTCCCACTGATCTTGCCCCTACCTAGCCGATTAACTCGTGGTCAGCTTCCGACAATGTACCCCCCCGTGGACAGTCTAACCGTTAGGAGTCGTCTAGGTCTAAGTCAACCCTAGCATAGGCTTGTTTTCTTTTTCTTTTTCTTTGTTTGTTTGTTGTTTTTGTATACTGTGAAATGGATTTTAACAACAATAATTCTTTCAATCATAATATGAATCCATATTTCACTCCGACCTCATTTGACTCGGATAACTCTGACCCGGCAATGTACAATATGAACCAACCATATATGCCGGGTTGGGATTATCCGAATCAATATGACCCATATCCCCAACCATATGACCCTAATTTTCAAAATAATTTTAACTCTTCACCGAGTTCATTGGGATTCACCTACCCCGAGTCAAATTTTCAACCATCTTGTCCACAATTTCCACAATATCATTCCCCAATTTTGATTCATATACTCCTTTTCCTGAACCACCAATTGAAGAAAATCATCATTGGAAAGGAGTATGGAAGAGTCCCTACAGCAAATGTAAAATTTGCTCAATTCACAATCCTTTCCATATCAAACTCCACATACTCCTTTTCTAGAGCATCCAATTGAAGAAGAATCTGAACTAGAAAAGCGTTTGGAAGTCTGTTGTGAAAGAATGCAAAACATGTTGGACTCATCCTTTCCAAATTTTCAAGAGTCATACTCATCTTTTCCAGTCTCACCAATTCAAAATGAACAAACTTCAATACTAGACTTGAGTATGGAACCCTTGCGTGAGTCCGAGCAGCACCCGCAAAATCCGATGGACTCAAAATTTCACCACAATTTCCAAAATCAACTTCCATACTCATATTTTCAAGAACCAATTACAAAGAGTATGGAAGACATGATTCCGAATCTAAATTCTGTTACACGGCCTATCAGTAGGTTAGATTCACTTTTGAGCGAATTGATCAATGAAAGCGAGGAAAGCTTTTCTTGTCAACCTTTGACCGATTCTTATATCCCTAACTCTACTAATTGGACCCATGAATCATGTCATTTTGGAAATCCAGCTTCAATTTCAGAACACACATTTGAACTTGTCAAATCTCCAAGTTATGAAAGTCGCCTGGACATTTTGGCAAGTTATCCCTGCCCTGAAATTAAAATTGAACCTAAATGTGATCCCGAACCTCATATTAGTAATTCCCTTTCACTTTTTGGTTCAATAATAACTCCGGTATCTTTACCAGATTTTTTCTCTATTCCAGAGTCAATATTGAATCCTGTACCAATTCACCATGAAATGGAATCACCCATCTCTCATGATCACACTTCATTATTGGGGAAAGTGTGTGAATATCAATTCTTTGGTTTGGACCCTATTTTTGAACCAATTTCGACTCTCATTGTTGACTCTCGACTTGATCTGAGTCAACTTCCCGAGTCAGTATCGGTTTTTATTAATGTTCCATTTGAGTCCAAATCACTCATCTCTCAAAATCACACTTCATTGTTGGATAAGACTGTTGAAGAAAATGACTCAGTAATTATTTTTAAAAATTGGCCATTAGATGGGGATAAATTTTTCAATAAGACCATTCAATCAATCATCTTTTTATTGGGTCATATTAAAAAGGTCCTTGGTGGGTTTCTGGATGATCCACGATATCTTGATTGGGTCAAAACGCTTGGCCCAATCCGACCACCACCAGAGCCACCCCCTTGAGGTAATCTTCCTTCCCTCTCCATTTGTTTCATGTATTTACACATTCACGATGCATTGAGGACCATGCATGAGATAAGTGTGGGGGAGGGTTTACTAACATAGTTAGTATTTTCTTTCTTTTACACTTCTTGTTAATAAAAAAAATCTTTTTCTCTTTTTACAAAACTTTTTGAAACAAGATAAATAGTTTTGATTTATTTTTAAGAAAATTAAGATTATCTTAGGAATTAGGAAGACCTAAAATTGTGAAATTTTAAACCAAGTCAAAATAATAGATCTTGTTTAAATTTTAGGATAAGAAAATAAGATTGAAAAGATAATTTTATCTTAAATTTTTTGCCTTAGATTTATGCACTTCACACTTACACAAATTTGGGATTGAAACAAAGACTAGAAATGCCATAAAAATATATTTAAAAAAAATTATGACAATAAAAGCCACTTATTGAAGTTGGGTAATTATGCCTCAAGAAGCATGATTATTCACACCTAAAATGATGGATAAAAATAAAATAATCCCCTTTAGTTTTGTAGCCTTGTTTACTCGAGTCTTTAAGTCCGAGGGATGTTTTCTCATCTGGTGCCCTGAGACCATCTGGTTTGGGAGTCACCGGCTAAAGGCTCACTACCCGGGTAAATAAGAAAGCCTAAGAAAATTAAGGGAAGAAGAAAATAATAATAATAATAATGATGATAATATAAATAAATGGCATGAAAGTTAGAGTCGATATCCCAAAAACCTTCACTGTTCACAAAGTGCATATTTTTCTAAGAGTTTTATGAGAGATCAAAAAAGTCAATTCAATTTTAAATTCTTACATTTAATTTATAACAAGATTTTTTGCATTTTGACTTAGTTTAAGAAAGAACAATTTCTGGTTAACCTATGACCTTAGATCACTTATATTTTCGCAAAAATTATTTCAACACTTTTCTCTATTTCAAAATGTGTTTTCAAAATACTAACATTTGATTTCTTTCTTTATGGATTTTTTGGTGTAATTCGCTAAAAATCCTCAGGAGACAAAACTCCTCCTCTAGGGGAAACTTAGAGGTTTAACGGCTTGTTGCACATGCTCAGTGCAATCGCGTCACTGCGAAAGTGGTGTAATAATTTTCTTAGTTTTTTGTTTTGCTCGGGACGAGCAAAAGATAAGTGTGGGGGTGTGATTAGTCTCTAATTTTGCATAATTTTCATCACATCTCACATTTATTTGATAAATAAATTCTGCTAATAATACCTTGCTTGCTTGATCCTAGGTCAATGGTGTTCAAATGAAGAAGAAGACCCAAATCACCATTTAATTGGTGATTAAATGGCTATTAAAATAGCTATTGATCTAGAGAGCTGATTCTGCCAAAACCAGGGGCTGAAAAACCAAAACCGGAAACTTTATCCGACAGGGCGACAACCGGGCAACGCGCAGCAGGCGGCGCCGCGCGCGCCGCCCAAGGACTGCCGCGGGCCGCGCCGCGCGCGCCATTTTGG
Organism: Agave tequilana; assembly: GCA_038442645.1. Classification (NCBI taxonomy): domain Eukaryota; kingdom Viridiplantae; phylum Streptophyta; class Magnoliopsida; order Asparagales; family Asparagaceae; genus Agave; species Agave tequilana. The sequence goes on along the minus strand of JAVJIF010005838.1, from coordinate 111,782 downwards.
GTCACATCTTGTCCCCTGTCCCCCCTCTTCGCTGGTGCCTATAAATACTCCTCTGGAGTTTGCAGAAGGGAGATATACAGAGTTAGGAGTAGTTTTCATTTTCATGTTGTAGATTAGTTTAGGTTAGGTTAGCTCTTCTTCTTCCCTATTGTATTTTTCATTTTGTTTTAGATCTTATATTAGGGAGAGAGAGTGGTTCATGCTTGGAATGCAAGAGTGCTTGTAATAGAAGGTGACAATTTATGAAAGGTGCTCTCTTTACCTCTCTATGTTTACTTCTCTCCAATCTCTTTTACATGTGTAGCTAATCTTTTCTCTCATGGCACTAACTACTAACCACCAACTAGTTTAACTTCTTTTATGATAATCCACATGAATCTAATAGCCTCGTTTTGGCCTTGCTCTTGCAAGAGCCATTGATGGCTCATGATGATGGATCTAACTCTAACTTCCTAACCACTAACAAGCTAACATTACTTTACTTCATGCTTGCTCTTATCGGGTTTTGATGATTTAAGTGTAGCTTGTACTTGTTTATTGAGTTGGGTTGTGATGAGTTACATATGGGTCATGCTTCGACTCGCTCTTGAACCAAGGACTAGTGATGGCCAATGATACGTGTGAGGCAACTATCACTAAGAGGTTAGCGTGTTGGTGGAGTTATTAGTAGTTAGTAGCCGTGAGTTTTCTTTCTTTTTCACTTTGTTTTAGAAATATCAAAATCTACAAAAACCATTCTTTTCTATGTTTCCCACTTCTTCGTATTTCACCGTACTTTTCTTTTCATGCTTTCTTTTCCTTTCTTTTCATTCTTTAAAACTTTGAAGAACTTTTAACAAACACGTGAATCAACCGGTAAAGCTTCTATCGCCTCCCATCCTTGTGGATTCGACTCGTTTTAGCCTCTATGCTATAACGGAAGTATCGAGGAAGCCAAAGCACACACACTAAATCTTCATTTCTAAACATACACTTTTTGTGCGCGGTTTTACCCCGATCAATCAGCATGGCCTAGTTCATATTTGAGGATAGGTGGCTTATTTTTATGTGAAGTACTTGACGGACAAATTATTTATTGATTATTTCTGACCAGATTTCATTTGGATATTGAGAACATGTTAGATATGACGTTGCTCTATTGACAGACTGTTTTACTGATACTTGGATCTGTGTATGACTTAGTTAGAGTGAGAACTGATTTGAGCTTCGTATTCCTTTTTGTTGGATTCACGATTAATATGTGGGATGGTTGGATTATGATCAGATGTGTGAATATGATACCCTTGACTTTGAGGTATATGACGGGACTGATTTTTGGACTGTTAGGAGCTATTATTTTTGAATTCTCCCATTGATGAGTTTGATTGAGTACTGATGATCTTATCGACAGATTTCATATTGATCGAGGACATTGCACTCTTTAGTTATAATCTCAATTATGGTTGGATAAGTCTGATTTTCAGAATATTCCATTTTTTATTTGTGATATCGGTATCTGTTGTTTTAGTTAATCTCGAGGATACATTTAGTACTCCATGATTGGTTCTTGACTACTTCAGTTTCGGTTATAGAGATATAGTTATTGTGAGCGTGATGTCATTAATATCCGTGACCATATTATATATTCAGAGTTTGATAGTAGTTATTGTTTGATCTCAAGTTATTAGTGACCTAGAGGTTTAGAGAAGAGTGGTAATGATGAAAGAGCTGATTAACTATTTACTGGACTAGTGATTTATAGTATCAGATATTCAGGCATGGACTTGACTTATGATGTTCACATGACTATTGAGACTATAAGTCAATGGATCAATTACTGTTATATACAGTATGAGTAGATGAGATCTTGATCAGTTATATATGAGATTGTATAGTGACTAGACAGTGTAGGACTGTTATAGTATTATTTCATGTTACTAGAAATCTCTGGGAAAGTATTGTTAGACTGTAACACCATGTACAATCCTATTGTTCATCGTATACACGGTTATTGATACTGTTTACTGTTCTTATTACTGTTTACCGTGTATACGATTACTGTTTACTGATATATTATATTGTTATTGTCATTGTATCATCTCAGTATTCTAGGTAACATGATATTGATTATTTTAACTCGAATAAGTAATAATGTAAAAAGACAACTGATACTGAGATTGGGGACATTGATGGATGAGACGGCGTCTGTATTTTGGGTGTACCTAGGATACATGTTGTGCAGCCGATATACGGTTCTACTGCAGGGTTCTGGGGGTAACTGACATCTCATATGTTTATTGTTCCATAGTGATACTATGAGTATTGTTCCATAGTGATACTGTGACTACTGTTACTGACTACCTAGCGGTAGGGCCTGATTCAGCACCAAGCATCTGCGCCATGGTTCCGGTTATGTACGGAACCCATCTAATGTATGGACAATGTCTTTTCTATTAATTTCAATAAATTAGGACCCTAATTAAAATGTGTAATAGGCGTAGTATGAGATACGTCTATTACAGGTAGCAATTGGTATTAGCTGACATAATAAATAATAATAAATTGTCCATATGTATTGTGACTGATCGTGTTTGCCTTATACATGTATGTTATATTCACCTGATTGTACTCATGACCTGATTGTACAATGGACTCTAGCAATGACTGACTATACCACCTAATATATAGACTGTGATAGACACCTGACACCTGATTGGACATCTGATTCTTTTTCTGACTGCTCTTAATATTGTCTATTTATCTTTTATATATTATTTCAGTCTTATTTCAGTATATATTATCTTCAGATGCTCGCCTGTTATAAGCACATGCACTTTCCCCTTTATTCTTACACGTTCACTAGGAGTTCTAACTCCCTTAATTTACATATCCAGATCTGTAACTATTTATTGCTGATTAGGTATTTGGAGAGGATCACATGTTTTACAAGAAGCCTGAAGGTCTCTCTATTCATTTACTTGTATTCTTATTTTCTTTTATTCCATCATTTCCTTAATTCCCAATATATTGGACTCAGTACTTGTTTTAGTTTTTTATTCATCTGCTATCATTGTGTTAGAGATTTATGGATTATATTGTAGTGTTATTGATTTATCATAATAGATTTTTTATAGCTTGTTTAGGTTACTTTAGACTTAGCGCGTATACATGAGATATTTTCCTTGCGCACATACATCGCTAACACTCGTCGCGACTCCGTTTTCACGTATTTTTGAAAGCAGGGCGTGACAACTAGCCTCCTAAGGCGAGGCTAGCCAGTGCAGTGGAGGCACGGCTAGCCAGTTGAAATGATGCTAGGCTAGCCAGTGGAAGCGAGGCTAGCCTCCTCAGGTAAGGCTCCAGTGGAGACGAGGCTAGCCTCCTCAGGCGAGGCTAGCCTCCTCAAGCGAGGTTAGCCAGTTGAGGTAAGGCTAGCCATTAGAGGAGAAGCTAGCCTCCTTAGGCGAGGATAACCAGTTGAGGCAAAGCTAAGCATTTTAGTTCTTTAGCGGAGTTGTGCCAAGCTGTAGGTGAAGGTAGAAGTTAACTTTCAACAGAGCTGTGTAAAGCTTCAGGCGAAGCTAGAAGTAAGCTCTCAGCAGAGCTGTACTAAGCTTCAGACGAAAGTAGGTTAGCCTTCTGCGCGGTTGTGTAGAGCTTCAGGCAAAGCTAACAATTAGCTCTCCGTGGAGCTATGAAGAGCTTCAAGATGAAACTAGACAAACTTAACCTCTCAGGCGAGGCTAGCCCAGCCCCTAGGGCTCATGTGAGGTTAAGTGTTGAGCTAACTTAGTATCATAGGTCTGCCTAGATATCTTCAAAGGTAACTCTTGGCCTACTGTTTGCTTCACTAGATCAGTAGGGTCCAAGTCGCTGCTTTGTCCCTCGGGGATGGGCAGAAACTGGTCGTTAGCTTGTCTGCGACTTGTCTTTTGTAAATGTCAACAAGTTAGTCATCGTTCAGATCGGTTGAAGAGTTGTCTGAGAGTTTGTCTTTTTTAAGTATCAACACGACCATGGTTATAGTCTTCATAAAAAGGATTGTGACCTTATTATGAGTAGCAGGCCTAATAAAAAGGACTGCGAGCATGATATCAGTCCTCATTAAGAGTAGCAATCCTTATAATAAGGACTGCGACCATGAGGACTGCAACCGGGCATTTCTCACAAAGTCGAAGCAGTAACTGCGGAGCACTTCGAAGTCGCAGTTGTGGAGCACTTTCAGTTGTAGTCGTGGTGCGGTTAAAATTTAAAACAAGGGTATTGTAGTTGTAGGCGTGGTCGCGGCTAAAATTTAACACAGGGTATTTTAGTTTTTTTTTGCCTTTCGCGATAAAAACTCTGCTCGACACGCGTCTACAATCTATCGCCCGTTAAAAAAATGATGCCCTTGCGAAAAAATTTTGAGATTTTCGTTAATTAAGTTTTAATATAGGAGGTTGAACCCAAAATCCACTTAACTCTTTTGTCCGGGGGCATGCCAATGGTGTGTTTATTTATCATATTCTCTAGACGCAGACATTTTCATTTAAAAGGAAGGAATTAGCATGAAGTGTTATTAACGTCTAGGTATGAGCTTCTTTTTTGACACATTAACATTTTTTTAAAGATATATTATCTATATTCTCTTATCTGATCCAAGAGATTTCATAAATGAACAATTGAGCAAGGATTTTAATTGTACTTTTGATGACGAGAATTAGAGCGTCTCACAATGGGTTATTTTATAAAGGCTCATTCATTGACTTACTTAGAAAGTAATGTTTTTTCCCTCATATCTTGCTCAGCCAAGTAATTGGTTAAAAATTCTTTTGAAACATAGTCATAGACGGGACTTAAACTTAGGGCCTGTTTGTTTCGTTGTAAAACGTCGCAAGTCGTAAGTCGTAAAATGAGAATGGAAAAAATGAACTGTAGCAGAGAAAATATATTGTATTTTACGGTGTTTGGTTGATAAAGTGAAGTGTAAATGAAAAAGTATATTGTGTTTTACGGTGTTTGGTTGATAAAGTGAAAGTGTGAATGATAAAGTATATTGTGTTTTATGGTGTTTGGTTGGTAATGTAAAAGTGTAAGTGAAAAAGTTGACCACAAAATTAACTGTAGCAGTGATTTAAATATTATAAATACTATTAAATTAAATCTACTATTGCAAATTATATTGTATTAATAAATTTGAGATAAAATTAATAATCTTAATATTTTATTTATAACAATAATATTAATAAAATATTAGTATAAATATTAAAATATTACTAAAATATTAACTAAATGAATAATATAAAATTTTAAGAAAATCTAAAGAACATTAATAAAATTTTAAGAATACTAATAAAATATAAATATTAAAAAATCTTACAAAAATAATAAATATAGTTATAATATTATAATATTAAAAATACTTGAAAATTATTATAATATAAATTTTATTATAGTATTATTGTAATATTATAGAAATATAAAATTAACAAAGTAAAATATAATTATAATTTAATAATAAATTATCATTATAGTATTATTATACTGAATTATTATGACAATATTAACATAATAAAATATTAATATAATAATAAAATATATTATGATACTTAATAAAATAATTTTTTATATTCAAAAATAAATTATTAAATATATAGTAAAATATAATATTGTTATATTAATAAAATATTAACTCTAAATAAAATAATAAAAAAAATGGAATAAGTATTAATAAAATAATAAAGTATTAAATAAAATATTAAACTCAAATAGTAAATATTAAAACAATAAAAAAATTAAAGATTAAAATATAAAATAATTAAATAATTAAATACGAAATTGAACACTATTTAAAATATTAAATATTTAATAATATTAAATTATATATTGACTATCAAGTAACTGTTTTGAACTGTAAGTGTACTATAAGTGAGAGTTACATGACCACAAAATTAACTGTAGCAACTGCAAGTGGGAAATATGAGTATAAAAGTGAGATTTACATGACCACAAATTTAACTGTAGCAACTGCAAGTGGGAAAAGAAGAGTTGCATTTTGCAACTTGTTTTTCAGCGAAACAAACAACGGAAAATGGAAAAGAAGTTTTACGACTTGCATTTTGCGGCGTTTTGCGGCGAAACAAACACGCCCTTAGGACTCGTCACAATTGCTCTCACCTTTTTACCAATAAAAAATATGATTAATTTATTTATACGTTAATTTTTCTTCTAGACGAACCTCTCTTTTCCTACTTTCTCTACAAGTACGTTAAAATTTTAAGGGTAATTTTTTGAACAAATCTATTTTTAAAATTTAATATCAAACGCCAGCCTCCCCCAAATTTGTTTCCAAAAGCCAATCTCTGACATGCTACGCAGGCGCCACATCAGCGTTTGGTCATTTGGCCCCGCTAGTGTGGTGGGCTCCAGTCGCGGGCCGTTGTCATTTTTTGGTTAACGATTGGCAACCCTAGACCAAATATTTTTTTAGTCTTTTTTTCTTGATCCTGGATTGGCAACCCCGGACCAAGAAGAAAAAGCTCACCTTTTTTTTGGAGATTCCAAACTTGTTCGAGATTGCTAACCCCGGACCAAGAATGAGACTTAGTTTTTTTTTCCCCTTGAGCTTCCAATGCTTGGTCCGGGATGCCAATCCCAGACCAAGAATGACATTTCTTTTTTTTGAGCTTCCAAAAAATTGAGTCTCAGTGAAAAAATAGAGGCTAAGTGTGGTGCGGTTAGAACCCCCGATAAAGCTTTTGAAGCTAAAAAAGAATAAATTGATCCCATTCTTTGCCTGGGGTTAGCAACCCTGAATCAAGCTTTGAAAGCTCAAAACAAAGTGAGCTTCAATTTTGATCCGGGATTGCCAACCCTGGGCCAAGCTTGGAAAGCTGAAATAAAAAAACATTTGGTCCGGAGTTGCCAACCCGAACCAAGAAATGGCAATCGCTCACGACGGAGCCTGCCACACTAGTAGGGCGAAATGACCCACCGCCTATGTGGTCTGTCAGAAGTCGATTTTTTAGAAATAAAATTGGAGGAGGTTGTTTTTTGAAATTAAAATTTGAAAATATATTTATTAAAAAATTTTGCCTAAATTTCAATTGTACTTTCTTCTATTTTTTTGGTCTTAAACTCTTTGTAGTCTTCTTAATTTTATCATGGATATCTCATGTTCTATAAGTTTTTCTGATTCATCATAACTTTTCTTTAAAATTATAATTTTCTCCATTGTAGGAATATATTATATTATACTCAAGTGTTTAACACAATCTTGTTATCTTAACTTTTTATTTGAATTTATAATAATATCTAGATCTACATACATACATAGGTGGCAGTATACCTTAATCATGAGGCGTATACAATGTACTCTCAATGATGGAAGTATACTTAGATTATGGAGTGATTCTCCATGTCTTTTTCTTTTTCTTTGTAATATAGGTCGTAACTTGGTACAAGTAAAATTTGAACTCACAGACATCCACGCTAGAATCAATCTTGAAGGTAAAGGATACTATAGTGGAACTACATGAGCGATCTTGTCACTATCTACAAACCTATACAAAACTAATTGAACACCAAAACTCACACATTGTACACCAAAGAAAAGGGTTGATGGCTTGAAGCAAGAGGGAGGCAATATTAGTTGAACGAGGTGAGAGAGCGACTGGACTACTTATATAGAGGAGGCAAACCGAGTCTTATTCTCAATAGGAAACTTAACACCTCTTCAAGATACTACAGCGGAACTACATGAGCGATCTTGTCACTATCTACAAACCTACACAAAACTAATTGAACACCAAAACTCACGCAAAACTAATTTTACAACAAAGAAAAGACTTGATGGATTGTGTTGTGCGCAGATCAACAATCTCTTGAGGAACCCTTAAGCCACAGATGCAATAGAGAAGAACTACCAACAGTAAAAACAATAAAAACAATGAAAGAAAACTAAACACAAGATTTAACGAGGTTCGGCAAATTTGCCTACGTCCTCGGGGCAAGGAAGAGAGATTTCTTTATTGATTTAATAATCAATACAATTGCAAGCATACATTAGAAGAGGACTCTGCCCCTCTATTTATACCCAAGGAACCCTAGAAGAATCGGATTCTGAATTGGACTCGTTTTCAATTCAAAACAACTTTCTGAATTCAGCCCAGATTCGTCTGTCGGTCGACCGGCCGGTCGACCAACCCAAGTCCCGGTCGACCGTACCGGTCGACCGTGCCCAACCGAGAGTTAGGCCATGTTAGTCGGTCGACCGGCTCCTTCTGCGATCGACCGGGAGGTCGACCGGCGGCTGTTGCTGTTCTTCTTTGCCTTGGCTTCCTTCGTTGACTTCCTCGACTTCCTCTCTCTTTCTACAATTCTCCACCTCGGTGAAGATTTCTCAAATCTGAGCCGAACTTTAACATAGGATCTGTCGATTCGAAAGTGGCTGCACCAGTGTGGCTGCCTACGTACCCTGCCAAAGGGATCAAGCCATCCGTAGTTTATCCAAAGGAGCTTCAACAAGCTCATTCAATATGAAGGATATGGAGTAATGCTTTACAATGTGTAAACTTAACTCCTGACACCACCTTGGTAAGCATATCGACGGGATTCTCCATTGTGTGAATATTCAGTAACTCAATATCACCATCATTTAGAATCTCCCAAACAAAGTGGAACCTGACATCAATGTGCTTCGTCCGTGCATGATACACCTGGTTCTTGGCTAAATAAATAGCACTCATACTATCACAATTTATCTTCAGTAGATCCTGATCAATCCCCAAGTCATCAAGCAATCCTTGAAGCCAAATTGCCTCCTTCATAACCTCCGTCATGGCCATGTACTCGGCCTCTATAGTAGACAATGGAACAGTAGATCGTAGAATAGAGCGCTAACTAATCAGTGCTTGAGATAATGTAAATACATACCCCATTGTGGACTGGCGTTTCTCGAGGTCACCAGCATAATCGGAATCAACATATCCGATACAGTCCTGCTTCCCTGTGAAATCCTTCTCGAATACCAATCCAACATCTATGATACCTTTAATGTATCGTAGAATCCACTTCACTGCCTCCCAATGACCCTCACCAGGATCATGCATATACCTACTAACCATGAAAACAGCTTGTGACAAATCGGGTCGTGTACACACCATTGCATACATCAGACTACCAACTGCGCTAGCATATGGGACGTGATTCATGTACTCACGTTCTTCAATAGTCTTTGGAGACATAGTGGCAGATAACTTAAAATGAGGAGCCAGTGGTGTACTTACAGATTTCATATCCTTGCCGATGTTGAACCTCTGAAGTACCTTTTGCAAATACCCCTTCTGTATCAAGCTCACCTTGTCACTCCTTCGGTCTTATGTGATTTCCATGCCTAGCACCTTCTTTACTTCACCAAGATCCTTCATCTCAAACTCAGAAGATAAGTCCTTTTTCAGTGTATCAATTGCAGATCTAGACTTTGAAGCAATAAGCATATCATCTACATATAATAGTAAATAGATATACTCTCCTATAGGTAGCTTGTTGTAATACACACATGGGTCATAATGGCTACGTGTGTACCTCTTTCCTCTGATGAAGCTGTCGAAACGCTTATACCATTGTCTAGGAGACTGTTTTAACCCATACAACGATTTCTTCAGCTTGCACACCATGTCTTCTTTTCCTGCAGTCTTGAACCCTGTCGGCTGAGACATATAGATCTCCTCATCCAGATCGCCATGGAGAAAGGCGGTCTTTACATCGAGTTGATTAAGGTCCAACTCGTACTGTGCTACTAGAGCCAATAAGATGTGAATTGAAGAATGCTTTACAATAGGATAAAATACCTCGTTGTAGTCAATTTCTTCTCTTTGTGCATAGCGTTTTGCTACCAATCTGGCCTTGTAGCGCACCATATTTTCTTTAAGAAATCCCTGCTTCTTTGCGTACACCCACTTACAGCCAATTGCCTTCTTTTCTTTGGGCAACCTTGTGAGTTCCCAAGTGTCGTTTTTGTATGGAGACTTCATCTCTTCTTCCATGGCATCTTTTCACAACTTAGACTCTGAACTGATTTCAGCTTCTCGGTAGGTGGATGGGATAGCCTCTTCAACGACTGAAAGAGCATAAGCAACAACCATATCTGTAGTAAGCCAACCTGGTTTACGCGTGTTTCTCCTTGGTCTTCTAACTGCACTAGAATCAGAAACATCACTCATGATCTGTTCTTGATCCTCATTATCATCAGCATCTACCTCTACTACTTGATTATTACATTGTGTCACCCTAGGCATGATCCTCAAAGATGCTGAACTTTCTAGAGATAGTGGATTAGCATCATTCTCCACCTGCTGTGAAATTTCTCTAGTCTTGATAATCTCTACCTGCTGAGAGATCTTAGGCTTCAACATTGTGTAACGCCCCGATCCGGCGGGTACGGAGACGTTACTTCAACGTATATACGCAGGTCAGAAATACCCTCACATATATACGCTAAGCATCAGTACAGGCAAGAATCAGAGTACGGAAGCACGTGGTGCATTATACATTCCAACACATGAGTACAATTACAAAGTTATCACAGGAAGTGATAAATATTACAAAAATATTACATCACCAACATGCGCAAATGCGAGAATACCAAGAGATGTACATGTATGAACAGTACAAATGGAGGCTCAGAGTCACAACAGGAAAACTCTAGAGCCGAACAGGGGCCTGGAAGGATAAGGCTCTGAATGGTCTGCTGGAGATCCACGCTACCGCTGCGCCACTCTGATCAACAACTGGGAGAATCCACACGCTACCAGCTCCATGACCTGGACATGAGGATCCAGAGGAGTCAGAACTCCCCGGCGAGTGGTGATGCGAAAGCCAGGTGGCGAGTATGGATAAGCACATGTGTATCGATAAATCTGGATCATAAACATGAAAACCGTGTCGCAGGCACAAGCATACAGGAGCAAGTAGATATACATCACATTATATCAAGCAGGGAAGACTCATAGTGTGATCAGATAGGAGCTGGAGACAGGTGGGATAGAATACAAGTAAAAGGCAGGATATGAACAAGTATAGTATGATAATCATAAAACCGAAAATCCGAAGTAAAATCCGATACAAGCAAACATGGTAAGACATACTAAAGATCCATGGCTGGCATCTTTTATCATTATTGTTACTCGTCTTACCCTGATGTCTAGATATGTGAACTAGCGTCCCAGCGCACATATATCCACATCTGAGTAAAGCAAGGTTGTTATTGGAAACCAACGGGGATATCAACGAACAATGTTTACAGTGGGTCCCGTACATGCCCGGGACCACGGTCCAGGACGTTCCATTGCTGGTGTATGGAACCGGTCGCAAGGCCTATAGGAGGGTCTTATAGAATGCCTTTTATCAAGATGATACCAGGAAGGAGGGAGCCAGCACTCCCCTCGGTCGCCTGGAGGCCCACAGGTCAGACCGAAGTTTTAGTTGCACAACATGCCTAGTGCCACTGTAAACACGAACATATATTGATGCCGCAAGTTTCCCCCGACCCGATGCAAGTTGTTCCTTTTTTATGATTTATTGTGTAGTTATCAAATTTATGGGAATAGCAGGTACAAGACATGATCAGGAATTCAGGAGTACATGAGTACTGTCGATTCAGGTCACTGTATATATAATACAGGATAACAAGTATAGTATCCCCGTAAATGTGATAATCACAGGTCAAGTATTAATATGATAAGTCATGTCATAATAAGAAGCAAGTGTCAAGTAGCAAGTCGGGTGTCAGGTGATGACGCAACAGTTGTCAAGTGATACAGACAGGTGTCAGGTATTAGCATGAAGATGATAGGTATCAAGTAAAGCATGTCAAGTGTTAATATATCAAGTGTGTACTTGGCAAGTGATAGAGTAATAGCTTAGCACAATCAAGCAGAGCTGAGCAAGCTGGAGCGAAGCTAATGTACAACACTAAATGCTATCACGCTCGGCGTGGTTACCACTCGTAGCGTAGCTAGACACACGTGTCGCAGTAAGCGTATGAACGTTATACTACTACTCACGGGAAGCCATGCTCACGGGGTAATTACACTCGAGCGGAGTAAGCGGTAAAGTGTTGACGCTAGGTCCGCCTACCAGGCGTAGCATAGAGAAAGCCCAAAGGACTTTAAAACTCAAAGGTTGTACCCAGTGGTTAGGGTACCTGCAGAGAAAGTGTTAGTTCCAAATACAATATATAAGACAATCAAGTTGATCCGACGAAGCGGGAAAACCAAGAGGAAAGCGAGAACACTCGCCTAAGTCTTCAGAAAACATAGTGAAATCCCCGATCTCCGGAATCCAGGAAATCAACGCGTCAACGTGTTAGAGAGAAAGTGATAGAGAGAGGAGAGAGAAAGTGAGAGCTAGAGAGAGAAGTCCATGGAGAGAGAGTGTACAGGGAGAGAGAGTTTGCACAGGGGAACGCGGGTTTGAGAGTGAGACGCAGGGATCGCAGACGCGGGAGTCGCGTCACGTAGAGATCACAAACGCAGGGTTCGAGACCCGCGTCCAAGTAATAACATGAGAAGAATGCAGACGCGAGTATGAGCGCCGCGTCACGTTGACACAAGAACGCGCGGATTGCGTTATACAAATATCAAGAACGTGAAGATCACGTTAAAGAAATGCTTGGACGCGAAGGTGAGCTGCGTCTAGCAATTAACAGAGAAGGAGAGAGAGACAAGGAAATAAAAGGGAGACGCAGGGAAAGAAGTGAGAGGGACGCAGGGAAGGGTGACGCAAGTTTGACAGGGAGAGAGACGCAGGTTGGGAGAAAAACAGAGAAGAGAAGGAAAAGAAAAGGAAAGGAAAAAGAAAGGAAAGAAAGAAAGAAGGAAAAGAGAGAAAGAAGGGAAGGGGTGGTAGCCGGCCATGGCCGGTGGTCGCCGGCGGCGGCCGGAGGTGGCCGGAAGTGACCGGAGATGGCCGGAAAAGGCGGCCAAAGATCCACATCCAAACCATTATTGGAGTGCAAGTGTAGTTCATTTGGTGAAAATGGAGTTTGGGAAATGGTGTTTCGAAAAGCTTAGAGTTGGCTAGGATGGAAGAGCTCGCCGAGGAGGAGAACTTTGTGTGGTTGGTGGTGGCTAAGGTGATGTAGGTGGTGGTGGAAATGGTGGAGAAGGTGGTGGACAAGATGGGTTATTTGGTGGAAGAGAGGAAGAAGGTGGTGTGGTGGTGGTATTATGGTTGTTGTTGTTGTTGGAATGGTGGAGGAGATGTAGGAGAAAAGGGTGGAGAAGTTGGTGGTGTTGGTGGTGGAGATGGAGGGGAGAAAGGATGGGAGAGATGGCTGGCCATGGGAGCAAGGGGCTGTTTTTGCTCTCTGTTGGTGGCTGCTGGAAACAAAGAAGAAGAAAGAAAGGATAATGTAAGAGAGAGAAAGGAAGTGGGGTTATTATATAAAGGAGTTTGGAGATTATTATAAGGTGGCCATCCAATCAAAGCAAAAGAGGCTTGCGTGCCAATTGCTGCGTCCCCAAAAAGCAATCCGCGTCTAGGCAAAAAGCCAGACGCGGAAATAAAAGCTGCGTCCGGGGGGAAACGCGAGATTTGCGTTTTGCCAGAAAAGACAAAAAGGCATGGTGATAAGATTCAGAGTTGATCTTGCAGGACAAGCATTAAATGCAGTATGGAGTGGATCTCTACTTTAAATGTTAAATCCAGGTTGGTGAAACTCGCGTCTAGCGAGGAGAGAGAAAAGAGAAGAGTAAAATATCTGAATAAAATTCCGGTATCTGGGAAAACACCGAAAATTCCGGAAAAGTCCAAAAAATAAAGTAGCTTGGAAAGCTTCTCAAAAATTCTCAAAATAATAAATATTATATAAAGATTTTTGGTGAAATTGATTTTCAGAAATTCAATTCCATTTTTAAAATAAAAATCCTGAAATCAACCGTCAATATCGGTCTACACCGGGTTGGCGGATTTTGATAAAATCTGAAAAATCTCAGAAAATGTCAGAAAAGAGAAAATATAATTTTAAGAAGTAATATGAAAGCGGTATCCAGAAATTTGATTCCAATTGTAAACTAAAATTCTTGGAATCAACCAGTGATACTGGCAGACATCAAATCCAGTGGAATTTCGATAAATTTAGAAAATTCTCAGAAAAGTATTTAGATAGAAAATGTGATTTTAAGAAGTTACAGGAAAGCCGTTTTTAGAATTTTAACTCCGTTTGTAAATTAAAAATCTGAGAATCGGTCCGCGGTATTGGTCGACCCCGGTTTTGAAGATTTTCAACTTAATTCAGGAAAATTCCAGAAAATCACGAAAAATCTAGAATATTAGAAAATGATGTTTGAAACTGAAATCGGTCAAATCAGAATACTAGAAAGTCCAAATTGAGCAATACTCTAGGATCGGTCCCCCGGTTCAGAGTAGGGCTGACTCCGAGTTCACGAATCCAGATCCATGGCAAAACGATCATATAAATAACTCATAATACAAAACAAATACAGGAAGTAATCAAAAATACAACTAGAAAAAATGAATACGCAACTAAGTACGTATTCGGGGAGTGGGGTGTTACACTCCATCCACCTTATAAAAAAATTGCGTCCTCGCAATTTCGATAAGGGGAAGATGAACACAGAAAGGATAGGAATGAGGATTATGCCAATCAAGATATGAATAACTGTGGGATGTTCTCCCAGATCGATTTAACGGCTAACTCAGGGCTAAGGCATCTCTGCACTTCTGCCGTATAGATACATCCTCTGACGGTGCCATTTTAACACTGATCTGCTGTCTGCTTATAAAAGAACACTGTCAGAACTTCAAAAGATTAACCTATTCTGAATAATATAAAGTGAGATAACTTGGTGAGATAATCAATAATACTTCAATCAGACTGTGAACCAAATCTGATGAAATTCATAGAAATCCGTAGTGCTGAAATCCATAAATATAAATCCTGCATGGCATGATGTTGTCCTTGATAAAGAGTCTGCAGTAGAATTACTAATGTGCCCCCATACATATTAATTCCCCGGGAATAAACCAGAATACCCAAGATAAAGAAAACCTTGATAATGCTGAGTATAAATCAAGAAGACCAATAATTAAGAATTTCCGTAAACTGGGCGTTGCTAATTCTGAAAGACGTAGTCAAGAATATAGAATAACAGTGAAGAATTCTGAATACTGACTTCTGAATGATAACCCGACTGCAGATGAAACATGTTTAAGATATCTGGGCCTTGCAAGAATGGCCGAGTGGATCATTGACAAGGATCATGGCGATAGCTCAGATACAGTGATGGAACTCTGTTCAGCGGATCCATGAAAGCGCGCTAGGCAGAAGAAATCCGAGGAACGGGCTAGAGTATTAAGCACTGAAGGAACTAGCCACGGACAAAGCCAAGCCTAGGTGAGGCTATCGCGTAACACAGCTCAGGTGTTAAGCATTAGGGTGCTGATTGGTAGTGAAAATGCATTTTTATCATAACATTTACCATCACATTTTCATATTTATTCATTTAATTCTGCACATTTATTAATAATTTGTAATTTATTGTGTGCAGGCCTCGAAATAATAAAAGAAAGAATTAAAGCTTAATGAAGCCCAAAAGCCCACATTTGAAGCCAAGTGCAAAAGTGCAAATATCAAATGTCAAAGTGCAAATACACAAGGGCTAAAGTTGCAATTATTAAAGATGAGGGAAGGATAGAATTCTACCCAACCCTAAACTCTTGCAGGATGAGCATAAAAGCCAAAGATAAGAAGAAATTCATGGATAAAAGATTTGGGATATTTGAGATCAAGGTAACTTGATTTCTAAGTTATCTCGAAAATCCAGAATAAAGAGCCAGGATCACACTTCCAGAAGCAAGCGCCCAGATGGACGGACCATAAGAAGCCACGCGCCAAAGCGCGTGGCCAGATTCCCTAGAAATGCCGCAATTCCACGGCAAAATCCCAGTTTTTGCGGCACTTTGATGTTATCTGGATACCAGATTTCGTGGGCGACTTTATCCGGACTCTTCGACCTTCTGCACCTATAAATACCCCCTGCAGTGCAACGTACAGAGTAGTCCAGAGGCAAGCCAAGGGCCAAAAGCTAGGGTTTAGTTTTAGGTAGATTTTATTTTCGTTTTTATTTTATAAATTTTGTAACTCAGAGTGGAGGAAACTTTCATGGAGGATGGAGTCTTCGCTTGTACTGAGGTGACAGCGGTATAAGCCCGCTTATCTTCCATTGTTAATGAAATCCGTTTAAGGTTCGTTTTTGTTATTATTTTATGTTTTTCATCTCTTGTTTTATTCTTGTGTTTCTCGGTTTCTATTTTCTTTCTCTATTTGTTCTCTAATGCCTTGTGAACAATGAGACGCAACTGCTTCGAGACTGCCTAGCCAACGAAGATCCCTTGATGGCTTATGGCGATTAACTTCCTATACGCCATACTTGCAAGTCTTAAGAGAAAAGGTAAATCATCGCACGGATCAAAGGTAAGCAGGCTGAAGAGGTTCGTACGTGTTTTCTTTATTTTCTTTCTTTAGTTTTGATCCACATCTTCCACAATTCTTTTCTTCACTTCATTGTAAATACTATTCATTGTAAATACCACTGCTAATAATAAAAAGAAAAAAAAAGAGATAACTTGCTTAACGCTTCCATCGCAGTCCCTCCTTGAGGATCACGACCCGCATAGCCCTGCTACCGCGGATTAGAATTGAGAACTTGCACATCATATTCTTAAAACTAAAATATTATATTTTGTGTGCAGGAAATCTCAGTCAACAAAATTGGCGCCGTTGCCGGGGAGGGACGGTAAGTTTTTCTCTAATAAAAAATTAATTATTAACTAATTCTTTTAATTCTTTTCTGTTTGCAGGTTTGGAGAACAGAAAAACAGCAGCAGAATTGACATATAGCAACTCTGTGCCTCTGCCCTCGAAGGCAGAGCAGCAGAGCCTGCTACTTTGCCGCAGAAACGCGGCAATTGCCGCGGATCCGCGGCAGTAGCAGTGAATTACTGACTCAGTTTTCTGCAGGTTGCTGAAATTTGCAAATACTGTTTACTGCTTTGTTGATTTTGTTCTTTGATAAACCTGTATACTGCTAATTAATTCAACAGTAAACTATTTGTTGTTAAAGATAAAAATTGATTAGACGTTTGCATATTAGGCACGTGTCTTTTCAATTCCTTTATTTTTACTGTTGAAGAGTGCTGGAGCAAGGTACGTACGCATTGCATGTAGAATAGGACTCATCTCTTGGTTGATTTTCTGCTTTGAGTGAATCTTATCTTCTTATCTTGTACACTTGCACTAATTCATCTTAAGGGCATAACCCATTAACAAGATAAGGTGGGGATTTCATCACCCTTCCTTAGCCCAAAAATCATATCCCAAGCACTCACTAACCCAAGCCTAACTTAAAAATGAGTAGACATTGGCCCTAGGGACATCTCAGACTCAATTAAGAGATTATCCTAAGGGGGAACAGTGCTGGAAGTTGACTCTTGTCAAATCAGTGTCTAGGAAAGGGATTGAGGGCCGAAAGCCCGAAGATTTGTGGTTATTTAATTAAGGAACGTCTTTGACGGAAAACCTCCCACCACTCTTGCCCTGACCTGGCTGATTAACTTGTGGTCAAAGTCTGCACCCTACCTCCCGTGGACAGTCTAACCAGTTAGGAGTCGTCTAGGTCATAGGTCTACCCTAACTTAGGTTAGAATTTTTCTTTTTTTTGTTTGTTTATTTGTTTGTTTTTTTTTTCTTTGTTGTGTTGGTGTGATATGGCATATAATAATAATTCCAATTTTAATCTATATTACACACCAAACTCTTTTTCGGATATTACCAACCCGGCATATCATAACTTTGACCAATCTAGTGTGCCGGAATGGTCTTATCCGAATGAGTATAACCCACACCCTCCATCTTATGACTATAATGTCCATAATAATTTCAACTCGTCACAGAGTTCATGGGGTTTCGATTCCCCCGAGTTTAATTCTCAACCAAATTGTCCTTCATATCCATCTAGTTCACATTCTTTCAATGATTCATACTCAGATCCCCCCATTCAGAATAGATTACCATCTATCGGGTAAATGATAAGTATGCACGAGTCCAAGCAACAACCACCATCAATCTTAGACATGGTGATGCGTGAGTCCACCGACTCACAACTTCATCACGATTACACTTCCTTTTTCCAAGCCCAATCACAAAAGAGGGTTGAAACTATGACTCAGGCTAGATTAGCTCGTGAGCATGACATAAATTTGATGGTTCAATCCTTACGTTCTCACCGTCCGGCTAATTCTGATATCGCTGACCACTCTTTTAGAGCCGACGAACCAAGTTGCTTTGGACAACAAGATTCTAATTCAGTACAATTATTAGAACTTGCCGAAACTCCAATTGTTGATAGTTTGGCAAGTTTTTCCTTTCCTGAAATAGAACTTGAGGATGAATATGATCATGATCCCCAACTTGATGATTCAGTTTTATTTCCTGATTCAATAATGACTCCAGTGTCTCCACCTGGTTTCACTTTTCCCGAGTCAACATTGGATCCTATTCCAATTCATCATGAAATTGAATCACCCATTTTAGATGATCATATTGAACTTGACCAATTTTACAATTTTGAAAATCTTATAGATAAATTGGCAAGTTCTTTTTATTACATTGAACCCAATGAGATATGCGACCTAGATTCTCACAATCTCTTTACTTCTGAAACTGATTGTACAATTCTGACGGAAGATGTTGACCTTAGTTTTGAAGAATTGTATGGCGATGAGCTAGAATTCCTTAATATTGGAAGTAAAGAGATATCACCCATATTAGGTCACATTCCATTGTGGGAAGAAGATTGTGGACTTGAGTTTCAATTTCTTGACTTGGACTCAATTCTTGAACCTAGCCCGACTCCTGAGCCCTTACTTGATTTGAGTATCTTCCTTGAGTCGGTATTCGTTCCCGTACCTATAATGTCCAAGTCAATAATTCCATCTTTTCATACTCCATTTTGGGACAAGGAGGTTGAGATAATTAACTCTGAAATTTATTATGAAATTTGGAATTTGATGGGGTGGAAATACTAAAAAATGATTATACATATATTTTGGTGGGTTATGTAAGGAAAGTTTCTGGTGGGTTCCACCAAATTATCTGTTATCTTGATTGGGCCGCATTTCGTGGACCAATTAGACCACCTCCGGAACCACCACCCTAAGGTAACTTCCGCCTTCCCTTGTTCTTTTTCATGCATATATGCATTCATTCATACATTGAGGACAATGCATGAGATAAGTGTGGGGGTGGACTTTACTAACATACTAACATAAGTAGTTCACTAACAAAATTTGCTAATAAAAAAAATTAAAAAAAATGTTATAAAAAGGAAATATTTTGACTTATTTTTTTGAAAGAAATCTAAGTTAGTTTTAAGGATTAGGAAAATCATGATTAGGATTTCTAAAAACTTGGTCAAAATAAATAAATTGTTGAATTTTTAAGTATAGGAAGAGAAATTGAATAAGTAGTTAGTCTTAATTTTTACCTTAATGAAATGTGCATACCAAATGCATATCTAGGATTCTAAGACAAAGACCTTGTGCCTCATAAAAAAAAAAGAAAAAAAATCACCAATTAAGCTGATACATGTGCCTCAAGAAGCATAAGTATTCATGCCTAAAGGTGAGTAAATAAAATAAAGTCCTTAGTTTTGGGGCCTAGTTCACTCGAATTTGAGTCCGCGGGGTGTTTTCTCACCTGGTGCCCTAAAGCCAACCGGTTTGGGAGTCATCGACTTTAAGTTCGCTACATGGGTGGATTAGAAAGCCTAAGGAAATTAAGAAAAAATTACTTATATATGTATTAACACATCTAATAGTCAATTAGTTAGGTATGAGGGCCTCAAGAAGCCTTAATGCTTATACGAAAGAAAATTAGATGCGTTATACATATAAAAAAATAAAAAAGAAAAAAAATATATATATAGAGGCATGAGAGTCCAAGTTAAGGAATTCCTAGTATAAATTCATAAGGATGCATATGATTTTTGGTAACGAAAAAGACTATATTAGAAGTTCAATTTTGACCCTTACCTAAAATGAAAACAATTTACTTTATAAAGACTAAGTCTAAGAATGAATAAAAATGAGGATCCTAAAACTTATAGACTACTTAGTCTCTTCAATAATAATTCAAATATTTTTCTTTTATGGATTTTGTGGGTGTAATCCGCTGAAAACCCTCACGAGACAACACTCGTCCTCTAGGGTAACCTAGAGGTTTAACGGCTTGTTGCACGTGCTAAGTGCAACTGTGATTCCTACGAAAGTGAGTTAGGTTAGATTAATTTTTCTTTTTCTTTGTTTTTACTCGAGGACGAGCAAAAAGATAAGTGTGGGGGTGTGATTGGTAGTGAAAAATGCATTTTTATCATAACATTTACCATCACATTTTCATATTTATTCATTTATTCTGCACATTTATTAATAATTTGTAATTTATTGTGTGCAGGCCTCGAAATAATAAAAAGAAAGAATTAAAGCTTAATGAAGCCCAAAAGCCCACATTTGAAGCCCAAGTGCAAAAGTGCAAATATCAAATGTCAAAGTGCAAATACACAAGGGCTAAAGTTGCAATTATTAAAGATGAGGGAAGGATAGAATTCTACCCAACCCTAAACTCTTGCAGGATGAGCATAAAAGCCAAAGATAAGAAGGAAATTCATGGATAAAAGATTTGGGATATTTGAGATCAAGGTAACTTGATTTTTAAGTTATCTCGAAAATCTAGAATAAGAGCCAGGATCACACTTCCAGAAGCAAGCGCCCAGATGGACGGACCATAAGAAGCCACGCGCCAAAGCGCGTGGCCAGATTCCCTAGAAATGCCGCAATTCCACGGCAAAATCCCAGTTTTTGCGGCACTTTGATGTTATCTGGATACCAGATTTCGTGGGCGACTTTATCCGGGACTCTTCGACCTTCTGCACCTATAAATACCCCCTGCAGTGCAACGTACAGAGTAGTCCAGAGGCAAGCCAAGGGCCAAAAGCTAGGGTTTAGTTTTAGGTTAGATTTTATTTTCGTTTTTATTTTGTAAATTTTGTAACTGAGAGTGGAGGAAACTTTCATGGAGGATGGAGTCTTCGCTTGTACTGAGGTGACAGCGGTATAAGCCCGCTTATCTTCCATTGTTAATGAAATCCGTTTAAGGTTCGTTTTTGTTATTATTTTATGTTTTTCATCTCTTGTTTTATTCTTGTGTTTCTCGGTTTCTATTTTCTTTCTTCTATTTGTTCTCTAATGCCTTGTGAACAATGACACCCAACTGCTTCGAGACTGCCTAGCCAATGAAGATCCCTTGATGGCTTATGGCGATTAACTTCCTATACGCCATACTTGCAAGTTTTTCGAGAAAAGGTAAATCATCGCACGGATCAAAGGTAAGCAGGCTGAAGAGGTTCGTACGTGTTTTCTTTATTTTCTTTCTTTAATTTTGATCCACATCTTCCACAATTCTTTTCTTCACTTCATTGTAAATACTATTCATTGTAAATACCACTGCTAATAATAAAAAGAAAAAAAAGAGATAACTTGCTTAACGCTTCCATCGCAGTCCCTCCTTGAAGATCACGACCCGCATAGCCCTGCTACCGCGGATTAGAATTGAGAACTTGCACATCATATTCTTAAAACTAAAATATTATATTTTGTGTGCAGGAAATCTCAGTCAACAGGTGCAGCGAAGCTAATGCTCTGCGAGGCTCGCACTTTGGAAAGCTCACGCGGCGAAGCCAGCGCGTAACACAACGCTAAATGCTGAGCACCAGGGTGTAGCGAAGTCCACACCCGGTTAGGTTCACGGGTGACTAGAACACGACCCTCGCCTGGCGAGGCTAGCGGAGCCTATGGTCCACCAAATCAATAAGGACTGCCAGGAGTTGGTGGCTCTGAGAACACGATCAGGAAATTATAATAACCGAAATATGTCCCGAATGCTGTCTTCTAAATAATAACCTGACTGCATATTAGCTCTGAGAATATCCGAGTTCCATGAACATAGTCGAAGAAATCATGATCGCTATTGGAGTAATAGAAATGAAAATAACCATAACTCTGTCTGCCAGAAGTCCTGATTCTGGAATACTGTTATATACTGACACCCCTCATGTAATGATACAGTCTACCTGATTATATAAGTGATGACTACTCCACTTGATGTACTGGTCTCTCGTGATGTATCCATAAATACAAGAATATAATGCGAGGCCGAAGATCTGTCCAATAAAACAATGTGATGTACCAGAGTCGAGGAACGTCAGAACATAATGAGAGCAAACCACATCTGCTCTGTTGTTACCTCACTAGTCTACGCATATCTTAAGTTGGCATAAAGATTACTAAAATCAGAATAGTAAAAATAGAAAAGATAGGAATCATGAAATAGGGAGGTAGACACGGACGGACTAAGATTGGTGATGATAGTGCAATAAGAAAGATATGATATAGAGAATTTACCAACTCCCGGACATGCTAAAAATGGGGACAATGGTTACGGTTAGTACTTTCAGGGTTCCTTTTTCAGATATTGAGCATCCTAACTTTCTCTTCAGTTAGATTTATGTTTGCCTCCTTCTACCATATGCCCTAGCTCTTGGTCTCTTTTGTACCTGGCTTATGCTTGATGTTGGAGGATGAAGTGAGTTTACTCCGCCACTAGGTCTTGAATTCTCTTCCAATGGTGATACCGGATGAATTGATCTGATCGGTGCGATGTTCTCTGTTTCCTTAAATAGACAGTCGCTTTTCAACTAATCTCTAGACCCATATATGACATAATTCAGAATCTTTCTGGCGGTTACGTTGTAGGTGCCCGGCTTTAGACAATACCCACATGTCATATGCTGAGGGCAAGGTTGGAGGGATGGCTTAGCTAGTGGAGCATCCAGGGGTCTGGCTAAGTCTTCAACTTTCCATCAACTGAGAGGGTCTCTTTGCCAACTTCATCTGCATCTCATCCTGATCTTTCTTTTCCATGTCCGTTCTACTCCCCGAGCGATGGGAAAACTTGAGAATACTTCTTGGGCTGCTTGGGAATAAGAAACATCTTTATCCTCATCTTCAGGTCTCACTAAAATATTGCTTGCTCGGTTCTCCTTATCGGCCACCATGTAAGACACCGACCGACTATGCCTTAGGAATTTTGCAGTGCACTTATTTACAATTCGATCACCTTACTGCAATTTGATAAATCGATCTTTCATATCTTTCTGAGCTATTACAGAGAAGAATCTTCTCATAAAAATCCTTCGAGAACTAGTCCCAAGTGATGGGCTTTTCCAGTCTCGCTGCTTCCACCAACCATCATGTCTTAGCTACATCTTTCAACTGAATCTTGGTCATTTTCGCTTGGTTCTCGTCATGGATTCGAGTTGCCTTCAGAAGATCTGTCGTATTCACCAGCCACTGCTATGCATCCAGGGCTCCTCCATGTCCGAAAGGATTGCCGGCTAAAACTTCCTGAAATCCGACATGCTGCCTGGCTTCTGTACCCGGAGTGTAACCAATAGTCTTTGGTGCAGGATCTTCGTCTGTTCTTGTTAGTTTTTCATCATATTTTACAAAAATTATCTCAAATCAACACTTCCTCCATTAAGGCTACCCCAAGAAGAACCAGAACTGTTATGATTTTCCCGTCTTTTCATGTCCGAATTGGTCTAAGAATAACGAGAAACTGAAGTATGAAAGGATGGGAGAACTTCAGGATTCAAGGGTAAGATTATTAAGAGAGAATGGATAACTTTGTACTTGTAGTTGGATTGTATAACCAAGACTCATGCATTCTAGTTGCAAATTTATTTACCATTAATTTGCCGACTGGTTGTACTGAGGATGTGAGAGCCTAGGCTCTGATACCACCCTGTAACGCCCCGATCCGGCGGGTACGGAGACGTTACTGCAACGTATATATGCAGGTCAGAAATACCCTCACATATATACGCTAAGCATCAGTACAGGCAAGAATCAGAGTACGGAAGCACGTGGTGCATTATACATTCCAACACATGAGTACAATTACAAAGTTATCACAGGAAGTGATAAATATTACAAGAATATTACATCACCAAAGGCGCAAATGCGAGAATACCAAGAGATGTACATGTATGAACAGTACAAATGGAGGCTCAGAGTCTCAACAGGAAAACTCTGGAGCCGAACAGGGGGCCTGAAAGGATAAGGCTCTGAACGGTCTGCTGGAGATCCACGCTACCGCTGCGCCACTCTGATCAACAACTGGGAGAATCCACACGCTCCCAGCTCCATGACCTGGACATGAGGATCCAGAGGAGTCAGAACTCCCCGGCGAGTGGTGACGCGAAAGCCAGGTGGCGAGTATGGATAAGCACATGTGTATCGATAAATCTGGATCATAAACATGAAAACCGTGTCGCAGGCACAAGCATACAGGAGCAAGTAGATATACAGCACATTATATCAAGCAGGGAAGACTCATAGTGTGATCAGATAGGAGCTGGAGACAGGTGGAATAGAATACAAGTAAAAGGCAGGATATGAACAAGTATAGTATAATAATCATAAAACCGAAAATCCGAAGTAAAATCCGATACAAGCAAACATGGTAAGACATACTAAAGATCCATGGCTGGCATCTTTTATCATTATTATTACTCGTCTTACCCTGATGTCTAGATATGTGAACTAGCGTCCCAGCGCACATATATCCACATCTGAGTAAAGTAAGGTTGTTATTGAAAACCAACGGGGGTATCAACGAACAATGTTTACAGTGGGTCCCGTACATGCCCGGGACCACGGTCCAGGACGTTCCATTGCTGGTGTATGGAACCGGCCGCAAGGCCTACAGGAGGGTCTTATAGAATGCCTTTATCAAGATGGTACCAGGAAGGAGGGAGCCAGCACTCCCCTCGGTCGCCTGGAGGCCCACAGGTCAGACCGAAAGTTTTAGTTGCACAACATGCCTAGTGCCACTGTAAACACGAACATATATTGATAGCTGAAAGTTTCCCCGACCCGATGCAAGTTGTTCCTTTTTTATGATTTATTGTGTAGTTATCAAATTTACGGGAATAGCAGGTACAAGACATGATCAGGAATTCAGGAGTACATGAGTACTGTCGATTCAGGTCACTGTATATATAATACAGGATAACAAGTATAGTATCCCCGTAAATGTGATAATCACAGGTCAAGTATTAATATGATAAGTCATGTCATAATAAGAAGCAAGTGTCAAGTAGCAAGTCGGGTGTCAGGTGATGACGCAACAGTTGTCAAGTGATACAGACAGGTGTCAGGTATTAGCATGAAGATGATAGGTATCAAGTAAAAGCATGTCAAGTGTTAATATATCAAGTGTGTACTTGGCAAGTGATAGAGTAATAGCTGAGCACAATCAAGCAGAGCTGAGCAAGCTGGAGCGAAGCTAATGTACAACACTAAATGCTATCACGCTCGGCGTGGTTACCACTCGCAGTGTAGCTAGACACACGTGTCGCAGTAAGCGTATGAACGCTATACTACTACTCACGGGAAGCCATGCTCACGGGGTAATTACACTCGAGCGGAGTAAGCGGTAAAGTGTTGACGCTAGGTCCGCCTATCAGGCGTAGCATAGAGAAAGCCCAAAGGACTTTAAAACTCAAAGGTTGTACCCAGTGGTTAGGGTACCTGCAGAGAAAGTGTTAGTTCCAGATACAAATACATAAGACAATCAAGTCGATCCGACGAAGCGAGAAAGCCAAGAGGAAAGCGAGAACACTCGCCTAAGTCTTCAGAAAACATAGTGAAATCCCCGATCTCCAGAATCCAGGAAATCAACGCGTCAACGTGTTAGAGAGAAAGTGATAGAGAGAGGAGAGAGAAAGTGAGAGCTAGAGAGAGAAGTCCATGGAGAGAGAGTGTACAGGGAGAGAAAGTTTGCACAGGGGAACGCGGGTTTGAGAGTGAGACGCGGGGATCGCAGACGCGGGAGTCGCGTCGCGTAGAGATCACAACGCAGGGTTCGAGACCCGCGTCCAAGTAATAACATGAGAAGAATGCAGACGCGAGCATGAGCGCCGCATCACGTTGACACAAGAACGCGCGGATCGCGTTATACAAATATCAAGAACGCGAAGATCGCGTTAAAGAATTGCTTGGACACGAAGGTGAGCTGCGTCTAGCAATTAATAGAGAAGGAGAGAGAGACAAGGAAATAAAAGGGAGACGCAGGGAAAGAAGTGAGAGGGACGCAGGGAAGGGTGACGCAAGTTTAACAGGGAGAGAGACGCAGGTTGGGAGAAAAACAGAGAAGAGAAGGAAAAGGAAAAGGAAAGGAAAAAGAAGGAGAGAAAGAAAGAAGGAAAAGAAAGAAAGAAGGGAAGGGGTGGTTGTTTTCCATTAATTTTGCAA
The DNA here is from genome assembly GCA_038442645.1 of Agave tequilana. Lineage (NCBI taxonomy): Eukaryota > Viridiplantae > Streptophyta > Magnoliopsida > Asparagales > Asparagaceae > Agave > Agave tequilana. Next base: position 85,370 of record JAVJIF010005838.1, on the reverse strand, counting down.
AGGGGGAAAACTTACAAAAAAGAGTTTGAGGAGCTAAATTACAAGTATTCTTAAAAAAAGATTACAAGTAGATCTCCTCAGAGATTCTGGAGAAGTGTGCCGATAGGAGTCTGGTCAGCGCGCGACCACTTTGTCCCTTTGACGATGCGAGCGATGAGATTCCCTTCTCGCCTGGTTCGGGGAATCAGAGAACAAAAGGTTGGTAGAACCCTCTTACTGCTTCTCAAAATCACCTTCAATAAGGAATTCCTTCTCGCCTGGTTCCGGAGATTCCTTGAGAAGAAGGACGATGTTAGGGTATCAACACCCTGGTTAGAGAAAGCAATTCTCTAAAAGGTCTCTGAATTCGAGAACGCACGGTGCGTTATGAAGAAGCCTCTGCTTGTGGAGTCCTCCCGTATGCATGCGTGTGTGTCTCCTTGTACCCCTAGCGGGCTATTTATAGAGAGAGCAAGGGTATAATCGTCCCTTGAAGATATGGAAACAGATTGAATCAAATCTGTTTAAATCTGGAAATTAGCCTTGTTGCGAGGCTAGGATAGCTTCTGCGGAGCTAGAATTGGCAGGTCGGTTGATCTGCTTTGATCCTTTCCATATTGTTAGGAGATTCTCCTTGATCCTCTTACTCGTTTCAAGAGAGTCAAGAGATAGCGGCAATCACCTGCCATATTTGAATCCTGATTGGATTTTATTTGTTTGAATCCAATCTCATCAGGAGATTTGATTGGTCAAAGGTTGACCGTAGTAGATCAATAGCGGAGCTGCCCGCTTTGAAGCTCATAGCGGAGCTAAAGGCAATCCTTGGCGAAATCTGAAAAGAGGCTTTTCGGCGAAGCTGTCAATTAGCTTCCTGGCGAAGTTGGATGATGCTAGCCTCTCAATCGAGGCTATCTCCTTGGGCTAATGTAATGCTAAATGCTAACATCTTAGACCTGCTGAGATCTGTTTAGAAACGTCCCGGGCTCACTGTTCTGCTTGCTGGATCAGTGGAGTCCAAGCTGCTTCCTTGTCCCTTGGAGGTGGATGAAAACTGGTCTTCAGCTCGTCTGCCACTTGTCTTTTGTAAATGTCAACAAGTTAGACATTTGTTCAGACCAATAGGAATCTTGTCTTTTTTAAGTGTCAACAAGACCCCCTTCAAAGTTTTCGAAAGTCTGCAATAGCCCAGACTTCGAAACACTTTGAACTGCTGTGATCGATGGTGTGTGGAATATGAACGTCGCCATGATGGTTGAGTTCAGCTTCGCCTTCAATCCTGCTTTGGGATAAATCTGCCGAAGAATTGCACCGGATCGTGACTCTGAGTAGCTTCGCGCACGGGTAGCTCCGCATCTGGGCTTCCGGGAATAAGTTCGCTTTGGAACTCCTGTTGCCTTTTCAAAACCAACTGTCAGGGGCTGATTTACGAGGAGGATCATTTCTCCTTTCACGCCGTTCGAGGGAGATATTCTCCGGTCGCACCTTACCAAAGGAGGATGTTTCCCTTTTTCAAGGCGCCATAAGTGCCTTTTATGAGGGAGACGTTTTCTCCCTTTGCACGGTTCCAAGGGAAAACCGTCCCTTCCATCAAGGCGCAATAAATGCCTTGAATGCACTCGAGCTTCCATGCTTGAGGTGAGAGTGCTCAGGCCATGGGGCCTATAAATAGGACACTTGAAGTCCTCTGAAGAGAAATGGCCTGCTTGTTTTCTCTTCTCTTGGTTGAGAGATATACTCAGATCTCTGAATTAATGGGAAAGCCCATTCTGGTTCTTATCCGGCCAAGGACCGGTAAGTCTTGATCATTCAGAGACTTCACCGCTTTTAGGGAACTCATCTCCCTTGATTTGCTGCTTTAGGGATTGGCTGGCTTCCCTTGTTCTCCATCTTGCAATTGGCTGCTGCAGAGAAGGATCTCATCATAGCTTTCTGTGAAGCTATCATCTTGATTTGTTCACTACATGTTAAGTCCGCTACGCAGGCAGGACTTGGGACTTGGTCTCTTCAAGAGTTGAGCCGGTCTTGCCATATTCGTGAATGTTGAGACTGTATCTCACAAGATCGGTCTGACTTTGCCATATAGGCGAGGCTAGGACTTGGCGTTTGCTGAGCCAGCCCATTGGTTGCCGTGCAGGCGAGGCTTATCCTCTGCTTTGACTGAAATTGGATTGCTTTGACCCAAAGAACCTGACTTAGCTCTTTTGTAGCTCTTCCTGTGCTTAGTTGCTAATCTGTTCTGATTTGCCTTGCAGTGGGCTATGTTCACCAATCTTGTGACTTGATGGAAGGAACCATAAAATTGCCTTATGCTTCCCCGGTTGAAGCTTTACTTTTAAGCAGGAGGAACAATTCGGGGCAGCGGGTGCGTGTCCCAAAGGCCGTTGGCAGCCTCTTATCCGTGATGATTCGTTCTGAGGTGAGGCTGGCTGCCGCTTTTACCGGAGATGATCCGCTTCAAGATAGTGGGCGTCGCCTGTGGGATCGCTGGCATCATTGCCAACTTTCAACTTTGGTGGCCTTTGGGGGCGATCCTCTTCGGGAAAGCGAGTATCGCGCCCGTTATATCACTGGTATCACTGCCGATTCCCATTATACGTGATCTATCGTGTTGGCGGTGATAGGTTTTTATTGCCAGGCTTCAACAAAAATGGCCTGGCATGATCTGCCATTTTGTGGAGAAAAATGACCGTGTCCCTGTGGCACCATCTGTTCATATGCGAAGGGTTACGACCTTTTGCCGGAGGAAGGCCTTTCCTGTCCCGTTGATTTGGTTTGAAAGCAGATAAAACCGCTTGTATGCCTCAAATGATCCTGTTGGGCAACTGGATGTATTGTATAAAACACAACTTTGATGTAATATCAATGTACCCTTCCTGTTAAATCAATGAAAGTTCATCTTCCGATCATCTGATTTTTTGCTTGCTTTCACTGAGAGTCTGGCCATAGCTGGGCTAAACTGTGTGCGGAGCTAAGGACATAGTCCTTTCTTCGAATGATTTTCGCGAGACTGGCATGTCCCGCGAGCAGCACCTTTTTGGAGGGCTAAGGTAAGCCTCTCGGCTAAACCCTTGAAGGATTGTGCGAAGTTCGCACTTTGCTCCTGTGCGAAGTTAACCCTTAGTGGGGTTGAACTGTCGCCCCTTGGAAAAGCGCCTCGGGCGCTTCGGGCGATGTTTCGAATTAATTTGAAACGGCGGCATGTGCCCTTTTTTCGAGGCCTCAATTTAGACGCTGATTGGCCTATAAAAGCCCGATCGGGCTGAACAGAAAAAGATCTCCTTTTTTCCAGAGAAGTTTCTGTCTTTCCATCTTCTTCTTCCTTCTTTACTCAGAGTACTTTGAGCACTCTTACATTTCTTCGATGGCGCCCAAAAGACGAGCGGGAAAAGAAGCAGCGACTTCTGCAGCGGAGGGCTCTCCTCCTCCGATCATCGAGCGACCAATCGCTAGTAAGGAACTTTCCGATCTGATTAGAGAGTGGTCTCCATCCTTTGGAGCCGATACTCGGCCATTAGGAGGATCAGGCATGATCTGTCCTCATTAGAGAATTCGTTCTCCTCCCTATTTTCCTTGTACCAGGGAGTTAAGAACTGAACAGTTTTTCTTTGGGCTTTCGCACGAAGCCATAACTTGGGCCATCTCCGTACTGTTTGAGGAAAAGGACTTGAATAAGTCCTCTCAGTCATGATGACTTTTGACCATAATGCCCTTTTGATGACATCAGCCCTCAGGGCTATACCACTTCCTGCTTAAGCGAAGTTGGTGCTTCGGATTTCTTCCTGCGAAGATGCAGTTTCATCCACGAGATCAAGCTTCATCGAAGCTATCGCCTTGCTGGCTTTTCTCACTGAGCGAGGCTATGCCTTAGTGAATTTTTGTATTTTCATATCCACTTGATTGATGAACTAATCATAGCTCATTTCTGTTTTTGCAGTGCATTACACCTCCGGTCTCCCGAACAGTCTATCGGGTTATCCAGTAGAGCAGATGGTAGCATCAGCTTGCGATTCCATGGAGAGGCTTCCTTATTCAGCGAGCGGAGCTCTCTTGTCCGGGATACGCTCATCCAAGGCGGTCATCCGCAGACCCTGCGGAGTATCTTAACCACGGCTCCTCTTGAGGATGTCGATCGTCAGACTTACAGAAAGCCTGACTTCATGTTCGGGGATGCCGCGCCTGATTCCGATCGCCAGTTGCAGGCCGGCGAAGGGCAGTGGATTTTTCAGTTGGATGGCGAGAAATCTTATCTTCCATCCACTAAGCAACACTTCCCTTTGTCCTCCTTCGCGGCTGTGACTCAGGCTCGGAAGATGGCATGGAGTGTGAGCCGAAATGCTGAATCTGTCCATGTCGGGAGATTGTCATATCAGTCCGGCTATTCAGGGGCGGGCCCTCCTCGCGGCATAATGGGGCTGTACCCTGGGAAGGTATCGCGAGAACTTCCAGTGGGAGAGAATCCGGCTGTGACGCAGACTTTTGGCGCCCAATTCTGCGCAGTTGGCGGGAATTACCCCGCTACTGACTTCAGGACCCCTGGTTGGGTTCATCCTCCCAAGACATGGTGGGCGGAGTTGACCAACTATGTCCTTGCTAATTTCGGGAAGGACTTGGAGAAGTTAAACCTCCATGAGGCCGTCAGGGCGACCTGCTACGGCATTGATATGAAGGTGGCGTGCTTCTACGCCATCCTTGAGTTATACTGCCCTGCCTCGGGGACCTTCTTCACCCCAGTTGGTGAGTTGGGCATGGCTCTGCATGAGATGTGGGAAATCTCTGCCTTGCCTTTTGGGTCTCTTCCGTACGAAGAGTACTTTCCCTGTGAAGCGGAGTTGGCTTTGCTGGAGAAGCAGGAGCCTGCTTTGCTTGAGACTTACCGGGAATTGATGTGCCACTTGCACATTTGTTCCAGCATCCACACTGGTGGCAAGAGTAGCTCGAAGAGCTTAAAGAGCTGGGGGAACTATCTGTTCCCGGACATGAAGAGTGCGCCTGAAGCTGCTCATTGCGGAGTTGCTGAAGGGGACATCTTGGCCCGGATGGAGGCGCATGCCGAAAAGGACATCATCGTGACTGAAGATGATGGTCCTTTTGAGGAAGGTGATGTCCTTCGGAGCTTTCACCACCAGGCTCGTCGGCCTATGTCTTGGAAGGCGCTGCTGGCCGGTTTCTTAACCATCTGGTTAAAGAAATGTGTGGTGCCGTCTTCCTCAGGTGACATTGTCCACCCGAATGTCTTGCTGCCGGCTGTGCGCTTGGTCCATGGCCACCGTCTGGGTCTTCTCCCGGCTATGGTGTGCTGTATCCAGAGGGGCCTTCGTGCGCTAACGGAGGCTTTCTGCAGACCATCGGTGTCGAGGAGAGGAAAGGGTGCCGTCCTGCCCTGTGACGGGCCCAATCCTAGGGTAGGTTTACCGTATACCTACTTGATGGCGTGGTTCGCCTTGCACTGCCCGGCTTTGATTGGAGCTGGGGCGGATCCTCCGCAGGGTGTTCGAACGGCACTTCTCCGCCGCTTCGAGGGCTGTTCATGGCAGAAGATCTACGTGGCTGAGGCCCGTAAGTTAGTACGCTGTTATGACGCTTACAGCCTGTTCCGCTGTTTTCCTCATATGCGGGATGCGGGGTACAATGAGGAATTCCATGATGCGAAATCGAGTGACTCTCCCATGAGTCGAGGTGTTTTCGAGTGGCTGGTCAGCATCCGGCCCTCGCATTTGCTGTTCAGGAGTGGGGACACCTGCTACCTGGAACCCTACGTTCCGAGCCGGTTTGCCCGCCAATTCGGGTATGACCAGCTGTACGTGAGCAACCTGAATCCGGACTTGGCTTTCATGGGGAGCCTCATTGATGGGGCCCGCGCCTGGCGGTTCTTTACTGCAGATGGCACTGGGGCGCGGCTACGCACGCCGTTGAGAGATCCCGGCCTTCGGACGACCTTGTGCTTCTGCCAATGGTATGCGGCTTCGAATTCCACGCCTCCTGGATTCAATGCCAATAGTTCGGGTATGAGATTGATTGCTCATCGGATGAGGCAGAAGGCTTCTGAGAAGAAGGAGGGTAAACGAGTCCGTGTCCCTGGCATAGAGGAGTTCATCGCTGTGGATGATAGCGAGGCTTCTGATGCAGGGAGCCCTCGCTTTGAGGTAGGGATAGGAGCTGATGTCCGTGAAGCTGACACCTGTGAAGCCGGCTCCGGCGTGGTGGGGACAGCTCCCCCACGACATGTGGAAGAAGTGAAAGAAGAGGATTCTGATGTCCACTTCAAGAGGAAACGTGGGAGTGGATCCCATAGGAAGTCGTTGGCGAAGAAGCCCCGTCGCCATGCTCCTACAATTGTGGTAGAGGGCGAACCCTCTACTGCGCTTCCTTCTGCTGCTCGAATAGTGGCTGAGCCGTCGGTTGCTGAACCGACTACTGGTAAGATTGGCCCCATCTAATATGCCTTCAGCGCACTTTAAATAACTCATCATTTGCTTTTTGTTGCAGGAGCTGAGGTAGTTAGAGAGCAAGGGGAACACTACGATCCCCTGTTCACTTATAGGGCTGCAGCCAGCTCTTCCGCTCACTCGCAAGAGTCTGGGAGTGGCGCAGCTGATGTCGGTCCTTCGGGTGTTGGGACCTCCAAAGGAAGTTCTGTGGAATCAAGCTCTGTTGAGTGGTCTGCAGGGGTCTCGGCGGGCGAGAGCGGGCCGGCCATTTACGTCGAGTCTGGTAAGAACTTTCCGATGGGACCCTTGGATTCCGATGCGGCTGACGAGGTGACATCAGCCTTCGGTATGACTACGATCTCTTGGTCTTCGCCTGTTTGCTGCGTCTCCTTTTGACCTTGGTTTTGTTGCAGGTATTCGTCCCCAAGGTGCATCAGCTTCGAAGGAAGCGGAGGGTTCTCCTAAGAGGTTAGAGGGCGAGTCGAGTGCTTCGACCGCGGCGGATGCTGCTGTGTTGGACGCGCTGTATGGCGACCTCCCCTCTTATCAGCCCATGACAACTGAGAGGTCGGGGGTTGTGGAGACGACAGTCCCACAGATGCCTTTACTCCCGAGGGAGATGCCGGCGAGTATGGAGTTGAGGGTGATCACCAGCCCTGCCTCCCCAACTCAGGTGGTTGAGCCTGTTGCTTCAGAGGTAGCTGCCAGCCCTTCCCTCGCGGTGGCTGGTGTATTAATTTCGATGAGGACTCCGCCGAGATCGTCCTTGGCATGTCCTGCTGCTGTCGATGTTCCCGCTTCTTCTTCTGCGGTGGTGTCGACCGGGCTGGTAGACTGCTCCGAGGTTGTCCCTCTACCAAAGATTGATGAAGCTGAGAATGACTTCATAGGTAATCTGGTCGATAGCTTCTATAACAATTTAGAGCAGACTATCGGTCTAGTCTTGAAAGGCTCGCCTGTGCCATTTTCGAAGCTGAAGGTGGTCCTCTCCCGAGGTATTGATTGCATTCGAGACTTTGAGGGGTACCATCAAGCTACTGCTCTGGAACTCCTGGTAGATGACCTTGAGAAGGACGTGGAGGAATGGCGCCGTCTCTATCGTTCAGACGCAGCGTCTTTGGCTGATGAACGGCTCACACATCTTGTTGCCCAAAGGCGCGAGGCTCAGCTCGCCGCTCAAGAGGCTGCTGAGGCTATTTCCTCTGACTTGAAGTCCTTGGAGACAGAGCAAGTAGAGGTTGGGAGTGCAATTGACGCTTCCACCAGTGCTCTTCTTGATGCCGAAGATAAGGTTAAGAGGGCCGAAGAGATGATCCGGAAGGCAAATCTCCTCTTATCCAAAGCTACACAGATGCGTCATGAAGAGACTGTGCGGCTTGAGCAGCTCAGGGCTCGGAGTGAGGAACTGGTGTGGCAGGAGTCGTCACAGAGGGCGACTTTGGCGGAGGTCGAGGCTCGTCTGGCTCAGGCGGTGGACTTCGATGAGGCTGAGCTGAGATCACAGGCGCTGGCCCAGGCTGCTGATGACAGGAGAACGAGGCTAGCTTCGCTCGGGGATCGGATTCGATCTTACCATATACGCCTGTAGGCCATTGTATATGCTCTCCATGTATCCCATCTTTTTGGCTTTAATAGAAAATTTTCCTTTTGACTTCTGCTGTTTGGATAATGAGACATGACTGTCTGTTGGTTCAGAGGTCGCAATGACATAACCAATTGAGATGTTGCCAGTCTCGAGGTTAGCCCATTGCGGGGCTGGAGTGAAGATACTTGCCTTTTGTAAATGTCAGCAAGTATGAGGCCTGTCTTTTGTAAATGTCAACAGGGCTCGAGATTGAGACTTAGCTGTCTGTTGGTTCAGAGGTCGCAATGACATAACCAATTGAGACGCCACCAAGCTCAATGATAGGGGCTTGGCTTTCTGCCAGTTCAGAGGTCGCAATGACGTAACTGGTTAAGAAGCCACCAAGCTCAATGGTAGATGAAACTCGGCTATCTACCAGTTCAGAGGTCGCGATGACGTAACTGGTTGAGAAGCTACCAAGCTCAAAATAGGTGATACTTGTCTTTTGTAAATGTCAACAAGTATCGAGACCTGTCTTTTGTAAATGTCAACAGGACTCGAGGTTGAGACTTAGCTGTCTACTGGTTCAGAGGTCGCAATGACATAACCGATTAAGACGCCACTAAGCTCAATGACAGATGAGACTTGGCTATCTGCCAGTTCAGAGGTCGTAATGACGTAACTGGTTGAGAAGCCACCAAGCTCAATATAGGTGATACTTGTCTTTTGTAAATGTCAACAAGTATCGAGACCTATCTTTTGTAATGTCAACAGGACTCGAGGTTGAGACTTAGCTGTCTACTGGTTCAGAGGTCGCAATGACATAACCGATTAAGACGCCACTAAGCTCAATGACAGATGAGACTTGGCTATCTGCCAGTTCAGAGGTCGTAATGACATAACTGGTTGAGAAGCCACCAAGTTCAAAAGTCGGATTGGATTTGGAAAAGGTCTCGTCTTCTCGGGGAGAAATGAGGAAATCACTGTCATAGGTTTAATGTTAACGTAACAGCGGAATATGTGTGGTCCTAACATTCTATGGATGAGAATTGGTAAGTGACTTTGGAGGTCTCGCTCTCATGAGGAGAAATGAGGGGACTGCTGTCATAGGTTTAATGTTAACGTAACAGCGGAATATGTGGTCTTACCATTCTATGGATGAGAATTGGTAAGTGATTCTGGAGAGGGAATCAAGTGGGAGCAGGTCCCTTGGGATTTTAAGCAAACCCCCAGCTGCCAACAGATTTGATATGCTTGGAGAAAGAGAGAGGCTCTCTTTGTGCGCATTCCGGACGCGCGGATCTCGATCAGAGGTGTAATGTTAACTTGATCGAGAGCAAGATCCTTGATTAAGGAAGTACTTCTTTAAGAATTTGCCATTGATTGGCATCATGAGGAGGTCGCCCTCTGCAGTCATAAGGCGGTATGCTCCGTTTGAATAGACTGTCTCTATCACAAACGGTCCTTCCCATTTAGGCTGAAATTTGCCTTTGGTCTTGTGCGTCATAATCATCGGTCGTCTGACGGCTAAGACCAGATCTCCTTTCTGGAAGGTTCTTTGCTTAACCTTCTTATTGAAGGCTTTTGACATCCGAGCCTGATATAGCTCGATGTGTTGCTGAGCTTGCAGCCGCTTCTCGTCCAGGGCTTCGAGCTCTTGAAGACGCAGGCGATCATTGTCTTCTGATGTCATTTTAGCAGTCAGGGCTACTCGCAATGATGGCACCTAGATTTTCAATGGGATGACCGCTTCGCACCCATATACCAGAGAGAAAGGCGTATTGCCTGTCAGTGTCCGAACCGTAGTCCGGTAGGCCCAAAGGCATTCACCGAGCTTTTCGTCCCAATCTCGCTTGTTCGAGGAGACAAACTTCTTGAGCAGCTTGATGATTGTCTTGTTGAATGCTTCTGCTAAACCATTGGCGGCAGGATTGTAAGCTGTTGAAGCCATATTCTGAATTCGGTATTTATCGCAGAACCGATAGAATCCTTGGCTTATGAATTGAGGACCATTGTAGTGGATGATCCGCCTGGGGACACCAAATCGATGGATGACATGGTGTTTGATGAAGCTAACCAGATTGGAGGTTTTGACTTCGGCCAACGGTATGGCCTCTGCCCACTTTGAGAAGTAATCGGTTATTGCTAGGATAAACCGGTGACCTCTTGCCGAAGAGGGGCTGATTGACCCTACGACATCAATTCCCCACGCTTCAAATGGCCATGAAGTAGTAGTAGGGTGGAGCAACTCCGAAGGCTGGTGTATAAAGTCAGCGTGAATCTGACATGCCTTGCACCTTCGCGCATATTGGATGGCGTCGGTTATCATAGTTGGCCAATAGTACCCAAGCCGATGTAGCCTGTCTTTGAGCTTCGGACCCGGCTGGTGGGCTCCACAAATGCCGTCATGTGATTCTTTGAGTACTTGTTGTGCCTCTGAATGAGAGAGACAACGGAGGAGGACACCGTCATATGAACGACGGTAGAGCGTCTTCAGAGTAGGATCGTAATAGAAACGGGGGGACCTTCGTCTGATGGATGCCGCTTCTTTAGGATCGTCAGGGAGTAATCCGTGCAGAGCATAGTCGATGAGAGGGAAGTGCCAATCCCTCGGCTCGAGGTCTGCAGAGACATTATGGACCTCTTGGATTTTCAGCATATGCTTAGAGCATACGAGGTGTCGGGTCGCGACTGTGAGATAGTACTCGGTGTCGGCTGGCAAGGCTAGCGTCGTCGCTAATGCAGCGAGAGCGTCCGCCTTGGTATTTTGAGAATGAGACACATGCCTGATGTAGAAACCTTCAAATAGGTTAGCCAACTCGATGGCCGTATGGTAATAAGGCACCAAGTCCTCATGGCGGACTTCATATTCGCCTTTAACCTGATTGATGATCAGTTTTGAATCGCCATAAGCTTCAAGGTAGCGTACCCCCATTCCATGGGCGAGCTGAAGACCAATGAGCAGAGCATTATATTCTGCTACATTGTTGGAGCATGATTCTGTCAAAGAAAATGCTCTGGGAAGAACATGGTTCTGCGGGGAGATAAACACAACCCCCACTCCGGTAATAATCTTGCCTTTAGGGCCCATTCGCGATGCTCCATCAAAGAACATCTGCCATACTTCCTCTACTGAAGTTGTGTTGGACTCGAAGACTTCATCAGGGATGTCTTCGTGGAGTTTTGAATGCTCCGGAACTGGATGGGCAGCCAAGAATTCTGCAAGGGCTTGGCCTTTGACCGCCTTCTGAGGAATAAAGGTCATGTCGTATTGAGACAGCAGAAGTGCCCATTTAGCCAATCTTGAATTTAGTGACCCTGGCTTCGTCATAAGAAGACGTAAAGGATTCACCCTGGAGATGACATGTATGGTCTGGCCAACCAAATAATGCCGTGTCTTCTGAACGGCAAAGACGAGAGCTAAACACTCTTTCTCAACAGGATTGTAGCGAAATTCCGCTCCTATGAGAGTCCTGCTCAGATAATAAATGGCCTGCTCGTGGCCATTGCCGTCTTTTTGAGCGAGGAGGGCGCCGAGGGAGTAGTCCAGGGCTTTTACATAAAGCAAGAATGGCTTCCCTGATGTAGGGGCCACTAAGACTGGAGGCTTTGTGAGGTACCTCTTGATGTCTTCATAAGCTTCCTGACAAGCTTGACCCATATGAAGGCAGTACCCTTTTTCATGAGACGGGTGAACGGCTGACAGCGGCCTGAGAGATTTGCAATGAATCTTCCGATGTAGGCCAACCTGCCTTGCAAGCCTCTCAGCTCTTTGAGGTTCCTTGGCGGATGCATGCTCTGGATAGCTCTGACTTTGTCTGGGTCAAGGTGAATCCCTTTTGATGTGACGATAAACCCAAGGAACTTGCCACTTGACACTCCCAAGAAGGATTTTATCGGGTTCATTTTCAGTTGATGAGCCCGCATTATGTCGAACATCTTTCTGAGATCGCGGAGATGCTCATCCTTGTTGCGGCTTTTGACAGCAATGTCGTCAACATAACATTCCACTGTCTTTCGGAGATGATCGTGAAAGATCGTACTCATTGCCCGCTGGTAGGTTGCTCCGGCATTCTTCAGTCCGAAGGGCATTACAGTGTAGCAGTATACCCCCAATGGTGTTCGGAACGAAGTATGCTTCTCATCGTCGGGATACATCTTAATCTGGTTGTACCCTGAAAAACCGTCCATGAAAGACATCCTTTCGAACCCGCATGTGTTGTCAATCATGACGTCGGTGATGGGCAGTGGGAACTCACCTTTGGGACAGGCTGTATTGAGATCACGGTAGTCGATGCAGATCCGTATTTTCCCATTCTTCTTGAGGACGGGGACTATGTTAGCCACCCAATCTGGATGTTGTTCCTCCCGGATGAAGCCACAAGCAATGAGCTTATGAACTTCGGCTTCAATAGCCTCCATAATGTTCGGGCGAAACCGACGTTGTTGCTGCTTGACTGGCTTGACGTCGGGCTTGATATTCAGCGGTGCATAGCGACCTGTGGATCGAGTCCGGGCATGTCTTCATAGCTCCACGCGAAGACGTCTATATACTCTTTTACGAGCATTATCAATTCTTCCTTTTCGATAAGTGATAGGCTTTCACTTATGAAAATCGGTTTGGGATGATCCTGACTGCCCAAGTTGACCTGCATCACCTTGTCTTCGGTAGGCGGCTCGCACAGCTCAAACCGCTTTTCCCATTGGAGGCTCAATTGCTGGGCCCATGATTCCTCATCGGCAACCTCTGCGGGTTCCAACTGACTGCTTGAAGTCATGAGGCTTTCGAATATCCCTCCTATGCTGACATCAGAGTCCCATTCGGAGGATGAGGCCGACTGTGATGGGATCGATCCATCGCCTTTGACCTGAACTGTTGTTGATGATGTGGTGTGACATACCCTAACCCCCTGCGTGTACTATCATAGTAATTTGCAGGTTTCCCTCTTGGGACGGAGTTACGCATCAAGCTGCGTCTTCCTTTTCCGAAGTTTAGGCCCGCTCCCTGCTTCAGGTTGTAACCCATCTTCTTCATAATATGGCGCGTTGATGGCGCGTAATGAAAGAACGTGGAGCATCCGACTCTGAGCTTGAGTCTGTAGTTGAGAATCTCCCTGGCCGGGCTCTGCCGAAGATTATCGGCGCCTGACCTTGCTTGGACGGAGGGACTACCAGCGTGGCCCCTTCTATGGCTTCCACAGATGTGCTAGCCACACTCGGCTCATGTACGGGCATATGAAGAGAGCCATCCATAATGGATTTGATCGACCGCATACTCACAGGATAATCAAAAGCGATATTGTCATTAATTACCCATTCACCTTCTTCCTCAGAAGGAGTATTACATTTGGGGTCAGTGAGACATGCTGTAATTGGTTCGCCCGTTTCGGATTCCGAATCCGCCTCATTGCCACTTTCATCATCGTCTGACAATGGTTCTCCCGGCGTTCCACTAGCCTCTTGATATAGGAGAGCATCAGTGAAGTAGTTTTCCACCCCTTTGAATGGTTGCTTTTTAGCGAAGACAGTTCGTACTGTCGCATCATCCTCAACATACTTGAAGCACTGATGGAGAGTGGAAGGAACAATCCAGTTGGCATGGATCCATGGTCGTCCCAGTAGCAGGTTGTATGATGTGTCCGTATCGATGACATAGCATGTCACCTCTGACTTCAGGCTTCCGATTCTGCAGCGGAGCCGAATCTTCCCAAGTGGATGACTGCTCCCGGCATTGAAACCGTATATTGTAGTGGTGGTTGCAGACAACCTGTACAGTGGTATGCCGAGGAAGTAGAGGAGCCGTTTGGGGATGATGCTGAGTGCCGACCCCGGATCGACTTGTACCCTTTCAATGCATGTTGAACCGATATATCCGGTGTAGTACAGAGGTCGATCATGTTTGTTATCTTTGAGAAGCATATCTTCCGCCGTGAAGGTAATAGCAGGCACCTTCGATTGTACATGATGGCATTCTGGGCAAGAAGACTGGGCGTCATGATTAGAGACCTCTGGTATGCATGTTAGAAGAGTCTCTGAGTTGGCCAAAGCATCTCTGAGCGCTTCTCGTGTCTCTTTGGAGAGACGCAGGAGCTCGTGTATTGTGATACGAGCTGGGATATTGGCCAAGTGGGCCAGTATATCGAAGCGAAAGGGCGTATCAAGCCCTTGGCCTGACGGTTTCTTCAACACATGGTCGAACCGTACCTCTTTAGGCTTTTCTCTCCCTTTGGTCGGGACTGGAGTGGATACAGGCGTTGGTGCTGACGTCGTTTGCTGTTGTGTCTCGTCAGCAAGCTTCTCATACTGTCTCAGGTACGACTTCCCAGACCGGGTGCCCGTCTGTTGAGGCGCATCTGCCTGCGCTGTACAGGCATGCTTCTCTTCTTCCGAATCGCTGAGGGAAGCCGAAGTAAGATTACCATCATCTGGCAGGACAGAGATGACATTGCAGGACTTGCCTTTTGAGTTGGGTTGCCTTGAACCCTGTTGAATATCTTGGATGAGATCCGGGTGTATCCACATGACCTCCCCCGTCTCTAATGTCAAAGGGACGAGACCCTTGTTGTATTGAGTCATGGCTGGAGGATGCTTGACTTCCAACCGCGGCGCCGGGGCTGGATAGGTCCCGTCAGGAACTGTGACCTTCTGGGCAGTGCCGAACTCAAGAGTCACCATATTGGCAGTGACTTTCTTCTGCTCCGTCTTCAGTGTGAGGACGCCGGCATCAATCAGGGCTTGTATCCGGTCTTTAAGGACATAGCACTTGTCAGTAGGATGGTGAATCATCCTATGATAGAGGCAGTATTTGGGATCGTTTGTGCGCCCTATCTCATCAGGACGTCGAGCATCCGGCAGCATCAGCTTGTTCCCTTTGTGGAGCAGATGGAATATTGTAACCACCTGATCATCTTTGAAGGAGTATTGTTTTGGAGGGAACTTGGGCTCCTGATTGTTGAAACCGCTCTTCTTAGCCTTCGACTGCACGTCTCCAGATAACTCTACGGACATAATCTCTTTCCCCTTAGCTTGGGAAGACTGAGGCGGGTCGCCGCGTCCTTTGTTGTTCGCGCCCCATTTGCTTCTAGGGGCGGATGGCTCGAACTTTTTAGCCGACTTCTCAGCTATCTCAGCTTGTTCGACCAGTTCCTTCCAAGTGTGGGCTTTGACAGCCCCCATGCGAACTTCTACTTGATCCAAGAAGTTGTGCATGCATGTCTGTAAGAGCATGGGTAACGGCATCCCTGCTGGACACATCAAGGATAAGTTTCTGAACCGCTCAATGTAGTCGCGGACGGGTTCGCCCTTCTTCTGTACGGTAGAGAGGAGCTTGTCCATGGTCACTTCAGTGTCGTCCTCATAGAAGCGAGAGAGGAACCGAGTTTCCAGGTCGAGCCAGGAATTGATAGAGCCTGGAGGGAGGCTTCGGAACCAGTCGAATGCCACGCCCTTTAGAGTGCCAATAAACAGCCTAGCCATGATGGCGTCGTTGCTTATGACATTACCAGTCTGAGACCGGAAATAGTAGATGTGCTGATTGGGCGAGCTCTTACCATCATACGTATGCAACGTTGGTGGTTTGAACTTTGGCGGATATGGCACCGAATCCCATTCCAGTGGGTAAGGACGGACTACCCCCACTTTCTTCAATTCATCCTTCTGAGCCAGGGATGAAATTTGAGCTTGAAGGCCTTTAAGGACTTCGGCATCCAGGGAAGAGCCTCCCTTAGATCTCTCCGTCTTGGGCGGATCATTGCTGAGATGTCCCTCCTCGTCATGATTACTCCCGGTATCATCATTCTGGTTGCTGAGGAGCTAGGCGAGCATCTGTTGAATATTGTCCAGGGTCTCTTGCTGAGTTCTAGAGGTCTGCTCCTGAGCTTCCAAACGCCGACGAAGGTCGTCATTGGCGTTATCGGTCATATTGACCGATGCTTTGTCCGTCCGTATAGAACTGACTGTTGCTGAAGAGGCATACCCGCTGTCTTCATCTTCTCCATCAGATGATTGGGGTGATCGCCTGGGTGATGGCGGGATCAGGGCCGTCGAGAAAGAAGGTTGCTCGTAATTGTAGGGTATTGCCACCCTGGATCTGGTGTTTCAGAAAACACCTTCTTCTTGTACCGAGACCTCGCCTAGGCCTGGATTATAATCTGGATCTGGAGAACTGTAAGGGGGATCATCAGATGTCTGACTCCCCTTGCGTCGCTCTCGGCCTCTTCCGGTCATATTGACGGAGGCGGAGATTGGATCTGGTGGGGCACCCCTTCCGCGATGCCTCGTAGGAACATGTGCGGACAACCGATCAAACACCGATTGCCGGTGCGGAGATACAGCCATGGTTGGATGTAGCCGGCAGCGGGTTGAATGGATTATCACAAGTCGGCATCCTCTTTGACAACAGGGGAAAGTAGTTCGGAGGGGCTCCGGCTTCCGCTTGCTTACCAGGAATTCTCGTAGGTCAGGCCCAACAGAGCCTGGATAACTTCGCAGAGAAGCTTTTTCGAAGTGTACATGGGACGATACTCCATTCTTCTTATCCCTGCAAAAGGGATTAGCACTGATAGTGCTTCAGATCTAGATTCGCCAGCAGGTGCGAACTTAGTGCTTGATGAACTAGAGAGCGGAGCACGCCGAGGTGCTTTATCCGCTATTCCGCCGCGAAGGGGATTAGCCTTAGATGACTCTTTGGCCTTAGCCTCGCAGCCATGGATCCAATGAGTATGCTTTGGTATGGTGGCCTCGCTTGTGAAAGCGAGGCTGTCAGAAGGCTTTGCTGCCTTTGATTTGAGCGACGGTATGATCGCCGTCGGGACTTCATGATTGGCAGCATCGTTAGGGTAGATAGGCATCTTACCCTTTTCTTCGCGGGAGAGGCGCAGTTTCGGCGTGACTACACCAGAAATCTCGGTTGGAGACTTCTGCTTGGGCTTCCATATCCGCCTTGACGGAAGATGCTTAGGTTCACGAGGAACCTGAATAGCCACACGCGGGGCTGTGGGGTGTTGGCAGAATTCTGCCTCTGGTTTCTGATTTGAAACCTTGGTCGTGAAGACCTTCCTGTGCTTCCGTGCTCGAAGCGTCAGGTCACCCCCAGAGAGGACTTCTTCAAATCTTCCTTGGTCGATCTGGATGACCAAGTTCTCAAGAGTGCAGGGCTCGGTCTGCGGGCATGCTTCCTTGTTGCGCCAGAGCACCGCAGCAGGTTTGCAGGGAACCTTTTCAGTCTCCGCAGAGACTTTCCTTGAAGATTTAGCCAGAGAAGCTCTGGCTGCACCGACTTTGTTGAATTCAGAGATAGACCCGAAGGTCTGATCGTCGCATTGCGACACTTGATTCTCAGCAGAGGAGAATACAATCCCCAGCGGAGTCGCCATCTTGTTTTCCATTAATTTTGCAAAGGGGGAAAAGTTACAAAAAGAGTTTGAGGAGCTAAATTACAAGTATTCTTAAAAAAAGATTACAAGTAGATCTCCTCAGAGATTCTGGAGAAGTGTGCCGATAGGAGTCTGGTCAGCGCGCGACCACTTTGTCCCTTTGACGATGCGAGCGATGAGATTCCCTTCTCGCCTGGTTCGGGGAATCAGAGAATAAAAGGTTGGTAGAACCCTCTTGCTGCTTCTCAAAATCGCCTTCAATAAGGAATTCCTTCTCACCTGGTTCCGGAGATTCCTTGAGAAGAAGGACGATGTTAGGGTATCAACACCCTGGTTAGAGAAAGCAATTCTCTAAAAGGTCTCTGAATTCGAGAACGCACGGTGCGTTATGAAGAAGCCTCTGCTTGTGGAGTCCTCCCGTATGCATGCGTGTGTGTCTCCTTGTACCCCTGGCGGGCTATTTATAGGGAGAGCAAGGGTATAATTGTCCCTTGAAGATATGGAAACAGATTGAATCAAATCTGTTTAAATCTGGAAATTAGCCTTGCTGCGAGGCTAGGATAGCTTCTGCGGAGCTAGAATTGGCAGGTCGGTTGATCTGCTTTGATCCTTTCCATATTGTTGGGAGATTCTCCTTGATCCTCTTACTCGTTTCAAGAGAGTCAAGAGATAGCGGCAATCACCTGCCATATTTGAATCCTGATTGGATTTGATTTGTTTGAATCCAATCTCATCAGGAGATTTGATTGGTTAACGGTTGACCGTAGTAGATCAATAGCGGAGCTGCCCGCTTTGAAGCTCATAGCGGAGCTAAAGGCAATCCTTGGCGAAATCCGAAAAGAGGCTTTTCGGCGAAGCTGTCAATTAGCTTCCTGGCGAAGTTGGATGATGCTAGCCTCTCAATTGAGGCTATCTCCTTGGGCTAATGTAATGCTAAATGCTAGCATCTTAGACCTGCTGAGGTCTGTTTAGAAACGTCCCGGGCTCACTGTTCTGCTTGCTGGATCAGTGGAGTCCAAGCTGCTTCCTTGTCCCTTGGAGGTGGATGAAAACTGGTCTTCAGCTCGTCTGCCACTTGTCTTTTGTAAATGTCAACAAGTTAGACATTTGTTCAGACCAATAGGAATCTTGTCTTTTTTAAGTGTCAACAGTGGTAGCCGGCCATGGCCGGTGGTCGCCGGCGGCGGCCGGAGGTGGCCGGAAGTGGCCGGAGATGGCCGGAAAAGGCGGCCAAAGCTCCACATCAAAACCATTATTGGAGTGCAAGTGTAGTTCATTTGGTGAAAATGGAGTTTGGGAAATGGTATTTCGGAGAGCGAAGAGTTGGCTAGGATGGAAGAGCTCGCCGAGGAGAACTTTGTGTAGTTGGTGGTGGCTAAGGTGATGTAGGTGGTGGTGGAAATGGTGAAGAAGGTGGTGGACAAGATGGGTTATTTGGTGGAAAGAGAGGAAGAAGAAGGTGGTGTGGTGGTGGTATTATGGTTGTTGTTGTTGTTGGAATGGTGGAGGAGATGTAGGAGAAAAGGGTGGAGAAGTTGGTGGTGTTGGTGGTGGAGATGGAGGGGAGAAAGGATGGGAGAGATGGCCGGCCATGGGAGCAAGGGGCTGTTTTTGCTCTCTGTTGGTGGCTGCTGGAAACAAAGAAGAAGAAAGAAAGGATAATGTAAGAGAGAGAAAGGAAGTGGGGTTATTATATAAAGGAGTTTGGAGATTATTATAAGGTGGCCATCCAATCAAAGCAAAAGAGGCTTGCGTGCCAATTGCTGTGTAATACCCCGTTCCCGGAATACGTACTTAGTTGCGTATTCAGTTTTTCGATCGTATTTTTCGATTTACTTCCTGTATTTGACCGATTTCAGTTTTAAAAATCATTTTCCAATATTATATATTTTCTATGATTTTCTGGAATTTTCCTGAATTTAATTAAATATTTTCAAAACCGGTGTCGACCAGTGCCGCTGATCGATTCTCGGATTTTAATTCACAAACAGTTAGGAATTTCTAGAAGGTCCTTTAGACTTTATTTCTTAGAATCATATTTTCTATCTAAATACTTTTTCTGAGAATTTTATGAATTTATGAAAATTCCAACGGAGTCGGTAGATAACTGATTTCGGGATTTTTAGTTTTAAAACTATAAATTATTTCTTCAAACGAATTTCACCATGAGTCTTAAAATATTATTCTTGATTTTTAGTAAAATTTTGCGAGTCGTTCCGAGATACTTGAATTTCGGACGATTTCGGTATTTTCCGAAACGTTTTCCGCATCCTCGACTTAAACCCGGGAAATTGTCTTTTCATTTTTAAATCCAAGAGAAAATATTTTCATTTATAATTTCCTTTCCCTTTTCTTTTTCTTAATTTCCTTCCTTCCTCCACAACCACAAGTTTTTCCATTTTCCAAAATTCCAATCTTTTCCCAAAATTCCACCTCCACTCACTTCCACCAACTCCCACCTACTTCCTCAATTAATGCATCTCTCTCTCTCTCCCCCCCATGGCCGGCCAAGTGGCCAAGAAGAGGGACACTCATCCCCTCCCCTATTTACACAAAACCCCCTCTCAATTACCTTATTTGCACCCCCTTTACAAAATCACAATCCTATATAAACTTTCCTTTACATTTCTATTACTCTTTTCTTCACTTCAACAAAGAATTAGCCTTCACCATCTCCTCCTCCACCTCAACCTCAACTCAAACCCTAACTCCAAAACACCTAGGTCATCTTCTCCATCTCAAGCAACCACCACTTCTTTGGATTGGGATCGTCCGCTACATCGCCAAGGATCAAGATGGTGATATCGTCGACTACGATCTTTTCGGAACTCGTAAAGCCTCGATTTAACCGTTCAAGGTGAGTATTTTTACTCACCAAGACTTGTCTAATTCCTAGCATACTTGTGTTCTCATATCTTGTATATTTACATCTTCAAAATCATGTTTTTAGACATCAAACACAACCATCAGAAATTCTGTTCTGTATTCTGTTTCCCCAGTATTAGTCGACTTGACCTAGGAATTAGTCGACTAACCCATCTATTTTTGAAACGTAACCTTTTCTGGAACACAGTTTTAGTCGACTAACCCAGACTGTCAGTCGACTAGAAACCATTATTAGTCGACTAACCTTTTCTCCCTAGTCGACTACTTTTTCCTGAAATACAACATCAACTCTCTATATCCCAGATTTAGTCGACTCAAGTATCTGTTAGTCGACTTGTAGTCACTGTTAGTCGACTACCCTTTTTCCCTAGTCGACTAACTTTCCCTGAAACAGAATCTCAACTCTCTGGAACCCAGTTTCAGTCGACTAATTCAGGCTGTTAGTCGACTAGAGACCCTTATTAGTCGACTAACCCTTCCACCTAGTCGACTAATTTAGGCTGTTTGTCTTAGTTGATTTCTTTTCTGAATTTGGATCTTATCATTTGTTCATGTGCTATGCATTATTGTTACTTGTGCTTCATGACTGATACCTCATGACATGTTACTTGATGGATCTTACTTCATATTACACCATGACTTGTTATTATATATTTCCACTTCATGACTTATTATTGTGTAGTCTCATTCCATAACTTGTTAATAAATGGATATCACCACTTATCATGCCATCACTTGAACCAAGCATGATACACTTGACTTTGTATAAAATGGACCAACTTATACTGGGTCGGGGGAAAACATGCGGATATCGATATGTGTTCGTGTTTACAGTGGTTTTAGGAATGTTGTGCAACTCATGTTCCGGTCTGACCTGTGGGCCACCAGGGGACCGAGGGGAGTGCTTGCTCCCTCTTCCTGAATACTAGCATGATAAAGGGCATACATAAGTCCCTCCTGTTAGCCTAGCGGCTGGCTTCCGTCACCAAGCAACGGAACAATCCTGGACCGTTATCCCGGGCATGTACGGGATCCACTGTAAACATAGTTCGTCGATACAACCGCTGATTTCCAATAACAACCTTGCTTTACTAGGATATGGATCTATGTGAGCTGGGACGCTGGGTCACATAGCTAGATATCGTAGTAAGACAAGTAATAATAATAAGACATTAACTGTGGATCTATTGTATTCAGACTCTTACTCTTTATGCTTTCATTACCTACTGATTGATATTTATCTTACTGTTTCCCCCTTACTTATTTATGTCTCTTATGCCATTTGGCTGTAGCCTGATTATTGTTATGAGGTCTTGACCCCCTTGGATTTGCATATTCAGGTTCTGAAGCTTGGATCGAAGTGGAGCCATCCACAGAGGATCAAGCTTTCTTTAGTGAGCAGGCCGATTAGCTCCAGTCCTTGTGCCAGATCTCTCTTTTTGACTCACGGGATCTTCATCCTACTCGTGAGCATTTTGTATTTATATTGTATCTTTTGCTTTTGGACTTGGTTGTGATGTAATACACATGTAATGTGTAATACTTTATCATATCCTGTGATAGCTTTGTAGTTGTACTTTTCGGTTGGCATATGTATGGATACCACGCTTAGTCGTGTACTCTGATCCTTGTTGTACTTATTGCTTAGCGTATATACGTGGGGGCACTTTCTGACCTGCGTATATACGTCGCAGTGACGCCCCCGTATCCGTGGGAGCGGGGCGTTACATGCTGCGTCCCCAAAAAGCAAATCCGCATCTAGGAAAAAAGCCAGACGCGGAAATAAAAGCTGCGTCCGGGGGAAACGCGAGATTTACGTTTTGCCAGAAAAGACAAAAAGGCATGGTGATAAGATTCAGAGTTGATCTTGCAGGATAAGCATTAAATGCAATATGGAGAGGATCTCTGCTTTAAATGTTAAATCCAGGTTGGTGAAACTCGCGTCTAGCGAGGAGAGAGAAAAGAGAAGAGTAAAATATCTGGATAAAATTCCGGTATCTGGGAAAACACCGAAAATTCCGGAAAAGTCCAAAAAATAAAGTAGCTTGGAAAGCTTCTCAAAAATTCTCAAAAATAATAAATATTATATAAAGATTTTTGGTGAAATTGGTTTTCAGAAATTCAATCCCATTTTTAAAATAAAAATCCTGAAATCAACCGTCAATATCGGTCTACACCGGGTTGGCCGGATTTTGATAAAATCTGAAAAATCTCATAAAATGTCAGAAAGGAGAAAATATAATTTTAAGAAGTAATATGAAAGCGGTATTCCAATTGTAAACTAAAATTTCTGGAATCAACCAGTGATACTGGCAGACACCAAATCCAGTGGAATTTCGATAAATTTAGAAAATTCTCAGAAAAAGTATTTAGATAGAAAATGTGATTTTAAGAAGTTACAGGAAAGCCGTTTTTAGAATTTTAACTCCGTTTGTAAATTAAAAATCTGAGAATCGGTCCGCGGTATTGGTCGACCCCGGTTTTGAAGATTTTCAACTTAATTCAGGAAAATTCCAGAAAATCACGAAAAATCTAGAATATTAGAAAATGATGTTTGAAACTGAAATCGGTCAAATCAGAATACCAGAAAGTCCAAATCGAGTAATACTCTAGGATCGGTCCCCCGGTTCAGAGTAGGCTGACTCCGAATTCACGAATCCAGATCCAAGACAAAACGATCATATAAATAACTCATAATACAAAATAAATACAGGAAGTAAATCAAAAATACAATTAGAAAAAATGAATACGCAACTAATTACGTATTCGGGGAGTGGGGTGTTACACATTGAAGCCTCATCAAATGTGACATCTCTACTGAAAATAAATTTCATGTCCGTAGGATCCCAGACTTTGAATCCTTTGATTCCCTTCTTGAAGCCGACGAACAATCCCTTCTTTGCTCTTGGGTCTAGCTTGTCTTCTTTAACATGATAATAGGCTGGACAACCAAATACCCTTAGCAAATCATAATCAGAAGCAGTTTTTTCTGACCAAACCTCTAGAGGAGTTTTCCCTCCAATCGCAGACGAAGGCAACCTGTTAACAAGATAGCAAGCGTATGCCAAAGCCTCAGCCTAGAAATTCTTCGATAAACTGGCATTAGATAACATACAACGGACCTTCTTTAGCAAAGTCCTGTTCTTCCTTTTTACTACCCGTTCTGTTGCGGTGTTTCCCTCACTGTGAAGTGTCTTTATATGCCCTCATCACGACATAGCTTAAGGAAAGGATCTGACCTATATTCCCCTCCATTATCTGAACGGAGGACCTTGATTTTCCTTCCCGTACTTCTCTCTAAATTCTTCTTCCACTTCACAAATAATTCTAGGACTTCCCCTTTGTGCTTCATGGTATATACCCAACATCGCTTAGAATAATCATCAATGAAAGTCACAAAGTAGTGGTTACCTCCAATTGATGCAGTCTTGGTAGGTCCCCAAACATCAGTGTGAACATAATCAAGAATCCCCTTGGTGCAATGAGTTGCTGTGCCGAATTTCATCTTGGTCTTCTTTCCGATGATGCAATGTTCACAAAATTCTAGCTTGTAGGTTTCGGCACCTTTCAATAATCCTTGTGTTGCAAGAGCTTGCAAAGACTTTTCACCTGTGTGTTCCAGCCTCATATGCCATAGCCTGGTTGAGTCTTCATCTGAATCAGTAGAAGTAGCCACTTGCCCTGTAACAGTACTACCCTTCAAGTAGTAAAGATTGTTCTGACGAACGGCCTTAAGCACCACCATCGAGCCTTTGGTCATCTTGAGGACTCCATCCTTTATCGATACCAAAAGACCCAATGTCTCCAAAGCTCCAACAGAGATAAGGTTTCTCTTTAGTTGAGGTACAAACCTCACTTCCTTCAGTTCTCGTATCATCCCATCGAACATCTTGATTTGGATTGTTCCTACACCTTCCATGGTACATGGATGATCGTCGCCCATAACAACTGAACATCCCTCTAGCTTCTCAAAGCTAGAAAACCAATCCCTATTCGGGCACACATGGTATGTAGCACCAGTATCTAATATCCACCCATTATCTCCTGAGTAGCCAGTGATAGGAGTAGTGACAGAGAACGAGAATACCAGTGAGTCCGAGTCTGATCCACCTGCCTGTGAAGTACAGACTTGAGTACTGACCACCTTTGCAAGGTTTGCCTCAGTGTTTGACTCCTTCTTCCCTTTGGCCTTTGGACAGTCAACTTTCCAGTGCCCTAATTCTTTGCAGAAGGCACACTGATTCTTCTTCAGATCTCTAAAACCTGGCCTGGACTTCGATCTCCCACGATCACCTTTGCCCTTCCTGTATGAACCTCTGCCTCTTACTGCAAATGCCTCTGCTGATGTGCTTTCCTGAGAAGACTATCTATCTTGCCTCCTTGTCTCATAGTTAACAAGAACAGACGACACTTCATGATAGTTAAGGGATTGTCTACCATTGATGAATGTTAAAGTAAAAGTCTCATACTCCTCCGTAGGAAGAGAGTTCAAGAGAATTGCCGCTTTATCTTCTTCATTGACCTCCACATCCACATTAACTAAATCTGTAAGAAGATTTATGTAGCGATTCAAGTGTTCATTGACGGAGCATCCTTTCTTCATCTGAAAACCATAAAGCTTACTTTCAGCTGTAGTCTGAATTCAATGCTTTTGGTCAGATACTCTCTCTAGGATCTCCCACAACTGCCTCACAGATGTTTCGTGCAACACAAGGTACTTGATATCTTGTATCAGACATGACCTGATTAAGCCACACGCTGATCGGTTCATCTTATCCCAATCTTCTTCAGTGGTTGAGTTTTTCTTCTTCTCTAATCGTAGAGTGTCTTCGAGATTTGATGCCGCCAGTGCATCTATCACCTCGCACCTCCACATACCAAAATTGTTCGTACCATTGAATTTCACCACATCAATTCTCGGATGTGAATTCATGGATCTCACCGATGTACTTTCTTCAGCCATCTCTTTGACTAGATCCTCAAAGCAATGCGGAAACAAACGAAGTTAGATAAAATAAATTCGATAAAGATGGAATCTTTACCTCCTCGCGAAACCCTATAAGAGTTTCTGAACAAATCTACTCTCTCGAATTGATTCCTTGAGCACTTCACGCGCTGTTTTGAGATCGACACACGATCCCATAAACAGTCCCAACGCTGATCCGAGATCGACACACGATCTCCACCAACCAGCAACTGATGCCCTTGGATCACCAGATGATCTCACGACGAACCTGGGATGCTCTGATACCAATTGTTGTGCGCAGATCAATAATCTCTTGAGGAACCCTTAAGCCACAGATGCATTAGAGAAGAACTACCAACAGCAAGAACAATAAAAACAATGGAAGAAAACCAAACACAAGAGTTAACGAGGTTTGACAAATTTGCCTACGTCCTCGAGGCAAGGAAGAGAGATTTCTTTATTGATTCAATAATCAATACAATTGCAAGCATACATTAGAAGAGGACTCTGCCCCTCTATTTATATCCAAGGAACTCTAGAAGAATCGGATTCTGAATTGGACTCATTTTCAATTCAGAACAACTTTTCGAATTCAGCCCAGATTCGTCTGTGGGTCGACCGGCCGGTTAACCGACCCAAGTCCCGGTCGACCGCGCCGGTCGACCGTGCCCAACTGAGAGTTAGGCCATGTCAGTCGGTCGACTGGGCAATCGACCGGATCCTTCTGCGGTCGACCGGGCGGTCGACCGGCGGCTGCTGCTGCTACTGCTGCTGTTCTTCTTTGCCTTGGCTTCCTTCGTTGACTTTCTCGACTTCCTCTCTCTTCCTACAGATTGAAGTAAGAGGGAGGCAATAGTAGTTGAACGAGGTGAGAGAGCGACTGGACTACTTATATAGAGGAGACAAATCGAGTCTTATTCTCAATAGGAAACTTAACACTCTTCAAGATACTATAGTGAAACTACATGAGCGATCTTGTCACTATCTACACACCTACACAAAACTAATTGAACACCAAAACTCACGCAAAACTAATTGTACACCAAAGAAAAGAGTTGATGGCTTGAAGCAAGAGGGAGGCAATATTAGTTGAACGAGGTAAGAGCGACTGGACTACTTATATAGAGGAGGCAAACCGAGTCTTATTCTCAATAAGAAACTTAACACCTCTTCAAGATACTATAGTGGAACTACATGAGCGATCTTGTCACTATCTACAAACCTACACAAAACTAATTGAACACCAAAACTCACGCAAAACTAATTGTACACCAAAAAAAAGAGTTGATGACTTCACCGAGTCTTATTCTCAATAAGAAACTTAACACCTCTTCAATCTCTTCCTGAACTGAAATCTAACGGCTCAGAAAATGTGCTAATCTAGTTCGACTTTGACTAGGACTAGGGCCAACCCCTTGTGCTCGTTATGGTTGCAGATCAGGTTCAAACTCGGGTCTGGCTCCAGCTCGAGTCAAGCCCCACAGTCCAAAAAATTTCCAATAGATTTTATATTTTTATGGTAAAGAAAGAAAAAAAGATGATAGAGATATATTTAGTACCACTATCAGGTACCGATAGTCATATATCATAATTTATAATTAAGGGTTTTTTAAAAAAAAATCCTCAAAAAATAATTAACTCTAAAATCGACCTCCACCAAATTAATTCTAAAAATCGACCTCGAACGCGTTAGGTCGTTTGCGGGGCGAAGTGGTTCGCCCCGCCAACGTGGTGGGGGGTTATTTTTTGCTTTATCTAGGGTTGTCAATCCCGGACGAACTTATATTTTTTCTATGTATTTCTTCTTTCAGGGTTAACAATTTCAGACGAGAGAAAATTATTTTTTCTTTTAAATATTGGCTCTCCGGGATTGGCAACCCCGGACAAGTAAAAAAAACTATTTTTTTTTTGCTTGTCTAGGGTTGGCAACCTCGGATAAGGCCGAAATTAAAAAAATAATATTTTCTTCAAATCCTTCTCACCTTTCCCCTCTCCCCTCCTCTAAGGTACCCACCGGGTACACCGCCACCCCCGGGGCCGCCGGCAACGAGGCTGACGATGATGAGGTGAGCGGCGGCCACGACAAGCAGCAGCTGCGACGGTGAAGAGCCGTCACAACCACTGGCCTACTTGCCGTGCAACCCGACGGTGGTGGCGACAGCAACAACTTTGTTGCTGCTATCGGCCTGCCATGGCCATTGTCGGCCTCGTCGGAGACAGCGTGCCCAGTGGGTGCCTCAGAGGAGGAGGGAGAGAGAGAGGAGAAGGGAGAGGGATTTGAAAATTATTATTTTTATTTTTTCTCTGGTCCAGGGTTGGCAACCCCGGACGAGCGAAAAATTAAAAAAATAAATTTAGCTCATCCGGGGTTGGTAACCCCAGACGAACCCAAAAACAACTTGAAGCCATGCGGGTGCCTCACTGGCGGGGCCAACCGCATCACCGCTGACGTGGCATGTCAGAGGTCGGGTTTTTGGAACTAATTAGTGGAGAGGTTTTGAAATTAATTATTTTTTGAGGGCTCTTTATGAAAAAAAAGCCCTATAATTAATTTTCTCTCTCTTTATTTTGTTTTTCTCCAACTTGCATCTCACGGGCCCAATCCCGTGTCTCACAGGTCCGAGTCGGACTGAGTTGGCTGCGGGCTTGCGTTCAGAGTATGAAATTCAAACCTACAAAGATTAAAAGAAAAAGAGAAAGAAAAATAAAACCCTAACCCTAATTTCCGGGCCAATTCCTGCTCTTCCCCAAACCTACGCCATCCGCCTCTTTCTCTCTCTAATTCCCTTTCGGCTCCTGCTCGCTTTCTCTTGCCCCAACCCTAACCCTAACCCTAATTTGAAGATGGCGCCTATATTTCTCCTCTCTGTCATCTGATTCGACTCGTAAGTTTGAAACCGGAGCTTCTATTTTATTTATTTTTGTTTGATTTTTTGAGTATAATTGCCAAAGCCTGCTATCTCACGGAATCACAACATGGCTAGAGATCGGGCGACATTTCTATTCGAAATTCAAATTTTTTACGTGAAATTATGCTAGTTTTGTCTCATAACGAGATGAAAGAGATCAACTTTTACTGAATTTGCCACAAATCGAAAAGTTATAAATTCAAAATGGTTAGATTGCGGAGGTCTGCAAATTTTATGGAAAATCCAAGAGGACAACTTTATTCAACCAAAAGAATTAAAGGAAGAAAGCAACGCAAAAACGTGTAAGTAACATCCTTAATTGAACCAAAGAACATAATCCAGTCCAAAGAAACCTAATTTTGTTAACAAATTCATGTTTTTTAGATTATATATTCAAATTCACCTGGTAATGCATGCATTTCTTCTTATATCAGTTTGATTTGATTTCTTGCATTTGTTTGGGGGTTGTTTGTTGATACAGGTTGCTAGGTCTACACACCTTTAGCTTCCTCTAGAGGGGTCTCAGGTCTTTTTTCAATGGGTGCTCCCAAGCAGAAATGGACGGCGGAAGAGGAATCCGCACTCAAAGCTGGAATTAGAAAACATGGCGCTGGTAAATGGCGCACTATATTGAAAGACCCAGAATTTAGTGGCATCTTGCGTTTGCGGTCGAATGTTGATCTTAAGGTATGGGTGCAGTTGCCTGTCTTACTCTGTTGAACAATCTTAGACTGGTGGTTAGGAACAACACCTTCATGTTGCTGGTTCCAAAGGAAAGCATTTTTAGTTTCTGTCTACCAGAACTGTGTCGGTGCTCAAATATGTAAATTTATTTGCGTGGAAACTTTAGTTGCTTATGACAAATGCTATAATTTTAGGTACCATTGCTTGAACTGATATCTTTTGCACTTCTGGATTTCAACAGGATAAATGGCGGAACATGAGTGTGGTATTGAACGGATGGGGATCTCGAGACAAGGCTAGGATAGCCTTGAAAAAGAGCCGACATACTCCTAGGCATGATGAGAATCCAATGGCCCTTAGTACTGTCATTGCAGATTTCTCTGATGGGATTGTTGATGCCAAACCCCTTGCGATGTCAGCTGATGCAATTCAGATGGCTGCTTCAACTCCAAAGGGATCGGTGGCAAAGTAAGTATCTCAATTACGTTAAATCATATGATTGCTTTGGATTAGTCTTTTGGCAATTTTTTGTCATATGCTCTTTCATTTATCATCTGCGTTAATTATATATTATGTAGACGTACATTTTTCTGCTCTTTTCTACTCGCTGTTTTTGTGCCTTCTTTGGAGTCTGTAACCATTTATGAAAGTTATATTGAAGCATATTCCCCTCTGTAGTAACCATTTGTTTTTGCGGGAAAAAGCTGTGAAAGTTGATTAGTTAAACAGGTCAAATAGGAGAACGTAAGGTGCATTTGTCATGCTATAGAAAACCTCAAGTATCTGGTCAAAATATTTATATGAGGTCACTGGAAGCTTAAAGGGGGAAAAAGGGTTAGAATAAACAATATATGATTTTGTGGCCTGAAAAATGTAGAGTTCTTTTATGTTGCTAGGGTATGAAGGCTTCCTGTGAGTTTGGTGCGAAAAATTGAAGATTAAACTTGCTATTCATTATCTTCTACTATGATTTGGCATTTTAATGAGTTAGAAGGATTATAAGAGAGTGGCGAGTGAAGTAAGAGTAATGAAAGAGGTAAGGAGGGGTGAGGAGGGAGAAGTCACAAGAAGAAAAATGAGAACCAATAATAGTGGACATGGGAGAGAATGCAAAGCGATTACTTGGAAGAAAATGAGGACTCACTAACTTATTTATATGCCACTTTGCTGTTGCACCGTTTCTGTTCTTTCCTCATGTGCTGACATTCACATCAGAATAGGAAAGATAGACTTGATGAAATCTAGTTATTAATCGAATAAGATTTGGCTATAAATGGGCATACTGATACAGTTTAGACTCAAAACAAAGCACATATCTCTTTCCTACTATACTTGAACCATTAGATTTCAGTCATCATAATATCTTGAAAAGAACCTCTCTCATTTCATAGGATGAATTACTTTCTCATTTCATAGGATGAATTATGAAAATATTGATGAAAATGGGCAGTGCGAATTCAGTTTCTTTTAGGCTTGGTCATACATCTGGTGGATTGCAGTTTATTTTCGGGACAATTGTAGTTGGTTTGTGGACAAACCTGCTTGTTAGCCTCTATTGACCTTTATGGCCTACTTTTTCCTCCTTTGCCTTATTGGTGCTCTTCTCATTTTAACCTGCTATTACGACTCAGAGTGTAAACGTAAATACTTCAACCTAGTAAAAAAAGGTGACTGAAAACTGTCACATGTTACTAGGTCATCAACAAGGACACGATATGTGATTTATTTTTTTATATGATTAATGTTCTTTTCTTTAACCCAAATGTCCCAATAAGTTTTTTTTTGGCACCAGTCAACAGTGACAAAACTACAATGCACATTATTTAAGTGGTTTTTAGGAGGATAATTATATCCAAATTACTAATTATTTTCAATTCCAATTTAAGTACATCTTTTTATCTGCATAAAATCTACGGACTTCTGGGTGGTTCTTTGCTCTTACTTCTCAAATGGTGCTGTCTTACAGGCTTGAAGTTACAATAATGCTGATGTTAAATTTTAGCATCTAGGATCCTTTATCTTTATGGAGCTTTTACTGTAGTTTTGATTTCTTTATTGTATTTCTTTTTATTATGCAGGCTAGAGAATCTTGTTATTGAAGCCATAACTAATTTGAAGGAGCCCACTGGGTCAAATAAAACGGCTATTTTCATGTATATAGCGGTGAGAGTTGGTTCCTTGTGCAAACTCCTATAGTAGGTTTATTTATATTGACTTTTATGTCACCATGTATTTATGTTCCTTTTTTTTGGCATTGCTGATGGGTAAGGGATTTCTGTTTGTCATTTCTTCAAGAGGCATCTTTGACATTTTACAACCAATATCTTTTATCCATGCTTTTAGTTGCGCCCAGTTGCAGGGATCTGGGCTGATGTCCAATTAACGTAATTTAAGGCTCCAAATTGGGACCCAGCAATAGTGAACGTCATTTTGAATACTAAAATTTTCTATGTGCTTTTGTGGCTTTTGGTTGAAAGATTTAAACTTTCAGTGTTCTCGCTTCATGTGTGCTTGCTTTGGCTATTATTTAACCCCATATTAGTTATCCATGTCCTTCATCTCTTGCTAGACGATGTGTTTCAAGCACTGAATACCCCCTCATCTTAGTCATGTAGAAGAGAACATGTTGAACAAATTGACCTCTTAACTTTATCGAATCATATACTGTGTTTTCACTAATGGAGATGAGATTACTTGTATGCTTTATGGGCATTTGCATCAAGAACTTCTTTTTCTTTTTGAGGAAGCAAATTTAGATCAGAGAACTGAAATCTGCAGAAATGGTAATTCTACTCAAATAATTCTGTCATACATTGTTTTTTTCAGCGTAAGATATCAAATTTGCACATTTGCTTGTGATTATTTCTCGGTAAAATCACATGGCCTTTTTTCCTTCCTATTTCTGATGTGTCGTTTGTTTTTTTTAATTGCTTAGATTAATAGTATCTATGGAGTATTATGTTTTCTACGGTACTGCTTTGTGGTCTGGTCAGATCTTAATTCTTTTTTTTCCCTTCAAAATTTGATTCATGCAGGAGCAATACGACATACCTGAGGATTTCAAGGGAGTGCTGTCTAATAAATTGAAAAGGATGACTGAAACAGGGAAACTAATTAAGGTAATATATCCTCTGATGTTACACTGCAATTTATGCAAATGTTATAATTATTTGCTGCCTGATGACATAGTATTAGAAAAAATAAAGCTATTGAAGACTTGCAGATGTCTTAGTTTTACCTTGTTAAAACTTTGCAGATTTGCTGGTCTGAGTTTACATCTGATTGGGATGTATTGTTTGGTGAAATGGTTCTTCCAGTTAAAATAAATAAGGTGTATGAATTGACTTTAGATGGTTCAGTTGTAATAATAGTTTCTCTTTATGGCTGATTGTCATCTCTCTCTCTCTCTCTTTCTCTCTCTCTCTCTCTCATGGAAAAAACCCTGGAGTCATACATCATGAACATTTTGAGGGAGGAGGAAAACCATAAAGGAGAAGGGAGACTACACAGTTGGATCTGTAAAGAAAGCTCCTATGAAGGGAGAAAGAAATCCAATAAATGGGAGAATTATTGCCTTATAAATCCTAATTGGTCCTGCTATTAACAACACATAGAGCACAGGAAGCCTGACTTGCATTTTTTTTATTTGCAAATCTCCTTGCCTGCAACGGATGGTGAGATTGAGTCACAAACCTTGTACGCGGGGGGTGGGGGTGTCATACTGAAGCTCACTTAGTTCTTTTTGTGTATTAAATACGTATTTGGTGGTGTACATGCAATGCAGGGCCAATTGATCTAGATTTTTGATACTACATAATATTAGAGTTTTAATAGCATATAATATTGGACAGGATTCTTATGTCTTTTTAGTTTCCTTTTTCTTAATCCAATTGTTAACCATAATCTATTATTTATGGAGTTGAGTCAGGTGATACAATAAAATGTTTTAGATACACCTTATTTCTCATGTAACTCATCACTTTTATCTTTTTATGAATTATGATACCTTAGAAACTAAATGAACAATTAACCACTGTTTAGATCCTGACCTTGTTAATTGTGAGTAAAAAAAATGGTTTCAAATATCGTTCGATTCCGATATATATCGACAATAAAACTGTAATTTCTGGTAGTTTCACTGTTGTTTTTTAGCAGCTTTTGTTGTTGCTGGAACTATGTGGTATATCGAGCAGCCTATTCTCTGTCTTTATCTTATTTTAAGAAATTTCTAGTTAGCGCTCCTTCGTGGGAAAAGAATGAGACGAGAGCGGATATTCATATTCCTCCAATGTCGGCTTGTGATACCTTCCCCACTTCCCACCCGGTGACAATCACGCGCATCTCAAAATTGGAAGGTCATCAATAGCAAAAACGACAAAAGAGCCTTTAAAATCCAACTTTTCTCCACAGAAAGAGGCTTTAAATCAAAGGCGAGACCATCCCCCTTCCTATATTTCTGCATTTCATTTTCTATTTGGCCCGCCTTGGATCCAACAAGTACTTGCTGCAGAGGGGGCCCCACGACGCACCCGGAACACCCCCTTCTTATTCTGTAAAGCCGACCTCTTTTTCGCTAGTGCTGATGCAGTGCGCGTGTAGATAAAGAAAGCAAAATCCCAGTGATGGGAAGTGGAGGCCTGTGCCTTTTGACGGCCTAAACTCCTCAATTTGTCAGCCATGGGGAACTATTACCTTTATGTCTGAGGCTGGGGGAGGGGAAAGCTTGGGCCTACCTATCTCGATAGGACCCCATAAAGGGAGCAGTTGAGAGGTTCCAGCCGAGCCGAAGGGCAACACTTCTGTACGTGATCGTAGTATGTCACGCCGTCTTCATCCTTGCAGTATCGAAGATTACTTATGCATTATGTTCCTGTTCACTGATAAGGTTTCCTCTCCAGCAGCGACACCCTAGCCTTCGCCACGATCCTGCCATTTACGTTTAGCCTTCAACGCAATCTCAAAAGTGATTGATGAAAGCCCCAGTATTATATCGGAATTTGAGGTATCGAATACGATATTAACCCTAATATCAGTCGATATTGCTGATATGGTCGATATAGCTGATATTGACGATATTTATACTAAAGACCCATTTACCAATTTTGATACTTGGTACCGAAATTTTAATCCATGGAGTAAACTATATCGAAATTTGATGTGTCTAAGTTTGTGATTTTTGCAAGCACTATTACTAAGGCCTTGTTTGGATAGATATGAATAAAATCATTTGAATTTCATTTAGAAAGAAAATCCCATGGATTGCACCTGTGTTTCGTTGGATAATAATCCTTGAGATTCCTATTCAAATGGTTGTTTGGATACCTAACAAAAGGATCTCTGTAATATGTCTTTTTTTAATTATTCATTTAAATAATGGGGTTTTAGCATATATCAGGGTATATGTGCCTACAGTTTCTATATATATATATATATATATATATATATATATATATATATATATATATATATATATATATATATATATATATATATATAATGTCTGAAACTTTTTTCCTACAAATCTTTGATCATAAAAAAATATATATGAGGAAATAGGTATGTAGACTAGCTATATATATAGATAGATTGATGTTACTCATGCCATAAGCACTTGTGTGAGACAATGTAAGTCAAAGAAATGCCTTGCTGGTACTTATGATTTGAATGCTAGCTTCGTTAGATCGTTTTAATTAATGACGGCTCATGAGATTTCTGTAGTTAAGTTTCATTGCAAGTGTGAAGCAAAGAACAAGGGATGGAAAAATGGGTGTGGGGCTCTGCAAGAAGGAAAAGATGGGTGTGGGGTCAACCTCTAAATTCTTAGGAAAATAAACTGAGCTCAGACCTCATTTCATTTTGAGGATCGGGGGGAATCTAGTGGTAGAAATCCTTAGGGTTCAGGTTAAAATTTAATTTTCCAGTCAAACAACACTACCCTCAGGATTTGATCTCGATCAAAATCCATAGGATTGTCCCCATTGAAACAAGGTCTAAGGACCCGTTTGGGCATTTCTTGACACAAAACTCAATGAATTTTCAGAAGTTGACATGAAGTCATTTTGGCCATGGTCCCACTTCTGCAACTCAAGCCTATTTTCAACCCACTTTACTAACTAGTCTTTTTTTCTACAAAATGGTGAATCTCGTATGAGCTCTGCATCTCTAGTACAATATATTGAGATGAACAGTCCGGAAGCCTAGTTCTCAGCAGATTTAAAATATACCTGCGGTTTTAATAGCTGCTACAATCTCACCAGAGCTGAAATACTCGAGGCAGTCTCAAATTGCAAAATGGCCCTTCCCCCCTTTCTCAATGAAGAATTTGTTAGATTGTGCTAGAACAACTGAAAAAATCAGGCTTGGTATTTTGGCCTCTAAGCACGCGGATTGGGGCCTTGTGGGGGAGATGAGGAAAGTTTTCCTTTGATTATGCCTCTGGAAACACTTTGAATAGGTATGGTTGGCCTTGGTGCTCCAGGTGAGTGAACATTTCCTATGGTTAAGCCTCTGGAAAAGACTTGGCGTCGCTAGGGAAAAAAAGGGATTGTACCCACGTAAAGGGGGATCGAAGTGAAGACATCATGCTAGCTCCATGCCATGCTTGGTGAGAACTGGAGGCGGCTAACATATTCATG
Source organism: Agave tequilana (assembly GCA_038442645.1). Lineage (NCBI taxonomy): Eukaryota > Viridiplantae > Streptophyta > Magnoliopsida > Asparagales > Asparagaceae > Agave > Agave tequilana. The sequence continues at coordinate 49,945 of JAVJIF010005838.1, read as the reverse complement.
TCAAAAGGTTCGCTAGTTCCACAACACAACATATGATGCCCCCCATGAAGGGACCTGGTCATGCTGGTCACTGGTGGGGCATTTTCTTTTCTTTTCTTTTCTTTTAAAGCAAGTTGCTTTCTTATGGCCTTTGTGCTATGTTTTAGTTTTTGTCCATTGGTTTTCATGGGTTTTCATCCATGCATGCATGTAGGACTCTAAATAATACAATTTTTTCTTAGAAAAACTTATTGTATTATTTCTTACGTATTCTATTATTTCTGGTTTTAAACACTTTTTTCTTCTTAATTTTCTATTATTTTTTGGGTTTAATATCATCATTCGCTGAATCCAATCAGGCGTTGAAATATTTATTTTGATAGAGATTCACTACGTGGGTAAACTGCATTTATTCCAAAGCTATAGAACATAAACCTACCCAAAAAAAAATTTCACTTTACAGAGTAAAGTTTTGGTTTTATCAACTATGGAATACCTTTACTGGTTTTCTGGAAGTCACTATCGAAGCTTGTATCCTCTATTTCCTGCGCAAAACTTTGTCGTATAATGCTTGCTTAAAAAACCTGGCTGCTTATGGTCCTTTGGAAGAGTTTCCTTTTTGATGATAGAATTATATTTTTAAAAACACAACATAAATGACATTAGGAAGCATTTTTAAGACGAACTTGTGAAGTAATGCGAAGAACGAGGGTGCAATTACTAGTAATGGATCTCAAAATTTTGCGAGCTAGTCACTATTTTAGTGAGTCTTTATCGTCTAGTGTGGTTTTACTTGGTTACTTGCTTCTTGATCAAACAAGTGGTGTTACTGAAAAGGTATCTTTCCTCGTGTCTGTATAGAGGGAATGAAGAAGTGAAGTGGGTCGGATGAAAGTGTGCTTTTGAAAAAAATAATCTTGTATGTATGTTCCACATTTGTATCCAACACAAAGCTTATTGTTGACACGTGATCCTTTAATATTTAGCTTCTGCCAATTTCTTTCTTTTAGGCTTTTCCTGCTAGCCGGTTCATTCAATTTTGTCTATCGTACAATAAACAATTTAATGGAAAAACAATTAATCATCAATGGATAATAGTTTAGAACATTTCGTGCTTTATTGAATTGTGCTGGCCTCACTGCTCCAGGCCCTTCCATATATCTTCCTTGGTAAGGGAACCACCGAAGCAAGGGAAATTGGGACTTTATGACTTTGAAGGGGCACTCCTTTACTTTCACTAAGAAATACCTATTATTGATTCCCCTTAAGATCGAAGGAAGACTAGCAATGACAAAGATCTGTAAATTCGTAGTAGACAGGCCTACTTGGAAGCAAGCCCAACTGAATTTGAGTAGTCAGTTTCATGGCCATTTCTTTTGTTTGTGGTCATTTCTCTTGTATTGATCTTGGTTACATAAGGTATACTGATTTGTTCCAAACTTCACTCGGCTTTATAGCCAGGATTTGATAGAACTGAATTTTTCCTGATACTCACATGTCTGTTTGAAATTAAAAAACACAAGGAAACAAGAACTTTACTATTTCACATGTCCCATCTCATAAGGAAAACCCTATTTAAGTCCAAAAGATATGGGTTTTAGTTGAAGTCTCTCACCCGATTGGCTTCTCAAGGAGTACAAAAGTCTTTGCTTGGAGTTATGACTAGAGCACTCAAAACCACCAAGCCTAACAACCCTTTTAGAGGGAATTGTTTTTAAGCCGATAAAGGCACTAGACTAAAAGACTAACTTGACAAAGGCATTGAGTGCCTCTTGCTGATGTATATGGATGTAATTATTGAAAAATTGGGCATCTTCTGTTTGTGAGTTGGTCCACCACGATCAAGACCCATGCTCCTTTTTGACCAGGCAAAATTTATGGAGAAACTCTCCCATGGTCTCTGTGGCAGTGAGTATGATTTGAAGAGCCCTAGGAATATGTCTTGCTCTACATTAGAATAGATAAGTGACATTTCCCAGTGGGAGCGGTGGTAGGTGCAAGGTGTAGTGCAATTTCTTATCCCTCGTTAGGTGAGCCTAGTCTCTCAAAATTTGTAGAGCTTTGGGAATCCACTCTCCTGTACGTTGTCGTCCTAGGTCTTAAAAGAGATAAAAGCGAAAGATGGATCTTTAGATCCTTTATGGATTTCAAGATTGAGCTCTCCCCAAGTGTGACCACAAGGGGGGAGTTCCCTTGCATTTTTCCCTTAGCAACTACCTTTCATGGTTTTCATGTTATTAGAGGTAATCTTTCTTGATCATATATGTATCGCCACTCTCTTGTGGTTGAGACATAAAATGAAAGGTAACTAAGAGAGAAAAGATAAAAGTCGAGAAAGGAAGATCTATTTATTGCAAGCAATGTGTGGTTTTGCTAACGATAAATGTCACTGAAGGGTTTGTTGATATAGAAGGCTCTAACATTGGTTGGAGCTAGTACATGTTTGGCACCCCTTCCTTAGGATACTCCACTCATATATCATATGAAAAATAAACCTTCATTAGGTCGTTTATCCTATGGGAGCCTTGTCAGGGTACCAAAAAATTGAACTACATGGTATAATCTACTTGAGTTTCTTAAAATGTTGTTGAATACTATGTAGCATGAACACTCCTATCATGAAGCCGTGCAGTGTCCGAAACGTGTCCAACGCGTGTATTTTAAAGAATTTATTACGTGTCCGCATGTCGTGTCCATTTCAATGTTGCCATGTCTGTGCAACGTAGGTTGAATATGCAATTGCCACATGCTGAAAAAAAGATTAGCAATAGCATCACATGTATTCCTACAGGGAACACAGTGTGCCATTTTTGAAAAAGGCTGAAAAGCAATCCTAGACAAAACCTTTCCACGCAGTAATTGGAAACCCCCACCCCACCCCACCCCAAGAGTCGCCAACTATTGTTTACATATCTTAGAAATTGTGGCATGGCTGAAATAAAGCCTCCTTGCCCCTTCCGACGAAATTCTATACTAAAGAAAGAGCACACTTGACTTTCTTAGATGCTTCCTTGGTCGTGTAGAATATAGATTGGCATGTTTCATTCAAGTCATCTGACAAGAAGTTTGATATGGTGACTTGGACACTGAATAGAATCTATATTTCTTGTGTTGCTCATTTTCCAAAAGAAGAGCTCAAAGTGATTTCCCCTATTTCCCCGAGAAGTCAATAGTCCCACACTGTTAGGATTAGGTTGCAGACCTTTTCTCTCAGGTCGAGAGTGGAACTCTTAGTTTTGTCCCTCAGTGTTTTCGACTGAAGCTCTCTAAGGGTTTTCCTAATATACTCTCTAAGCATTCAATGTCACTGAAAAATAAACAAGGGTGAACTTTGGGCTTACCAGCTTGACGTGCCTACTGACCATGGTTCAAAGACTCGGCCGAGTCGGAGCCGAGTCGTATCCGTCTCGGCCCACTCCGAGACGAGTCCGAGTCACGAGTCGGTCGACTTAACTCAGAGGAGACTGACTTGGCCGAGAATCAGAATTGACTCGGTCGATTCGACATTATGATGATAATTTTGTGCCTCATCGCAATTCAATATGAAAATAACTAAATTAGCATGTATTTATGAATGTAGTTTGTTCAATATACTATATTGTGCATGTATTTTGATATGCTTCTACCGACGACGCGTGTATTTATACTTTCGCTTTATATTTAATGTGCTAGGTGATATATTTTGGACATGTGATACATGAATATGGATGTCTACATTTTTTTTAAGATTTATCGTGATCTTTTCAGAATTTTTTAGCTTTCTATGTAGCATTTTCTCGTATCACCCGATACCGATCCGAGTCACCGAGACCGATCCGTCTCATCGCCCGCCTAGTCGGCGGCCGAGACCGCGACTGTGAACCATGCTACTGACCAAGACATGATTAAAGCTACACATAGGCTCTAAAGTACTCTCGCTCTCCAACCTTGTCTAAAACACTTTCAAAGGTCCAAATGACAAAGCTTCTGAAGGACTAAGTACGCAAGTTTGATATTCGTTGTCTATCTAGTCACTCTCATCCTACATACGAATAAGAATGAAATTTTGATATCTTGTCACTATCATCCTGCACGTACAAGAGAAAGAGTGATGTGATCTCTTTGTGTACAAACGAGTGTGTGCTCTCTTTGCCTGGAAACCTCACTGATAGGAAAGTTGAAGCGGTTCGAAGTCAGCAGCTTCATTTCAAATAATTAGGATTGTTTGTAGAGGAATTAGTCTAACAAATCAGAACCTGATATTTAAGTTTGTTTAATTTTCACGTGGAGATCCCTTAAATAAGGATAAGATAGTTCAGAAACATTGCATCATAGCCTAGCAAGGTTTTGAACTGATCTGCATGCTTGCAACATTTAGTAGTTTCTACTACTATGCAGAAAAGAAGCAAAGAGTCATGAATTATTAACAGACTGGATCCTCCTTCCATCTTGTCTAATAAAAGAGTATTTTTCTTGTATTGTTCCAGCCAGTTTGAGATACTAAATGGCATTTGTACTTCTTCTTCTTCTTCTTCTTCTCTCTCTCTTTTTTTTACAGGTGAAGCGTAAATATAGAATAGCACCTAGTTCAGCCTTCTCAGAAGGAAGAAAGTCCAAGGTTCTGCTCCTTGAAGGGAAGCCGAGGGAACCTTCTAGAGTGGGTAGAGATGAGATCAAGCATATTAGCAAATCCCAAATTGATGCTTACTTAGCACGGATGAGAAGTATGACTCCACAAGAGGCTGCAGCAGCTGCTGCTCAGGCCGTTGCAGAGGCAGAAGTAGCGATGGCTGAAGCTGAAGAAGCAACAAGGCAGGCAGAGGCTGCAGAAGCTGATGCTGAGGCAGCCAAGGCTTTTGCTGAGGCAGCATCTTTGACACTGAAAAACAGAAATGCAGCTAAGATGGTAGTGCTTTCGTTCAATATTTTTTAATTTAATTCAGTACTTATATACTTTTCATTCGTTCAATGTTTTAAATTTAATTCATTACTTATATACTTTTCATGCCCTTATTTTTGAGTAATGAATCCCATCATTTCATGATATGTTTCAAATATTTGGTGCTTAATTTGTCTAATTCTATGATGGCCCTGGTCATCTATGGAGCTCCTCGTTTTGTTTGTTTGAGCACAGACAACATTGTTCTTCTTACCTTGCATGTTCAATCTCACTTCCTATTTTCTGAATCATTCATTTTGATATAAACTCTATAGTTAGGCTTGGACTCTGCTCGATGACCATCCAATTGTTTAAAGAACATGGTAAAAATAGAGCTGGCCTTTTAGTAAACCCTCACTTAACCAAGATTGGTATTTTGAAAATTTATCCATATTCGGAAGTCCTAACTGGTTTCTAATAAATTATTTAATGAATATGACAAACTTTAAAAATATTGGTGGCCTCCCAATAAATTTCCTTGCTTATGGTGATTCTAGTTCTTGAGATTTTATCCTCATGACATTTCATTTGTTTTCTTTTGGGCATTAGACATTCTAAGCCTCAGATTTTTCAATCTCTCTCTCTCTCTCTCTCTCTCTCTTCTCTCTCTCTCTCTCTCTCTCTCTCTCTCTCTCTCTCTCTCACACACACACACACACACACACACACAATGATTTAACTGTTGTAATATTTCATTCTTTTTTTTTTGGACATTAGATTCTCAGATTTTTCAATCTAGGTGTCTCTCTATTTGGAATGCAAATACTATCTCAATTTTAAAAATGGACAACACTAAAGGAAAATCTACATTGCTAGATGTAATCTAATACCCTTTAACTATCTAGAAACTAAATTTCAAGTACTTTTGGCATGTTTTACTCTTGAATTAAGTGTTGACAAAATCAATGTTTTAAATTCCATGTAAAATTGATTAATTCCCCCCCCCCCCCCCAGTAGGTGGGTGGGTGTGTGACCCACTGCGCGCGCGGGGGGGAGGGGGGGTATTTTCCAATCTCTCTCTCTCTCTCTCTCTCTCTCTCTCTCTCTCTCTCTCACGCGCGCGCGCGCGCGCGCACACACACGAGGGATGGAGGGAGCAGACAAAACACACACACACACGGAGACTCTGAGAATGCTGTAGTCATGATTACATGCACATGATGCGTTGTGTATGAAATTGCATTCTTAATTTTGCATGATGTACTAATATATTCTTGTGCTTGAATATGTGTGCAGTGGGCAGGAATTACCATGTGAGTGTTCTGATCGAGTTCAATCATGTACCATCCAGTTGGAGATTCCGAAGAGGTATTGATTGCAAGTGTTGTAGAAAGACCTCTGTTATCCATATTGTTTTCTTATCCAACCTCTTGAATTACCTTAAGCATTACCTTGAGATATACAGGTCAATGACAGTTCTCTTCATGCTGGGTCTCTCTTTTGTGTTCTAATAATTTGGTTAATATTTTGTTTCTCTAAATTAGTTTTTAACTCCTGGGCTCTAGCTTTTGTTTGTCACGTTTTAGAACCAACACACACTACTTTTACTTGTCACAGAGAGATGAAAACAAGATGGCTAAAATGCTAATAGACTTCTGGTATTGAGACTATTAAAAAAAAATAAAGGAAGGAAAAAAAAAAGAAAGAAAGCCAAACCATATTTTACACTCTTAACGTGCGTGTCCAGTAGCTAGTATACTATGATTATTGATTATTAATGCTGTAGATCACTAATGATGTATTTTCGATGCATTTGTCCAGCATGTTTTTGGCCTCCAACATGCTTGTAGACAATTAGATTCAGGTGGGATGGTGTTTAATTTTCATGGTTTATAATATTGGGGACGTAGAGTTTATATGAAATTGTATTAATACAGTTTGTTATTATGAACCTTGAGGTTATATCATGCCTTATCCTAATTCCTTACACACACATAGATCCTTGTGTGTGTGTATGTGTGTGTGTGTTGATTGGCTACTTTGGGAAAGGTTTTGGAGCGGAATCCTTCCTATTTAAATTAGATGTTAGGAAAACTAAGTTCACGCTGCTCAAGTTCTCTTAAAAAATACAAGTGTTCCCATTTTTTTTCCATATGCATTAAGTGGATATAAAATGGACGGCTTGAGTAGCAAGTGTCTCAGTTTGACAATCTAAACTAATCAATCTAAAATATTTGAGACCTAACAAAAATTGCTTTGTACTGGTTTTTAAGAGTAGATCATTGATCAAATGGTTGGACAGAGAATTTATATACCAAAAGTTATAGCTCTAAAGAACATGCTTCTTTTGGTCATCCATTTGGTGCCTATGGTGTATAAAAGTATAAGAAAAGAGCACTTAAAAATATTTGATTTTTTGTTTTTAGCTCTTTTATATGTTATTTAACAAAGTGGATCTTCTATTTTGATTGGACTAACCTCAAATTTGAATGAAAAAGATTCCACCCCAAAAGTAGCCAAGTCTCTGTGTGTGTGTGTGTGTGTGTGTGAGAGAGAGAGAGAGAGAGAGAGAGAGGCTCCTCCTGGGATGATTTGAGGTTTGAAACTAATCCCTTTCTATTGGAATTAGATGATAGGACATCCAATTTCAAGATCCACTCCCATTGGAGTTGATCAATATCATTTGGAGTGCTTATAAACTAAAATCTAAGACTATTTTCAGTTTTTTACACATCCATCTAGTAACAACAAAATGAACGGCCAAAAATAGTGAGTTATTTAATTTTGCGGTCTAGAATTTTCAAACCAAACAAAAATTGGTGTCTTAAGGGTTTTAACTATTTAGATGACGACTCAAGGGTTGGATTTTCAACTTGATTTTCTAAATCATATATCAACAGAACTCTCCACTTTCAACTATCCACTTTTAAGCCTCTTGTTGCACATTCTAGAAACCTTAAAAACATTTGATTTTTTTGTTTCTAAGTATTTTAAGTTATTTTATCACGATGAAAGGTTTGGATTGTCCATTATAGTTGCATAAATATACTTTCTAAGCGATAGGATCCATACTCAAATCCTATCAATAAGATCGTAGTCAAACTCCCTTGTTCTTATATGTAGTTTTACTATTGTGTTCACAAAGTATCGGTATCCTAGGTATTTTAAGATTTAGCACATCCACATATTTGTATCTTGGGTGGATATGCCTGTGGGACATGGCTTTATATAGGACCTTTTTTTATTGGGGAAAGGCTTAGATGGTCTATGTTTGGTTGGTAACAACTAACCACTTTACTTAAAAGCTTAAACAATGATTGCCAGGGTAACAGTTATTTTTGTATTGCTACATCCAAGACCTGCTTAAGTGGTAGACTACAAACTACACACGTTGGAAAAATTAATTTTTCATTTTAATGTTTACTAGGAGAATTGAACCCAGATTCTTTTACTGTCCCTGCTTTGTTATCATGTTTGTAAGTCCTTTACCCAAAAGCATAAGATGGTGAGTGGTGAACCAACTATTTATTTTTTACCACTGAAAATCCTTATTGCTCCAATAATTCTGAAAGCCTCTTACTCATCCTATTTATCGATAGCATTTTACATAAATTTAGAGTCATATTTGATGATTTATGGAAAATGTGCTATTTGGAAATAATTTATTCAAACATAATAACAGGGTATGACAACCTTTGTTGATCGTGGTCATGGTCTTTATTGATGGTCTTAATTGAAAATGATAATACTGTATAATGTTTTGATTGAAAACTTGCTAACTTTCTATTTTAACTCTTGATTGGAAGTTCAGATTATTTTATTTAGGAGATGCATGGATAATCTCTCTCTCTCTCTCTCTCTCTCTCTCTCTCTCTCTCTCTCACACACACACACACACACACACACACACACCCCCCCCCACCAAAAAAAAAAAAACCAACCAAAAAAAAGAAGGGGTTGTAGCCTGTGAACCTAGGACCCCTTGTAATCCAATCCCAATCTCGAGCCCAACATTATACTACCTGAGCTATGCATGAGGGGCACTTATCAAATGAAACTTGATCCTAACTGGCTGCTTCATCTGATAAACCATCACAAAGTGTATTTGTACATGCAATATGTTGTGCTAAATTGTCTATCATCCACTTAGATCGCGCCATGACATTTATCATATGACACAATGCAAAATTGCATGGGAAAAATCCTTATTTTTTTTGTAAAATCCCATATTTCAGATAAAATCAGTGTTTTAATTGTCATTTGTATGGCCTTTCATAGGGATGTAAATGGATTTGGATTATCCAAACCAAACCTATATTCGTATCATGTTGGATGTGGCTATGGCTATAAAAAACCTATCAGCCCTTGATACAAATCCATTGGACTCTTTGCGGATACAATTTCAGATGTGGGTACCTTTTTTACCGTAACCAGTTATTCATCTCAGTCATGACCCATCTATCTACATAACTATGCTCATTAGTTAGCCAAACCCAATAACAGAATTGGCGTTTTGTGTTAGTTCCATTGTGACTCCACAAACACCCCACTTTCCTCTTCTATTGCTAATAAAATTGAAAATCCAAAGTGGGTTAGTTTAGATCTAAAACTTATAATAACATGGGTATATTAGTAAACCATATTATTGGTATTCATTTCTTCTCTTTTTTTATTTATACACAGTCACAACTTAAGTACACTTAATGGGTTGGGCTTGTTAATGAATATTAGAATAACCCACTAAAATGTAATTAATTTGTCTACAATTTTGAAATAGCAATAATTGAGATATCAAAAAGCTTCTGTCTAGTTGGAGTTGCAGATTAATTATAACATGTCAACTAAAGTACTGGGAAATTATTTTAATACATTTTTAATTATTTGTTTAATAACTGGACAAGTCATCTAACTGGATATGTCAAATTCTTAGAGTGAGAAGTCAATTAGATCTGAAGATGTTTAGATTAAACAAAAAATATATCAAGTTACAAAGTTTAGTTAAACTATTTCATTTAGTTGCTTTGCTAGTTGATTATTTATACGTTATAGTCTTTAAAAAATTAACATACATTTTTTAACAAGAAACTATCGCAAAATCATAAATAAAACAAGCAAATCCTAATGACAAATAAGGAAAGGATAGAAATCTTGCATATGCATTGTGATGAATGTACTGGTGCATCAACTATTGTGTTATACAATATTCCATTGCAATGTGATCAAAACTCCAGTTATTCCAAGAAACATCTCAAAATGTTGCTAAGTATCTTAATATTTTTTAAAATTATTCTTAAATTTTTTATAAGTTTTTTAAGGCAACAACTGTTACTTCCAATTCAAAACCACCGATATTACCGAAACTTGTGATACTGATATTATAAACTGCGATGCCGATATTGGTACCAATATCGATACTGAGATTTCAAAACCTTGGTGTGATGCAAAAAAGAAAAAAAAAGAAATCCCTGTTTTTAAGCTTGGCTGCTTCCGAGAGGCCTCATGCTGTATGTGGATGGTATTAGATCTTTGCAATCAATCATGTAATAGTTAGATTGTATTTGGTTATGATGCAATGAAAAGCCTTAAATGTTTAACATGAGGTTGAATATTGAATTTACTCATATGTGAATCATGTTTCCTATCATAGTCGATGTCTTACTCTTCTGCTAATCATGCTTGCAGTTAATCTCATGTTGATTTCTCACCTCATTTTTTGTTTCTGTACATCCGTGCAGATAGTTTGAGCTTGATTGGATTCCTCTAGGGACTCGTCAAGATTGCTCTATGTTTTGTTTGCTCTCTGGAGATTCATGCCCATGGATGGCTTTGCTTGTTCTCTGTTCAAATCTGTAGATATGTTTAGGCTATGTACAGTTAATGCAATGCAAGGCTCTTAAAGGACCCAGGAAATTTTAGCTGCTCAAGTACCTTCAGCTCCTGAAACTGTCATTTATTTTACTTACTCAAGCCGATATGCCTGTCATGGGCTCTTTGCCGATGACTACGCATTTGAAGGAGCTGTCGCAGGCGTTCTTCTAATACTATGCAGGTATTGGGTGTTCAGCATTTGGATTTCTTGCAGTCTCGGATTTTAATGGTCTTTGTTTCGGTGCAAAGAATCCAAACTTATCCACATTCTCTTTTGCTTTTGCCCATATTTTGTATCATAGCATATCTACCCCAAACTTTCTGTGTATGGAGGACTCTGCGCGTGATTATTTGCATTAGCTTTGGTATCTAAATTTGGGAGAGTTTTACATGATGATTGCACGGCTCTGATTGTGGGAAAAGAAGGAACTGTGGCAAATTATTTGTGCACGCTAGTATTTATCGCGCTGTAACTGTTGTTGCCCTAAAATTTGTGTTTCCCATCAGCTGATTTTTTGAATTGTGACAGTTGCATTCATCTGCCATAAACCCCTGCTCTGAAACAGCTTCGGGCTTACATCTGTTTCTATTGTGGTTCGGCAGAGTGAGTGAACAAATGCTGACTTTTGATACTAGTTCAAATAAGATTGTGTTGTAAGATGGTGATCTTTTTTTGGAGTCCCATGTTGATGCGGACAAATGGTTTGGCATGTTGAAAGGTTTTAAGGACAGATTTTGCTACTAAAAGCCTATCACATGTTTTTGAGTTATTTTGCAATTGGGTGCTTCTATTTTTTTTTTTTTTCTTCATAAGTAACAGAAATGAATGATAAATTTCTAAGTCAATGCTAATTTATGTTAGTTATGATTTTGAAGAAAAAAAAATGTTTGGTTTATGTTTTTCTGTTTTAGTCATTGTAGCGAGCATGTCATCGAAATGAGTAATGCTTCTTGTACTTGTTAGTGGGGTTGACCCACTGGCATACCCAATACTCAAAGTACGATGATACTGGTGACGCACGGGGCGCGTCTATTTTAATGTTGGTGTGATGGTGGCGATAGATAGAAATTATTTTTCTTTTAAGATTCCTGTGTTTTTCTTTTTTGATTTTTTTTTTTTTGATGCATAACATTACGTGCTTTGAGGATAGATTTTATCAATCTATACGACTGCACTTTGTATGTTGCCAAAAGTTAAGCAAGCCATGTTTTGATTTCTTAAATTGAATCATGCTTTTAATTGCCAAAGCTAGTTTGAGATGAAATCTATTCCTTTTTTCTTAAAAAATATATAAGAGAGATTCACACAACTTAATAATGCCTCTCTCTTTGCCACATGAGACGTCAGGGAACAAGCTCATCCATTTGGGGTTATGCCTGACACACGGAGTGCAAATGTTATTTGTTTCAAAAGAATCAGATTCGCAGGCATCGTAGTTTGAAGAATGTTGCATCATCAAATTTAATCTATATATTTAAGTTAATTTAACTGTTATTATTTCAAGCTAAATATTTGATCAGTTGACTATTGTTGTGTTGATACAATTCAAAGGATTGTTAAGAATATAGCAATCGGAGCATATCTTTCCAAACTAAACTATAGTGCAGCGTTGATGAGAACATGGAGGTGGTGGTGACGACGATCATGGTGGCGGCCGTGATGTGTGGCGGTGATAAAGAAATCGATGGGCACAACGAGTTTTGGAGGCGGCGGCGATTGTTTTGGGGGTGATAGTGGTATTGTGGCAATTGCAGCATTTGGTGGAGGTACTGGTTGTTGAGTTGAATGTCGAACAAATAATCTCATATCGGTTAGGTATGAAGATAATTTTAGGTATGTAAGGATCTGAGAAACTCTACCCCCAATATATGGCTAAAGCCCCAACCGGTTTGAGAGATTCACACAACTTAACAATGCCTTTCTCTTTACCACATGAGAGGTCAGGGAACAAGGACATCCATTTAAGTTATGTCTCACACACGGAATGCAAATGTTTTGTTTCAAGAGAATCAGATTCGCATCATCAAATTTGGTATAATTTAAACATTCAGTTACATAACTATTATCTAAATATTTAGTCAGTTGACTATTGTTGTCTTTGATACAATTCAAAGGATTCTTGAGAACATAGCAATCTAAGCGCATCTTCTCGAACTAACCTTGTAGTGCAGCGCTGATGACAACATAGCGGTGGTGGTGACAACGATCATGGTGGCGGCGGCGACGTGTGGCGGTGATAAAGAAATCGATGGGCACAACAAGGTTTGGAGACGACGGTAATTGTTTTGGTCGTGATGGTGGCAGTTACAGCATTTGGTGGAGGTAGTGTGTTGGAATCCATGCGACATAGAACAACAGTACATCAGAGAATAGTCATCAATGCACGAACAAGCAAACAAAAGAAGCAAGCGAGAACACACGAATTTAAAAAGGTTCGACAATTGCCTAAGTCCTCAGGGCAGAAACGGAGAGAGATCTTATTAATCAATTAATTACCGGATTCAATAGTTTTATATAGCTAGAGAATTTTTGAAGAAAAGGAAACCAACTGATATGAATTTGAATCAGATATGAATCCACAATCATATTAGGAAACCCAGAACATGCGTCCTGGTCGACCGGGCGGTCGACCGACTCTTTGTTGCGGTCAACCGGGCAGTCGACCGTTGGGCAAATACGCAGAGAGCCAACTCTCTGTTGGACTCTGGCATCTCAGTCGATCGACTGACTCCATTTGCTGCCGTTGCTTCCTCTGGGTGGTCGACCGAGCGGTCAACCGCAACTTCCTTGTGCACGTTTTTTCCATGGCCGGTCGACCGGCCGGTCGACTGGCCCTCTGTCTTCGGCTACGTCTGATCTTCTACCATACCTCGTTGAACTCCGATCTTTGCGCTATCTTCTCCAATGAGTTTAAAAAACTCTACTAACAAGATTTTACGCTCTCTCCCCATAACTCTATCTCGGTGAAGATTTCTCAAATCTGAAGCGAAGACAACATACTACCGTGTCGACTCCATCGGTCTGCACCTTGATTATGTACCCCCTGCTCAGGGGATCAAGCCATCTGTAATTCGTCCAAACGAGCTCAACTGAGCTCAAGCAACTGGAAGGATATAGAGGAACTCCTTGCAATGTGTAAACTTCACTCCTGAAACAATCTTGGTAAGCATATCAGCGGGATTCTCTTTCGTGTGAATTTTTGTAACTCGATGTCACCCTCATCAAGAATCTCCTGAACAAAGTGAAACTTAATGTTGATGTGTTTTGTCTTGCATGATACACTTGGTTCGTTGCTTATGCTATCACAGTTGATCCTCAAGAGATCCTGATCAATCCTCAAGTCATCAAGCAACCCTTGAAGCCAACTTGCCTCCTTCATAGCCTCCATCATGGCCATATAATCGGCCTCCGTAGTAAACGATGCGACAATAGAATGTAGAGTAGAGCGCCATCTGATCGGTGTTTGGGACAATGTAAACACATATCCCGTTGTAAACTGACATTTGTCGAAGTCTCTTGCATAGTCAGAATCAACGTATTCGATACACTGCTGTACCTGTAACAACCTTATTGAATATCAAACCAACATCTATGGTACCTTTGACATACTGTAGAAACCACTTCATTGCCTCCCAATGACCCCTGTCAAGATCGTGCATGTATCTTCTAACTATTGAGACAACTTGTGACAAATCGGGTCTTATACACACCATTCCATACATTAAACTACCAACCGCACTAGCATAGGGTACTGAGTTATGTACTCACACTCTTCAATAGAAGTAGGAGACATAATAGCTTTTAATTTGAAATGAGGAGCCAATGGTGTACTTACAGACTTCGTATCGCAGTTGATGTTGAATTTCTGAAGTACCTTCTTTAAATACCCCATTTGCATCAAGCTAATCTTGTCACCTTTCTCGTCTTGCTCAATCTCCATGCCTAGCACTTTCTTTGCCTCACCCTGATCCTTCATCTCGAACTCGGAAGACAAGTCCTTGTTCTGTTTGTCAATTGCAGATCTGCTCTTGAAAGCAATAAGTATATCGTCCACATACAGCAGTAGATAAATGTACTCTCCACTCGATAGCTTATTGTAATACACACATGGGTCATAACAGTTTCTTGTGTATATCTTTCCTCTTAAGAAGCTGTCAAAATGCTTGTACCACTGTCTTAGTGATTGCTTTAGTCCATAAAGCGATTTCTTCAACTTGTATATCATGTTCCTTTCCTGCAGTTTTGAACGTTGTCGGCTGAGACATGTAGATCTCCTCTTCAAGATCACCATGAAGAAAGACGGTTTTCACATCGAGTTGATCAAGTTCCAACTCGTATTGTGTCACCAGTGCCATTAAAATTCGAATAGATGAGTGCTTCACAATGTGAGAATACCTCCTTGTAGTCAATACCTTCTCGCTGCGCATAGCCTTTAACTACCCATCTAATTTTGTAGCGTACAATATCACCATCGAAAGATCCCTATTTTTTTGCAAATACCCACTTACAACCGGTCGCCTTCTTTCCATTGGGCAACTCTGACAGTTCTCCTTGGTCTTCTTTCCGATGATGCAATGTTCATAAAATTTAATTTGCAGGTATTGACACCTTTCAATAAACTTTGCTTTGCAAGATCTTGTAAAGATTTTCTCTTGTATGCCCGAGTCTCATAAGCCAAAGCCAGGTGCAATCATTATCTGAATTTATAAAAGTCGTCACTTGCCCTGTAACCATGCTACTCTTCAAGTAATATAGGTTATTGCGTCAGACGCCCTTCAAAATCACCAATCAAGCCTCTAGTCATCTTGAGAACACCGTCTCTAATAGATACTTCAAGACCCAATGCTTTCAAGGCACCAAGAAAACAAGATTAAAAGATACAGACCTCACTTCCTTCAATTCTCGCACCATCCTATCAAACATTTTGATAAGGACTGTACCTATCCCTTTCATGTTACATGGACGATCATCACCCATGATAACAAAACAACCATCTCAAAGCTAGAAAAGCAATCCCTAAGTTAGAAAATCAATTCCTATTTAGACATACATGATATGTATCTCCTGTTTCTAGTATCCACTCAAAATCACCTAAGTAACCAATAGTGGGAGTAATGACTGAGAACGGGAATACTGTTGAGTTTGAGTTCGATTCACCTGCCTGTGAAGTACAACCTGATTGGGTATTGATCACCCGTGCGAGATTTGTCTTGATCTTCGACTCTTTATTCTTATCTTTGATTCTTGGACAATCAACCTTCTAGTGCTCTAACTCTTTACAGAAGACGCACTGGTTCTTCTTTAGATATCTGAAACCCGGGCTGGACTTCGATTTACCATTATCGCCTTTGCTCTTTTTACTGAAACTACTGCCTCTTATCGTCAACGTTTCTACTGAAGTACTCTTAGAAGAAGATTGTTTGTCATTCCTCCTCACTTCATAATTTACAAGAGCAACTGTTACATCACTATAGTTAAGTGTTTGTTTACCGTCGATCAAGGTTAGGACGAATGTCTCATAGTCTTCATCAGGAAGAGAATTTAAAAGAATCACCGCCTTGTCCTCTTCTTCGATCACCACATATACATTAACTAGGTGTGCAAGAAGTTTCGTGTAATTATTCACATGATCAACAATGGCAAGCGGTAAAGCCTTCTATTCAGATGAAATCAAGTTTCGATGCTCTTCGTCAAATACTTCTTTACGAGGATTCTCACATATTTCTTGCAGAAGTCTCATACAACACATGATACTTGATGTCTTTTATCAAATAAGACTTGATGACGCCACGCGCCGTCTGAGTTATCTTGTCCCAGTCCTTCTCGGATATCTCCTCCGGATTTTCTTCCTGACATAGAGAGTCTTCAAGGTTTGATGCCATCAGGACATCCATCACCTCACATCTCTACATTCTAAAAAATTGTTCATCCTGTCGGATTTCACCGATGTCTATCTCTGGCTATCTCCTTGGTAGATTTCTCAAAGCTACGCAAAAAAATGATTAGTGAAAACAAATCTAAATATAAAAGATCAGATCTTACCTCCAATCAAAACTGTAGACAATATCCAAAGCAACTTGCTCCACCCGAACGAAACTCCCCGTTGAACCCGGAAAGCTATGATACCACTTGTTGGACTCTGAAGCAACAGAGAATAGCAACACACCAGAGAATAGTCGCCAAATGCACGAACAAGCAAACAAAAAGAAGAAGGCGAGAACACACGAATTTAACGAGGTTTGACAATTACCTACGTCCTCGAGGCAGAAGAAGAGAGATCTTATTAATCAATTAATTACAGGATACAATAGTTGGGAACAATACCCCTTTTTATATAGCCAGAGAATCCTTGAAGAAAAAAAACCAACGGATCTGAATTCGGATCAGAAATGAACCCAGAATCATGTTACGGAACCTAGAACATGCGTCCCGCTCGACCGAGCGGTCGATCGGGTGGTTGATCGGCTCCATGCTGTGATCAATCAGGCGATCGACCGTTGGGCAAATACGCAGAGCGCAAACTCTCTGTTGGACTCTGGCATCTCAGTCGGTCGGTGATGACCGACTCTATTTGCTGCCGCTGCTTCTTTTGGCGGTCGGCTGAGCGGTCGACGACAACTTCCTTGTGCACATTTTGTGCATGGTCGATCGACCGGCCCTCTATCTTTAGTTGCGTTTGGTCCGGTCGACCGATCCTCTTGTCTTCTACTGCGTATGGTCTTCTACCATACTCCATTGAAATCTGATCTCTGCTCTATCTTTTTCAATGAGTTAAAAAATTCTACTAATGAGATTTTACACTCTCTCCTCACGAGTGGTTGTTGAGTTGGATGTCTAACAAATAGTCCCACATCAGCTAGTCATGGGGATAGTCTTGGGTATATAAGGATTTGGATAACTCCACCTAGAGGGCTAGTCTTCTGAGATGATGCCTCAAGTCCTTACAAGTGGTATCAGAGCCATGCCCCGAACTTAGCCGTGTATATGGGTGAAGTTCAATCCCCCCAGAGCGCAAAAGGCGCAATAAGCCCTTGTGAGGGTAGTTGGGCTCACGAGGATCTAGCAGCGGTGCTCGCACAGTGAAGATGAGTAATAGGCTATAATTTGTGCTTCACGTAAGGTGTGTCCGCTCGGCTAGACATGGGGATGGTCTTAGGTATATATGAATTTAGGCAACTCCGCTAGACAGCTAGTCTTTAGGGATAATCCCAAGTCCTTACAGTGGTAGCATTAGTGACAGTAGTAGGAGGAGCGGTGTTGCAAGAGGTGGTGTTGACAGTGGTACCGGAGATGATGGGTGGTGGAAATGGCGACAATAGTAGTAGGAGTCGCAAATGATGGTAAAAGCGACACAACAACGGTGATAGTGATAGCTGACAACGAAGACATGGTAATGAATGATAAGAAGGGAAAGAAAAGACGATAGAGAAGAGGTATTTTAAGAAGTAAGGTTTTTTTTTAATTGATTTAATATGATGAAAATGTAGTATACCTCATCAAAGAATAATATTTCTATAAAACGAGAGAATATGATGTTAGTGGAAATTCAATATTCCCAAAAATACTTAGTTGAGCTTGCTGGATGTGTATTTGGTTTTGGAGGAGAAACTTGAGTTTTCCTCTATTTGCCTTTGTTTTTAGTCTCACATTAGATAGACAAAGAAAAATTGAGTGATTTGTATACCAACTCTTTCATTGTTTATTGTTATGAGTGTTAGGCTATTGGCCACACTCCTACACGTGCACATACACGCTGAATCAAACCGGGCCGGGCCGGGGCGGGTCGAGCTCGGGTGGCGCGCGCTCACGACCCGCGGAAACAAATGCAGCTTCATTCAAAGGGTTCTTGGACATGCTACATTTAAAAATTATTTTTTGTCTTCGGAGCTTACTCCGAGCTTCTGGGCGAAGTGCATAATGATTCCCGAGCACTTGATCTCGGAATCATCCCCGAGTACGTGGACTCGGAGTGATCTCAAAGTGGACCCGAGCACTTGGACTCGGGTTCATCCGGAGCGCTTGAATCTCAGAGTCTTTCCCGAGTACCTAGAGACGCGGTGTCTTTCCGGAGGACTTTGACTCAGAATATTCTCGAGCTCCGTCTCACTCTCCCGAAATACTTCACTGTTTTGATTGGTAACGTTTCTTAACCTGGTAAAAGAGGATCTGTGATCGTGTTGAGTTGTTGCATATTAATTGTAACTAATCAGAACGTGCGCTTGAATTGTGCAGGGGCTGTTAGTAATGGGTAGAGCTCTGTGCTTATAATAGAGCTTCTCTCTATTCATTCTTAGACACAACAGAAATCTGAGATTTGCAGCTACATTCCTTTTCTCCCACTGTCATATTTTTTTCGAGTTTAATTCAGTTTCTGGGCAACAATTTTCTGTCTGATAAAGAGGCTCTGCTTACTGTCTTAGGCCGATGTTGGTGATTTCGGGGGATCTTTTACTGCTATTGGACAAAGCCAAAGCAACATCTAGATAAGGAGATAGGCTTTTGATCATTTAGGGCAGCGACTATGTGACTGCATTCCCCAGGCTATTCTGTTTTAATATTTTTTAGCAGCATGTTAGGAAGTTTAATTTAATTGTTTTGTCAAGATAATTGATTTGCATGTTTTAGAAAATAGTATAGTTTTAACCAACAGAGCTTATGCCAAAACCATGAATTCACATGGGAATCTCAAATTTTCAAATGAACTTTCTTATACCAAAAACAATCTTAATTTATCCAATTTAGTTTAGTAGTTCAAGAGATTATTTATTCTTTTTAATAAATAACAAGAAGTATCTCAAAAACAAGTCAAAATTCATTTTAAAGAAGGAAAGTTTAAAATCTCAAAACCATCTAATTAGCTTGCTACAGAATTGAACTTGTCAAATTAGAATTTGAATATATCAGAATTCTAAGTTTTTCTTTTACATTGGATGCTAAATCTAACCTTGTTTTATAGATCGATGGGTGTTAGGACATGAGCCTACTAACAATCGACCCAATACGAACCAAACTAGATGGTGAATGAATAATGGCTCCAGCGATACACGAACTCAAGTTAACTGATCTGATGATATACCTACCAGCAAGTGTAGTGACAATGGGTAAAAAAGGGTATACCCATTTACTCAAATTTTATGGGTAAGTCTCCTAATCTTTCTGTCTGAGCAGATAGGCTGAGAGTGAAATTTTCTATTGTTTTATAAAGAAAATGAGGGTGAAATTAAATTGTAAACAGATACATTCAATATGCGATAATTAACTCGAAATTTAAGATTCCCTTGTGAATTATCGTACTTGGCACAAGTCAACTCCACATTCCTGAAAATATTGTATTCTCACTAGCATTAAATTTACTCAATTTGTGAGAATACTTCATAAGTGGGTTTTCTATTCACACAAACTGACTGATTTGATAACATAAGCAATAAGGAAGCCCAAACATAATATTAATTCTAATGTTACAAGATATGACTGATTAGTTAATCCTTCAAAATATGATGTCGGCTCTAGAAATCCTGATAGGGAAAATCAAACGGTTCAGATTTAGCAAGATTTAGAATTTTATTTAATTAAATTTGAGTAGATTTGGTTGAGATTTAGTATTTATTTGAATAAGATTTGGGTAGACTTGAGTTTATCAATAATTGCTCATATGTGTACGTATTGTAGGCTATATATAATCATGTAGTGAATTTTGAAGTTAATGATGAATTGATTAAAATTTTGTTTTCCTATGAAAATTTGTATTGTTTTGATTTGATCTCATAGATAGAATTGAATCAGGCGGTAAAGCCAAGATCCGGGTTGCAATATGTGATCATATCTTTTTTCACTCTTGTTCTTCCCCAATTTCATCAAATCCCCATCACAAATCCTAAATCCTCTTATGTTTCACATCAATTTGATAATAGAGCCAAAATTCCTAATTTAAAAAAAAACTTAGATCTAAATCTTCCCCTTACTCCTCCTTATCTTCTCTATTTGTCAAAAAAAGGAAACAAAGAGAGAAAAAGAATAAAAAATAAAAAAAACACTGTTCTGCGAACAATACCACTACTGTTTATTGTCTTCATCTCTCCCCCTACGAACCCAAGCTCGTGGGTTCCTTCGCCTCCACCAAGCGCCTTTATCGCCATTCACTGATCCTTCTGACAACCTCGCCGGTCTTCATCCTGTTGGCCCAAGAGGTTACACTCTCCAATTGTTTTGTGTTTTGATGATGACAAACCAAATTAGAGCTATTTGGTACTAACAAGTTTGTTAAGATGAGTTTCAGGTTTTGTACCATGTTTAGAGACCATTTGCTTAGCTATTGCAAGAACTTCTAAGTTCCACCAAGCAAGGAAGGCAAATTGCACATCAAGGAAGGATCATAGAAGAGAAGGCACTAGCAAGGCATTGGATGGCTCAAAGACTTGAAGATAGCTCAAGAAGTCTTCATGTATTTTGTTTTTCAGTTTATAGTATGTTAAAGAATAGTGGATAGGTTTGAAGCTCTATCACACACGTTTTTGCGCACATGTTCATTCCAAAATAATTTCTTATAAATTATACAAAAACATTTTGCATACAAGTTTTTGCTTACAGATATATATTTATGTTTTATACTATTCCCTGTTCAAAAGTATTTTTGTTAAAATCAAAATCCTCTTTGTTTTCTTTTCTAAAATCAATTTTTGACCTGATCCGGTCGACCGGGGCAGTCGACCGAGTCTGTGTCAGTCTGGTCCGGTCGACCGGACCAGTCGACCGAAGTTCTGGCAGATGCACGTATCCATGTGCATGTCTGTCGGTCGACCGAGGCGGTCGACCGGACTATTGCTTTTGCTCACAGGTTTTATCGGTCGACCGGGTCGGTCGACCGCTAGCCTATAACGGTCGAATTTTTGTACTACCGGTCGACCGGCCCGGTCGACCGATCTGACCGTTTGAACAGTAACGGGCAGATTTTTAAGAGCTGTTTATTGTTTTTTGTGTTTAAAAATTCGTTTAAAGATATATTTGATCTAATTACCTCCTAAACATCAGTAATTATGTTTTGTCCCTAAACCCTAGCCCTCTCCTATAAATAGGGGTGTTTGGGGAGAAATTGGTTACAACAACAATTATTGCTAAAAATTCAAAAGTTTAAGGCTTTCAAAGTTCTTGGTTTTTGTGCTAAATTCTCTCAATTTTCTGAAGGGTTTTCAAAAGTTTTTCTCTGATTTCAATTTCTTTTCCTTACACAAAAGAGCTTCAATTCTACTCATTATTCTCTAAGGACCTTTGTAAGGGAAGAGATTTTTGAAAGAGAGAGTTTGTGGTCTTTTGACTACCAAGGAAATCACTTATTCTTGAGATTGTAGGAGTTGGGTACTCCATTGTAATTGTTCTTTGTGATAGTGGAAGTAGCTAGAATCCTTCTGGGGAAGGCGGGGAGTAGAGCTGGGTGCTCGAACCTCGATAACATATCCTTGTGTTTGCGATTGGTTTACTTTCTTGCACTCTTTTACTATACTTGCTCTTATTCTTGCTCATCATAATCATTGTCATATTTACTTGCTTGCATTCATCTTGTGAAACTTGATTGTTGTAGCTTTAAATTTTTAATTTGCCCTTGATTAGCATTGTCACCTATTCACCCCCCTCTAGGTGATTTTTCAATTGGTATCAGAGCTTGGACTCTAGGTTTGGCTTAACATCCATAGAGAGATCCTTAAAATATTGCTAATCAACATTTTCATTTCATTCATTCATCACTAGTAAACATGGCCGACAACATTAAATCCCCACCTAAATTTGATGGCCTCAATTTCCCAATTTGGAAGGTTAGGATGACTATATTTTTGCAATCTTTGGGTAGCTTAGTAGCTAAGTCCTTGACCAAACCCTATGTAGCACCCGATGGTGATGAGAGCACTTGGACCGACCTTGACTTTAAACTATATGAGGCTAACTCCAAGGCCCAAAACTCCTATTAACCGCCTTGAATGAGGATGACCTTACAAGGGTAATTCATTGTCAATCCGCCTATGAGATTTGGCAACACTTATTGGTCACACACGAGGGGACTTCACAAGTCAAGAGAGCTAAGATAGATCTCTTGAGGTCCCAATATGAGTCATTTAAAATGCTTGATGATGAGTCTATTGATAGTATGGCTACAAGGTTTACTAAAATCACTAATGGTCTTTCTTCCTTAGGTGATGACATCTCCAACGATCAAAAGGTGCGGAAAGTAATTCGGGCTCTTCCTTCATCATGGGAGATCAAGGCCACCACCTTGAAGGAATTGAACGACAAGGACGAGATGGACCTCATTAGTCTCATTGGAACCTAAAGACCCATGAGATGGAGAAGAAGGCAAGAGAAGAGGCCACTACTTCAAAGAAGAAATCCATAGCCTTCAAGACTTCATCCACCAATGATGACGATGAAGATGACGAAGAAGAAGATGAGGAGCTAACTCTACTTGTGCGGAATGTCAAGAGGTTGTACCGAAAGAACAAGTTCAACTTCCGGAGAAAATTTGAGGGCAAAGAGGAGCGGAAGATCATTTGCTATAATTGCCGCAAACCCGGACATATCATGGTGGATTGTCCGGAGTTCAAGAAGAAGATGACTTCCTCCTTCAAGCCAAAGAAACCGGAGGAGAAGAAAGCCTACAAAGCAACATGGGATTCGGAAAGCGAGTCCGAAGAGGAGGTGGATCAAGCTAACATGTGTTTCATGGCAAACACACCCAAGGTAACCCCTCAATCCCTTGATGATGAAGATGATGATGTAAGTAAGGAAGTTCTAGTGCATGCTTTTGTAGAACTTTCTGAAACTTATGATAACAAGAAAATTGAATGCATAAAATTACAAAAAGAAGTTGCTTTTCTTAAGAATCAACTTGCCATTGTTTCTAAAGAAAAAGATGATATTTCTTCTAATTTCATTTCCATGCAAAAAGAATTTTGTGCCTACAAGAGTACTTGTAAGGCAAAATCTCCTATTATTGATGAAAAAGAAATTTCTTCTTTTAAATTCAAAATGAATGATTTTGAAAAAGTTTTAAAAGATTGTGCCTTTAATACTAAGAAACTTGAAGAAAAATTTTCTAAAAAGCACACATCTCATGCTAAGATTCCTCATGCTCACACTACACCTAACACGTCACATGTTCATGCTCACAATGCCCATGCTCACAAATCACACACTCATTATGCTTTTAAATATGATAGAGTATATAGATGCACATATTGTGGCAAAAATGGACATTTAGCTAAGTTTTACTATGATCAACTAAATAGAACAAATAATCTTGTTTGGGTTCATGACACTAACCCTAGAGGACCCAAGAAAATGTGGGTACCAAAATCAAGTCTTAAATTGTTTGATATAGGTACACACCAAAGCTCCAAGACGTAGGGAGCGGTGGTACCTTGATAGTGGTTGTTCAAGACACATGACATGGGACATCAATAAATTCACAACCCTATCAAGGTACATGGAAGGTGGCACCGTCACCTTCGGGGATGACTCCAAAGGAACTATCATCGGTATAGGTAACATTCAAATTGGTGCATCTCCTATTATTGAGAATGTTGTTTTAGTAGATGGTTTAAAACATAATTTGCTTAGCATTAGTCAACTTTGTGATCGTGGACTTAAAGTTGTTTTTGATGATACTTCTTGTAAGATTTTTGATGTTAAATCCGATATTTGTATTCTCACGGTTTTCGTGATAATAATGTTTATATTATTGACATGCTTAATTTAGATTGTTCTACTAAATGCTTAAATGCTTTTGATGAAAATTCTTGGCTTTGGCATAGAAGACTAGGACATGCATCTTTTGACCATATTTCTAGGATTAATTCAAAGGAATTGGTAAAGGGTATACCTTACTTGGATTTTGAGAAAGACCGCATTTGTAGTGCGTGCCAACTTGGGAAACAAACCAAGTCTTCCTTTAAACCAATCAAGGATATCATGTCAACTAGGCCTTTAGAATTAATTCATATGGATCTTTTTGGACCAACTAAAACTAAGAGTTTAAATGGAAGTAGATTTGCATTTGTTTTAGTTGATGATTTCTCCCGTTTTACTTGGTTTTCTTTTTACAAAATAAAGATCAAACTTTTTCTCATTTTAAAATTTTTCGAAAAAGAGTTGAAAAAGAAAAGGGTTTTCCGATTTTGAGAATAAGGAGTGATAGAGGTGGTGAGTTTGTTAACCAACTCTTCATGACTTATTGTGATGAAAAGGGAATTAAGCATGAAATGTCTTGTCCTAGAACTCCACAACAAAATGGAGTTGTAGAAAGGAAAAATAGAACACTTCAAGAGATGGCTAGGACAATGATAAGTGAATATGACCTCCCTCAATATTTATGGGCCGAGGCCGTAAACACCGCATGCTATATATCAAATCGTATTTATTTGTGCAAAAATTCTTCAAAAACATCATTTGAAATGTATCATTCTAGAAAACCAAATGTTGCATATTTTAAAGTTTTTGGATGCAAGTGTTTTGTTTTGAATACTAAGGATAATTTGGGTAAATTTGATGCTAAGGCTTATAAGGCTATCTTTGTTGGATATTCCTCTACTAGCAAAGCATATAGAGTTTTCATTAGATCTTCTCAAACCATTGAAGAATCCATGCATGTTAAGTTTGAAGAATCTAATGTGTTTGTTGAGAATGTTGTAGAGTTTGAACCATTAGGTGAAGACATGGAGAGACTATCCTTGAAGGACTCACCCGCTCAAGAAGAAAAGCTAGATCCTATTGGTGAAGTTCAAGAGGATAAGGAGGAAAGCACTCAACCGCTTCCCAAAGCTTGGAGATACGCTACAAATCATCCTAAGGAGCTCATCTTGGGTGATGCATCTAAAGGAGTCACTACGCGCTCCAAACTCCATGACCTATGTGGTAACTCTGCTTTCATTTCTCATTTTGAACACAAAGGCATTCTCGAAGCCGAGACGGACCCATATTGGTTGCTAGCCATGCAAGAGGAACTCAATCAATTTGAGTGCAACCAAGTTTGGCACCTTGTTCCTAAGCCCTACGATAGACCAATAATTGGTACTAAGTGGATCTTTAGAAACAAGATGGATGAGTCCGGAAATGTCATTAGGAATAAAGCTAGGTTAGTGGCCCAAGGTTACACTCAAGTTGAGGGAATTGACTTTGAGGAGACCTTTGCACCCGTAGCACGGCTTGAAGCCATACGGATGACACTAGCTTTTGCATGTTTTAAAAATTTTAAACTTTTTCAAATGGATGTAAAAAGTGCATTTTTAAATGGTTTTATTAATGAAGAAGTTTATGTTTCTCAACCTCCCGGTTTTGTTGATCATGTTCATCCCGATTTTGTTTTTAAACTTGATAAAGCTTTGTATGGATTGAAACAAGCTCCAAGAGCTTGGTATGAAAGGCTTTCTAGTTTTCTCATTTCAAATGATTTTATTAAGGGCAAAGTGGACACAACTCTTTTTACTAAGCATGTTGATAATGATATTTTAATTGTGCAAATTTATGTTGATGATATAATTTTTGGATCTACTAATGAGCTTTTATGCAAGGATTTTGAGAAAGTCATGCAACTTGAATTTGAAATGTCTTCAATGGGTGAGCTCAATTTCTTCCTTGGACTCCAAATCAAGCAATTGCAAGACGGAACCTTCATTAACCAAGCCAAGTACGCAAAGGAGCTAGTAAAGAAGTTTGGGCTTGAAGGATCAAAGGCTTGCAACACTCCAATGGCAACTACAACCAAGCTTGATAAGGACGAACAAGGTAAAAATGTTGATATTAAATTATATAGAAGCATGATAGGAAGTCTTTTATATTTGACGGCAAGTAGGCCGGATATCATGTTTAGTGTGTGTCTTTGTGCTAGATTTCAATCGTGTCCTAAAGAGTCTCATCTTATTGCGGTAAAACGCATTATTCGTTATATTAAGGGCACTATTGGAATGGGTCTTTGGTATCCAAAAACTATAGATTTTTCAATGACTAGTTATTCGGATGCCGACTATGCGGGTTGTAGAGTAGATAGAAAGAGTACTAGTGGGATATGTCAATTTCTTGGTAATTGTCTTGTTTCATGGTCCTCTAGGAAACAAAATTCCGTAGCTCTCTCAACCGCCGAGGCGGAGTATGTTGCCGCGGGGGCTTATTGTGCACAAGTCCTTTGGATGAAACATACTCTCCTTGATTTTGATTTGCACTTTGATCATATAAAAATATTTTGTGATAATACTAGTACTATACACATGACCAAAAATGCAAATCAACATAGTAAGACCAACCACATTGAGATTAGATATCACTTTCTTAGAGATCATTTTGAGAAAGGTGATATAGATATTGATTATGTTTTCACGGATTTACAACTAGCCGATATTTTCACTAAACCTCTTGATTTTGCTAGATTTTCGTTTATTTGTGGAGAACTTAATGTTTGTATTATTGAATAGACATGTTTTTCATAACCCTTTTTGATGTATGACAAAAAGGGGGAGAATAAGTTTACATGACAAAAATAAGTTCATTTGGTCTTGGTTCCATATGAATTTATATGCTTTAATTTTAAGATTTGTTTTATGAATTTATACGTTTTGGTTTTATGAATTCTTGTGTTTTAGTTGTTTTGGTATTTTTGGTATCAAGAGCAATTTTTGTGCTTTATATATTTGTTTTAATTAGTTTCAATAATTGGTGCATCATTTCAATTATTAGTATCTAGAGCATATTCTTGTGTTTTATGTATAGCATAATTTGAGGGGGAGCTTTCTCCTCCCTATATTTTTGTTAATAGCCTATTTGTTTTGTCATCATCAAAAAGGGGGAGATTGTTGGCCCAAGAGGTTACACTCTCCAATTGTTTTGTGTTTTGATGATGACAAACCAAATTAGAGCTATTTGGTACTAACAAGTTTGTTAAGATGAGTTTCAGGTTTTGTACCATGTTTAGAGACCATTTGCTTAGCTATTGCAAGAACTTCTAAGTTCCACCAAGCAAGGAAGGCAAATTGCACATCAAGGAAGGATCATAGAAGAGAAGGCACTAGCAAGGCATTGGATGGCTCAAAGACTTGAAGATAGCTCAAGAAGTCTTCATGTATTTTGTTTTTCAGTTTATAGTATGTTAAAGAATAGTGGATAGGTTTGAAGCTCTATCACACACGTTTTTGCGCACATGTTCATTCCAAAATAATTTCTTATAAATTATACAAAAACATTTTGCATACAAGTTTTTGCCTACAGATATATATTTATGTTTTATACTATTCCCTGTTCAAAAGTATTTTTGTTAAAATCAAATCCTCTTTGTTTTCTTTTCTAAAATCAATTTTTGACCTGATCCGGTCGACCGGGGCAGTCGACCGAGTCTGTGTCAGTCTGGTCCGGTCGACCGGACCAGTCGACCGAAGTTCTGGCAGATGCACGTATCCATGTGCATGTCTGTCGGTCGACCGAGGCGGTCGACCGGACTATTGCTTTTGCTCACAGGTTTTATCGGTCGACCGGGTCGGTCGACCGCTAGCCTATAACGGTCGAATTTTTGTACTACCGGTCGACCGGCCCGGTCGACCGATCTGACCGTTTGAACAGTCGACCGATCTGACCGTTTGAACAGTAACGGGCAGATTTTTAAGAGCTGTTTTATTTTTGTCTTTTGTGTTTAAAAATTCGTTTAAAGATATATTTTGATCTAATTACCTCCTAAACATCAGTAATTATGTTTTGTCCCTAAACCCTAGCCCTCTCCTATAAATAGGGGTGTTTGGGGAGAAATTGGTTACAACAACAATTATTGCTAAAAATTCAAAAGTTTAAGGCTTTCAAAGTTCTTGGTTTTTGTGCTAAATTCTCTCAATTTTCTGAAGGGTTTTCAAAAGTTTTTCTCTGATTTCAATTTCTTTTCCTTACACAAAAGAGCTTCAATTCTACTCATTATTCTCTAAGGACCTTTGTAAGGGAAGAGATTTTTGAAAGAGAGAGTTTGTGGTCTTTTGACTACCAAGGAAATCACTTGTTCTTGAGATTGTAGGAGTTGGGTACTCCATTGTAATTGTTCTTTGTGATAGTGGAAGTAGCTAGAATCCTTCTGGGGAAGGCGGGGAGTAGAGCTGGGTGCTCGAACCTCGATAACATATCCTTGTGTTTGCGATTGGTTTACTTTCTTGCACTCTTTTACTATACTTGCTCTTATTCTTGCTCATTATAATCATTGTCATATTTACTTGCTTGCATTCATCTTGTGAAACTTGATTGTTGTAGCTTTAAATTTTTAATTTGCCCCTTGATTAGCATTGTCACCTATTCACCCCCCCTCTAGGTGACTTTTCACATCCATCATCACCGATGCCCCTAGCCTCATCGCTGGTCCTTCATCTTCGTCGCGACCTCATCACGCCACTTAGACCGCCTTCGACAAGATCCCGACGACCCCTTCTTACCTCTCCACCTCATCAACTTCGCAAATCTATTAACTTCAGCGGCAGAGCACCACCACCTCATTGCCAGAGCCTCCAAGTCCACCTCCCGTCATTAAACAACACCACGACTACATCACAACTGCTGTCTTCTACCACCAGCGTCACCCTTCTGCCATCACCACCTCCTCGTCTGCCTTCTAACTTCTTCGTGGTCACTACTACCTCTTGACTCCTCCTCTCCATCATTCAATTGAAGATCTCGCTGATGACAACAACCGAGCAACCATTTGACCTTGCCATTGACACCTCGACACAACCGCTGATCATCTCTACCTCCTCTCCTTCTCTTTACCTTCGATGACTGCAACAACCTTCCAGATTGACCCCCATTTCTTTATCTCCATAACTATTTCATCATCATCGTTGACCCTCGATCTCGCTCCGTTCCTCCTCGCCGTCTACGACCTCGCCAGAGTCCTTGCTAAAGAACTACAGTCGTCAACGCTGTCGCCAACCTGAACCTTTGATGCTAAATAGATCGGGGAAGGAGGAGGCCTTATTTGGTTGTGGGTGAATTCACAATTCACCTTATTAACCCGATAAGAGTAAACATGTTGAAACTCGCAACTTAATTTGCGGGTCAAATTGGGTTGGGTCCCCTTAAACCCAACCCGAGTCTGACCCGTTTCCTTAATCAACCGAGTTCGGTTCATTTGAACCCGACCGGTTCAACTAAGCCAGTCCGAGTTGGGTCAACTGACTTGACTCAGTCTGAGTTAGGCCATTTGAGCGAAACCGATCCAGAATCAAACTCAGAACTTAAATTAGAATCAGCCTAGAATCAGAGTCATCTCGATAGAGTCAACTCCGTCAATAGTGCAATATAGCAAGCTTTCGAAGCCTGTTTTGGAGCTCGTTCAGAGTTCGATTCGAGTTCTGTCTGAAGCATTAGATGCGCGACTGAGTCCCGAAGCTACTGGAAGGAGTTCACAATATTTGAATAACAAATCTGACTTCTACAAGCCTTATTTGGTATCAATACTGTTTCTGCAGCAGAAGATCATCGTTTAGAACCTGTTTTCAATCTTATTTGAGCCCAGTTCGAGCCGTTGAGGTTCTTAGGTATCCTCTAATTTTTATACACTAAATTTTCTTCACGGTCTTTTACTTTTGTGGTAAAATATACATACTGATGGTTATAAAGAGAAAGTTGAACATGATATGTATGCGGCTCTCTCATATTTTTAGGGTTCTGATGATCATTATGGGTATGAGAAGTAGGAAAATAATAGTGAATATTTTTTCAGTTATTTCTTCCTAACATCTGAACAGAAGTGTCGCTATGCCAAATGAAATGGTCGAAAAAGCTTATTGTTGAGGGAAAGACAGACATCCATATCGATTGTCGATGTTGGTTTGTCTTAAAAGATCTTTTTGCACTATGTATGCTTCATATCTTCTCTATTCATCTGAGGCAGAATACAAAGAGCTTAATGTTGAGCATGAACCCAACCTTGAGAAGCCACAACTTAGTGATATAGTCGCTGAATGTAATAAAATCCTAGATAGCGTAGAGAAGATCTTAGCAAGTTATGCTGCAAAGGTTGATGCAATTCAGAGCCAAAAGTTGTTGAACCAAAGTCAGGAGTGAGAGCCAGAGCCAAAAGTGGAAGAGCCTCTTATGAGACTCCTGTAGATCTTTTAGTGGAGCATACATAGGGCTAGTGTCATCTTTAACAGCTATATTCTTGAGATCACATGACATCTATGATCCATTGCAGATCTTTTTACAGGAGATATGATCACAGGAGATCAGACTACTCATGGTGCAAAGTGCAGTCCGTTTAATATTCATCATAGATGATTTACATCTGCCTACTACCTGTGATTGGCTTGACCTACCATCCTTCACAGTCGGCTTAACACGAAAACTAATTTCACTTTGACCACCTTGATTCAGTCTTGATGTATCAATGTTGATACCCCGATTATCACCTTGGTCTGATTGAGGATTCGTGATGCGGTTCAGTTTCACCAGGTTGTGCTTACCTAGTATCTACTACTACATTCGTTGGGGATGAATATTTCTAAGCTAGGAAGAATGATGGGGGAATTAAACGATTCAAATTTAGAAGAATTTAAGATTTTATTTAACTTTAAATTTGAATAGATTTGGTTGAAATATAGTATTTATTTGAATTAGATTTGAGTTTATCAATAATCGTACGTATGGTGCAAGCATTGCAAGCTATATATAGCCATGTAGTAAATTTTGAAGTTAATGATGAATTGATTAAAATTTATTTTCCTATAGAAATTTGTATTATTTTGGTTTGATCTCATGAATTGAATCGAATCAGGTGGTGAAGTCAAAATTCGGGTTGTGATCCGTGATCATATCTTTCATTTCCTCTCTTGTTCTTCTCAAATTTTACCAAATCCCCACAACAAATCCTAAGTTTCCTTCTGTCTCATTTCAAATCCATAAATAATTTTATTTCTCAGTATAACTATTATTTCTCCTCCTCATTGCCTTTGTCATTGCCCTTAGCACCGCTGACCATCAATCCATCACCACCGACAACCAATGTCATCAATCTCAACCACTGCTTCAATACGCTATTCTTGCATGATAAAATTAATTTAAGAAAAAAGTGTTTAGAAATATCGTATTCCTAGAAAATCTTTTTAATGTAGAATATTGGCAATAATTATTAGCTAGGGTATTTAAATCATATTAAACTACAATGCAACTTTCCTAAGAATTTGATGCCTTGAGAAGTAAATTTTGCATTATGTGTATTATTTACCTTATATAGTAATGAGCTGACATGTCTGATAGTTACCATCAACGGAAAGAATTCATGACTAAGAGTTTGAATTACTATTAGATATTGCATTATGTTGTCACCAACATCACCATTGCCTTACCGTCACCAACCATCATCTTTGTAGCCATCACCACTACAACAACCATCCCCCTCCCCCACCGCTCTGTTGTTGTTGTTGGGTATTCTGCTTAACAAGAATCAATCTGACAACTAATCAAAATCACTAATATATCAACAATCTAATTGGCCAGGTCGGCAAATATCAGGTGGGAGGTTTTCCGTTCAATAGAACGTTCCTTAATTTAAGGACCACCTTTCAATTTCCTTCCTTGGTTAAAGCACCAATTAGACTGAATCTAAATCAGTCTCGATATACTGTAAAGTATATCCCCTGTATAAAGGATTTAATCCACCACTATATACAGTATTTAGAGTGAGGTACGCTTAGAGCGAATCTCCTTAAGACAATTACGTCCCCCCGCACGGTGCTAACGGGATAATGGACGCTGGTCTCCCAAGATACAACACTCTTTCAAGGTATTTGGATAGCACTACCAAATCACCGTACGGTCGAACCGTAGTCCAACCAGTACCTTTACAGGATCGTTGAAGCAGCGGTACAAGGACAAATTTCAAACGAATATTTGCCTCTACTCTCTGGAGGAGCACCCACTGTTGAGGTCGAAGGAAGGTTGAAGAATATTCTTCTTCAGAAGTACCAGATTCAGACAACAATTCTATAAAGAATATGTTGAATTTTTGATTCCTCTTTCAGAATGAATTTTTGCAGAATCTTCTTTAGAAGTCGCTTTGGAAACCGAGTTACTGATTTCCCACTTCTCTTTTGGAAGTCGCATCAGAACTCTACTTCCCAGTTCAGAACGCAGAAAATTGAAGTGTTCAGAACTCAGAGAGAGAGAAGAGAAGTTGTTCGTTTTTTTGGTGTGTTGTTGTGTTTCTATTGAGAATTGGAGTCCTTTATATAGCCTTCCAGGAGGGGCCAACAGGTTCGAACCCCAAACGAAAGGTTGCAACCTATCGACCCAACAGTCATGACTGTTGGCTGTCCAATTGGTTCGCAACCTTTGACAGTCAACTGGCTGGTTCGCAACCTTTGGCGCAACTGTTGGCAGTCCAACAGGTTCGCAACCGTTGGCAGACCAACAGGTCTGACACCTGTTGGCGGATCGGTTCGAAACCTGACAGCGGAGCGGGTCGGTTGGCGTGGCGGAGCGGGTTTGGTTCGGGTAGCGGCCCATACCCTTGAGACCTGATTCAAAAAGAACCAGCCCAGGTAGGGAACCCGAACCCGGAGCCCGAGCCCGAGCGCCGGCCAGCCGCCGCTAGCGGCGGCGCGCGCATGATAGGGCATGGTTCCCTCCCAATTGCGCGCGAAAACTCCAAGTACCCAAAGGGACGCCCTTTGTTCTCAATTTTCTCTATTTATATACCACAAACTTCCATCCCATGGCCAATGTGGGACTAAATGCTTTTAGCTACCTTTAGTCCCGTTTTGGCTTTGAATCAGGCAATCTTTAGACTTGAATATCTCATTCATTCGAAGTCGGAATTGAACATGTGAATATACCACGTTCATCCTCAATGGAAGGAAAACATACTCCAACTATCATCCAGTTGATTCGATCAACGAATCTCGTCATAATTCAGCTCAAAGATTCGCTTTCATATTCTTCAATTCCAACAGTTGCCACCACCGTCTGCATCAACACCAATGTCGCTAGTAATGTCCTCGCCACCGCCGTCACCGCGGGGTATTGTTGCTCCATGGCTATTGATGCTGTCACATTCCCCATCACCCTCATTGGCGTTCATGGCTGCCATCGCTAGTACCCTCGCTGCCACTATTCTCATACTATAGAGTTAACTTTTGAAAAAAATATTTTGAAACAATATATTCTTGAGAATCCTTTTATAATAAACAAACATGCTTGGTCAGAATATTCAGATAATACTAAAGATGGAAGTGTAACATTCATAAGAATTTAATGTCTAAAAATTAGATTC
Source organism: Agave tequilana (assembly GCA_038442645.1). Taxonomy (NCBI): domain Eukaryota; kingdom Viridiplantae; phylum Streptophyta; class Magnoliopsida; order Asparagales; family Asparagaceae; genus Agave; species Agave tequilana. The sequence continues at coordinate 15,967 of JAVJIF010005838.1, read as the reverse complement.
TTGTGAGATGAGAATTTTGCATTCAGCATACCAAAGGCGAACTTATCATAATATTAGATCGCCAGTAAATTGGTGTTTGTTCTCATCGGCAGAGCAAATTTGATTCTTTCTTATTGATGTCGTTTGCTTAAGGCCTTAAGAGTTAAATTACACGTTAGAAAAAGTTTATCCCCTACTTAATTTGTCACACACAAAAACTTAAACAAAAGGGTTAAAAGAACTAATTAATTCTTCCTTAATCTATCTATACCATGCTAGTAAAATGCACGTGCACGTGCATTCGAAATTCTTTTTTATTTGATATTCTTTATTTATCAATTAAAATCTTGCTATCGATTTCATAGTCATCAATGAAATTATCTAAGTGAGAGTCTACAAATTTCATAAAAATTTTACAAAAAAACATAGTTACTATCAAATAAAATGTACACTAAAAAAAAAAATAGTAATTAAAAAAGTAAAAGATGAGTGTCTAAACTTGCATTTCTCGTGATTTTTTTTTTTTGTGCACTGAACTACCTCTAAAACGTCACGACTTCCCAATGTGAGTTAACAATTGATTGGTAGCTCTTATAGCTTGAAATAATTCATAAAGTTTCAAAAAAATTTGCTATCAATTCATAATAATAAAACAAAATTATCTAAGAGGAAATCTATCAAGTTCCAGAGAAAATATTCTAGTACAAAAACATATTTATTAAAACTACATCTAAAGAGGAAAGAGAGAAAAAAAAGAATATAACAAAAATTATAAACTTACTTTTCTTTTATATCTTTTTTCCTACTTATATCTATTTTCTTTTCTAATTTTAATTTTTTTGTTTTACTTGACACAGAAAAGTGCATCTCAGAAGATTATATAGAGTAGAAACTATCTGTGAATCTTGAAATCTAATAGGCTTCACAATTAGAATCATTATTGGAGTAGAAAATTGAAGGAAAGAAACTTCTTTTCTTCACTTTGACTCATTATAGAAAGTTAAAAATTTGAAATAATATGTGTTGGTTTCATTTTAAATCTTACAAGATATTGAAAAAGAGTAGGAGTCCATTAAATTTTTTGAATTTGTGATTGCAGGATAGAAGTTTCCAATTGGGATCCTTGTTTTCTTAATCTTGAGTTTGTTTGATTTAGAAGTTACTTTTAGTTGAGTTTTCTTTAGCAATCAACAGTGAGGATTTGCTATTACAATGATTCAATACACAAATCCTATTATGATTTGAAATTCTTTTTTAATTGAGGTTCTCTTTTTCTTAATCAAAAGTGAGGATTTGTTATGATAATCTAGCGATCTAAAATCACTTTAACGGCTTAATATATCAATCCTATTATGATTTGAAATTCTTTTTTAATTGAGGTTATCTTTTCTCAATCAAAATTGATGATTTATTGTGCCAATCTAATAATCTAAAATCGCTATAATGGCTCAATACATGAATCTTATTATGATTTGAAATTCTTTTTATTTGAGATCCTATTTTTATTAATTAAAGGTGAGAATTCATTAATCTAACAGTCTAAACTCTCTCTATGTGCGAAAAACACTATTAGTGCTTTTATAGGTGGTATATATATCTATACTACTTATCATAATAGGATTGGTTTATTGAGCCAATTTCATGATTTCTAAATTTTGAGTAGCAATTGAAAAATCTCAACAAAAAGGACCTTTAAATCAAACAAAATCATTATTGAGAAAAGTAGAATCCCAATCAGGCTTCTATGTAGAAATTAAACAATGAATTAACCATTTACCGTTGATTGTTAAAGAGAATCCCAATTAAATAGTATTTCCAAACCAAATCAACTCATGATTAAGAAATAAAAAATTCAATTTAAAAATTATTCTTGTGCAATTAAAAAAATTAATTTTTCTATATATTGCGACGCAAAAAAGGAAAGCCCCAACTTTCTTTGAATATCCTAAAACAAAAAAGCTTAAAAATAAAAACATACTACTTCTAGTATTCTGCACCCAACTTTTATTCTTTTTCAATATGCTACAATAAAAAATATATATACTGAATTTTATAAGAGCCTAATTTTTCTATTATCTCTCAGTCTTTCCAAACTTTACTTCAAATTTTTAATTTTCAAAAAGTTGTCAAAACAAGAAAGAAAAATCAGATACAGCTACCTACTTTCCTTCATAATTAGAAAAAAAAACTCAGCTTCTTATTTTTATTCACTATAGTCTCATCCACATCAGCATAAATTGATTCCTCTCAATCGTCACTTCTTTATATATTTTCATTTTCTCTTTTACCCTTCGTAATTATCCTCGACGTTGCTTTCCCATCAACCCTGACCTCAATGCAAAGTAATTCGCGAATCGACCTACATGGTCAGGTCATCGTGGGGATATGAAGGAGGCGAGGAGCCCCTCCCACCGTCTTAGGGCGGACCTCGAACCAATTTTTTTAGGATCGATCTTTTACAGATCTCATTTGTTCGTACTCATGATGAGTTTTTATTTATGCTAATGATCAATGTGATTTTTAAATTTGGAAAACATTTAGCATTGTTCGATGTCAGTGAACGAGAGTCTATCGATGATGACGATGCTGATATGATGATTGCAACTCATGATATGAGCAGGACTGCGATTATGACCGCAGTCATTTTATTAATTAAAAATTAGGGCATTTTGCGAGGACTGCGATCAGTATCGCTGTCCCAACAAAAGCTGAAAAATTGTATTTTTGTGTGGACTGTGATCATGGTCACAATCCTAATCAAGACTCAAAAATAAAACATTTTTGTAAGGACTGCGATCATGTTCGCAGTCCTAATAAAGAAGACTGCGATCATGGTCGCAGTCCTATAAAGCCTTAGAAACTTGATATTTTTGTAAGGAGTGCGATCATAATCACAGTCATAATAAATATGATTGCGATCATATTCACAGTTCTATAAAGACTTAAAACATGACAGTTTTGTGAGGACTGCGATTATAGTCGCAGCCCTAATAAAGACTCAGAAATAGGACATTTTTGTGAGAAAACACAATCCTCTATATACCAGCGGTCTACATTTTCAAAGCGATTACTGCAGGGCATTTGCGTCTTTCACCGCTATTTTTTGAAGAGATTAGTGCAGGGCATTTGCGGTTTTTACCGCTGAGGAGCACTTCTGCGCTTGACACGTGCGTGCACGTGGTTGGTTTAAAAAAAAGAAATGATTATAGCGAATTAAATTATGAAGCTGAGTTTCTTCTAATTACGATTTGACACAAGGGACTGTAGTGAATTCTCCTAAACAAGAAAAAAGAAAGCTTCATTTCTCCAAATTTCTACCCTAATCATGATTCCAATTGTGGAACATTAAGATGATAGTTAAAAAAAAAAAAAAATCCCCAGTAAAATGAAATTTTCAAATTCACATGCACTTGGTGCACGTGCATTTTACTAGGCTATAAAACATAAAAATACACACAAGGATTTAGATAACTTGTGTTAAATAGTTAAAATCGTGATTTCAAATATCTATTAGTATTTGAATAATATCAGCCTTTACTGATATTGTTAATAAGATTGATATTTAATGATATTAATACTAAAAATTATTAGATGATACAGATACAGATACAGATATGAAGGCCAAAATATTAAATTATGATGGCCACAAATCTGTATCTGTTGACGGATTAAAAGAACAACTCTTGTTTTGGGCCTGTTTGTTTCGCCACAAAACGTCGCAAGTTGTAAGTCGTAAAATGAGAATGGAAAATATGAACTGTAGCAGGGAAAAAATATTGTGTTTTACGGTGTTTGGTTGATAAAGTGAAAGTATAAATGAGAAAGTTGTGTTTTACAGTGTTTGGTTGGTAAAGTGAAAATGTAAATGGAAAAATATATTGTGTTTTACGGTGATTGGTTGGTAGCGTAAAAGTGTAAGTGAAAAAGTTGGCCACAAAATTAACTGTAGCAGTGATTTAAATATTATAAATATTATTAAATTAAATCTACTATTGCAAATTAAATTGTATTAATAAATTTGAGATAAATATTACTAATCTAAATATTTTATTTGTAACAATAATATTAATAAAATATTAGTATAATTAGTAAAATATTAACTAAATAAATAATATAAAATTTTAAGAAAATTTAAAGAACATTAATAAAATTTTAAGAATACTAATAAAACATAAATATTAAAAATCTTAAGAAAAATAATAAAATATAGTTAAAATATTATAATATTAAAAAATACTTAAAAATTATTATAATATTAAATTTTCTTATAATATTATTGTAATATTATAAAAAATACAAAATTAACAAAGTAAAATATAATTATAATTCAATAATAAATTATTATTATAATATTATTATAATGAATTATTATTATAATATTAACATAATAAAATATTAATATAATAATAAAGTAATTATTTATATTAAAAAATATATAATTACATATATAGTAATTTTATATTAAATTATAATGTTGTTATATTAATAAAATATTAACTCTAAATAAAATAATAAAAAATTGGTATAAGTATAATAAAATAATAAAGTATTATATAACAATATTAAATAAAAACATTAAATCAAATTAGTAAAATATTAAATATTAAAACAATATTAAAAATAATAAAAACTAAAGATTAAAAATTAAAATAATTAAATAATTAAATAAAAAATTGAACACTATTAAAAATATTAAATGTTTAATAATATTAAATTATATATAGATTATCAAGTAACTGTTTTAAACTGCAAGTGTATTACGAGTGAGATTTACATGATCACAAAATTAACTGTAGTAATTACAAGTGGGAAAATGTTAGTGTAAAAGTGAGATTTACATGACCACAAATTTAACTGTAGCAACTGCAAGAAGGAAAATGAGAGTTGTATTTTGCAATTTATTTTTCAGCAAAACAAACGACGAAAAATGAAAAAGAAATTTTATAACTTACGATTTGCGATTTGCCGGGTTTTGCGAAGAAACAAACACACCCTTTTGTCTTATCCGATTGGGTTTCCAAAACCGCACCGCCTGAAAGAGGCCGTAACAAATTAGAAGAGAACAGAATAGAACAACAGGGTCTCGACCTAACTTTTTTTTAATTAATTAATTATTTTTTTATTATTTAATTATTTATTATTAGTCTGCGACACCTCAGCCGAGACTTCTCAGATCTGAATAAATTCTCCTCCCTCTCTTATTTCCCCTTTATTCCCTTTTCTTTCTCTCTCTCTCCCCAAATCTCATCGCCCAAAATTCCCCCCCCTCAAAACCCTAACCCCAGCGGTCAATCTTTGTGAATGGTGTTCGATCACCCGGCGGCCCTCCCCTCCCCCTTCTCTCCGTCGCAGAAGAGGGACTCCTCTGCCGCCGTCGCCGCCGACGACCTCACGATCTCGTTCGCCTCTTGCATGCAGGGCTGGCACTACCGCTGCCTCGGCCTCGATCCCTGAAGATCCCGCCTTTTCCTCAAAATTCTTCTTCTTTACTTCTTTCCTGATTCAATTCGATTTGATTCGATTGCTTCCGTTTGTAATGGCGATCCACTCATCATTTGCTGCGAGAGAGAAGAAGGTCGGTGGCGGCCGGTTTCTCATCACCATCACCGTCAGTGGCAGCTCCGGCCCGATCCGGTTCCCCGTCAGCGAGGACGAGCTCGTCGGCGCCGTGATCCATAAGGCGGTGAAGAAGTACGCGCAGGAGGGCCGGCTGCCTGTTCTTGGGTCCGATCCGAACAAGCTCAACCTAAGATGCGTGAATTCGGGATACGATAGTAAAGTTTTGATCTTTTCTTCTAAAGTTTCAATCTTTTTGTCTAATTTTGTGACGATTTCTTTATATATGTATTCGTGTTGATTTCCTTTGGCATTGACAAAAATGCAGCTTTGAGCCCTTGGGAGCCGATTGGATCGTGCGGCACCCGCAACTTTATCCTCTGCAAGGAGGAGAGAGAGGTGGAGCATGCGAAAGGGCCGGTCTCGGAGCTTGGGAGGAAAGGGAGCGGGAGCTGGAAGGCACTCATCAAGTCGCTTGGGTTCATGATCCCATCGCACTGAGCTTTTCCTGTCTTCTTCTTTTGAGGCGGATGATGATGATGATAATGAATGGTATCTCTCAATTAGGCTGGTCTTTTGTTTTTTTTGCGTTTTGCTTTGGATTGGTGATGCATCAACTGATAGGGGGAGATATTAATGATGATAATAATGATATGTATCTTGACTGCTTTTGATTTTTATAATAAAGAACCAGCTTTTGAGGGTTTAATAAATATCTGTTTTTTTTTTTGTTTTTGTTTCTTAAATTTGTATTGCTATTGCCTTCTATGTGTTTGTTAGAACACGAAAATTTGATGGTATAGCAGCTGGCTTCCATTAACTAGTGTACCACCGTCAGTCGGTGGGAAACCGGCCGGCAGTGGTGACAAGAGGGAGAGTAGTGGTCTAAGTGGGGAGAGCGAGAGAGAGAGAGGGAGGGAGGGGGAAGAAGGGAGAGGGGAAGAGGAGAAGTTGAGTGTAAAGAGGGGAGAGGTGGCTTGTTTGTGGGGGGGGGGGGGGGGGGGGACGGACGATGGGTGAACAAAATTCGTGAAGGAATCACGGGAGAAAACCTCATTTCGTTCGGTTTTGATCAAAACCAAGCGAAGCGATTTTTCTCGTGTCTCCTTCACAAGTTTTGTTTGTCTGTTTCTGTCCGCGCGCGCCCCAACAAAAAAAAAAACCTCCTCTCTCTCCCCCTCCAGTCGTTTCTCTCCCTACAACCGCATCCTCCTCCTCTCTCGCCACAGTTGCCGCCTCTCTCGCCACTGTGCTCAGTTTCCCATCGCGAAGGTATACTAATTAGCTATAATTTTATAAATTGATTACAGTGGTGGAAGAAAATGCTGAGTTTCTTTTTTTTTTTGTTGTTGCTGTTTGTATTATGCATCTCTTATAATTTTCTCTTAATGGTTATTATTGTTGAAGTTCTGTGACTGGGCTGTTATTTTTAATGGAGAATTATATTATTCCATGAAGGGCTGAATCAGTATGAAATTACTGTTTGCAACATGAAATTCTGGATTATTGGAGAATCCGCATGAAAAAAAATTTAGCTTTATGGATTGATGACAATTAGTAGAATACCTGTACACGGTTATATCATGTCATCTTTTTTGCATATGTTTGATACAAAAGTTCATAGAATGCTTAATATCATCCTACGTGCTCGATTATCTTTGTTGTGGCAGAATGTTTTGTACATTTGTATAAAGATGTGTCTTGCTCCTCAACTTTCTATTTAATAGCTGAACCGTTCTCACTTGTATCAAAATGTCCAATGCACATGTCACTATTTTGATTTCTTTTTTCCACTAAAATATATTATTAATAAATAAAATGAAAGTGAATATTTATCTTAACCAATGCGCAATTAGTATGACATGTTTATGAGCGTCTAATATATGCAGAAAGTGCTTAATTAGAGCTTGAAATTACAAATTATATCGCAACATTGACGATGTGTTAGACAATTGTCTGACATGCATCGCTAGTGTTGTAGTGTCGGTGTTCAACACGGTGTTTCATGGTTGAAGTGGGCTACACACATAGGTCACTGTTGATACCCATGAATTGTGCTTAATAATTTAAATTTGAGAGACATAAGAGCCTCAATTGATGAGATAAAGTTTTTAGTTTCAGGGGTGAATGGTGGGAGCTTTCTCAAAATCGCTGAATATCAGTCGAGATCTGATCTGTTGGGGTCTTCCATGTCTCTTATCAAATCTGAAAGTGATTATTGGAAGTTGTCCCTTAGGTTTACTTTTTGTGTGTTTTCAGTAATGTGCATGTTAGTAACAACTAGATAGTTATTTATCATGAAAACATAGAGACGAAGAGTATGAACAGTAGAGGTTGTTTTCTAAAGCTGGGGCCGGTCACTTGTATGGTAATTTAGGGTGACTTGATAGCACCACCAGTATGAACGCTAGTAGGCAATTGCAATGCGTGGTCCGTACAGGCTGGTATCTGTCTCATATTTCTGTAGGAAACAACAGGAATTCTGCTGTCACCCTGACCAACAGAATTATTAATGAAGAAGACAAGGACACAATTTGGTACGGGATATGATACCCAGGGAAATGCTAAGGGGCTGTTTAGCTGTTGCAAAACAAAGCAAGAAAAATCTGGTGGTCCTCTACGTGTGAGATTTCAAGCGTTTTTGAATCAAAATGCTCTGAAATCTCGCAGTGCATTGTTCAGCTAAAAAGTTGAGGCGGCGGCTTAGTTTTCCCCCCTAAGCTTTTACAGTAAATAAACATGCTTAAAGAAAGGAAAAAAGTGTGGGGCTTACAATGTTAGGGCAAAAAAATGAGTTATCCACCAACTTTCAGGGCATGCAAACAGTCCCTAAGGGATTCAGAAGGGATTAGGGGAACACTTTACTATTTTTTTCTTCTTTAGGCTCTTGTCTGTTGGGGTACCTTTTCTGAACTTGTTTGCATGTTTGTGCACCTGGCAATTGTCTTTACTAATAAAACGATGTTAAGCAGTAAAAGGGAACATATATGTATAATTGAGGAGAACAATAATAATTTGTGGTCAGGATATGGTTCTGTACTTGAGAAGTCTCCTGCAAAATCTGTTTTTATAAATAGGCTTTGACAACACGAGATGATTTTGTAAATTTTGAATTTCGGATCCCAAATTTTGTACTTCTTTCGGTAGAAAAAAAAAATATGCGTCCTTTGAATATATTAGATATTTATTGCGCCTAGTATTGCCTAGGTCTTGGACAAGGCAATTCCCCAAATCTAAACACCGTGAGCAAATATATACTTGTTTGATATATATCTTTGTAGGTATAAGAATTCTAGAAGGTAAGACAATGAACAATGCAAACAAATGTGATAGAAGAACTTTAACTTTAAAAGGTAAAATAATGAATCACCAAATAAATATGTTTGGCATTTTCTCTTAAAAAAAAGCAAACTGAAACTAGGAAGGTTCTTTAAGAAATTAATAAAGACGAAGACATGTACAGATGTCGAAACAATCGTTGAAAACATAATATAACAAAAGTAAGATGTGAATGTTGGTTTACTGTTATGACTAAAAGTCAAAATAAGAGCATGTGCATATTTTGTTTTTCTTCTCTCATTTTTGTCACCTTCATAATAGCAATGCTCTATGATTGATAAGATAAAGAAAAGTTTGTCAATTCTGAACTTTATATATTTGATTCCAAATTTCAATGCATTTAAGGGAGCAGAAATAGTTTCTGTTCAATATTCTGAGGCGGTTGGAAATTTTAACAAGGTTAATACCCATTTTTTTTTTAAACACTTGTGCCTTTTAGTCATAACTTCAAACATGCATAGCAAGTAGCAATAGTTTATACCTAGTAGTGTTCAAGTATGTCTTTTTTCGAATCATTGGAACTGAGTTCTGAGAATAAGAAGAGACAAGAAGTTGGGTATTGGGAATTGCTTATGCCCAAAATTTTGAGTTAAGGGAGTTTTTGGGTATATGAGCTATAGATTAATGCCAAGTAAACCTTAGCGCGTTTAGTAGGTATAAAAGGAAAAAAGTGTTCTTCTCTCTTATTCCCCTCTTGTTTCACGTTCCAAATGGGTCCTAATTATAGAGGAAATATGGTTTAGAACTCCCTTCAGAAATTGCATTTAGACCATAGCCACCATGACCAAAGTTTGTTCTCTCTGACTCTTTCTTCTCTATTCTCACACCCATTCACACACAAATCAATCTTTCACGAATGCCATCTTCTGTTTACTTGTTTACTTTTTACTGCTTTCTGGTCGTCTAAAGATCCGATAACAATATTGTAATTGCTATCATCATTTTTACATGCACTTGACCTGATAAAGTTTCAAACTCTTCTTTGTCAAGATAGAATACCTTGAAGAATAATGGCTTTGCAGTTTAACTTTAACAAAGCATGCTGGAGTTGGCTAAATAATGTGTGTTATCAAATTTAGGAGTTTTGGAGGGAGGTATAAAGGGTGACCAATATTGCTTGCAAGTGCAGATATCAGTCTACTTCTGATTTGGTGTGTCTGTTCGATGTTTCAATAAGTGGCTAAGTTGGAATGCCTTCTTTGGTGGTTACTTTGATGTTTCCAAGAATGTAACTGTTGTAGGCAGTTTATATTGCTGTTAGTGGAAGTTAGAGGATCCCTTTATTGTTAATTTGTATGTTGTTTTATGTTTGTCACCTTTTATGGGCAGCGTAGGTATGAAAAACAACAGTTATGGGAATTAAGAGATAACGGAATAAGGAATAGAGGTGAGGTTTCAAAGCTCAGTCCGATCATTTTAAAAATTGCTTTCTGATTCAGAACGATTCCATGACAACCATCAGCTGGACTGAGGACAGAAGTTAGAAGCTGGAATGGGTGCTTCTTACAGGTTGATATCTACCGTAACCTACCGATCTTTACAAACTTCCAGCTGAGTTGTGCTACATAGAGGAAACAACTAGATTTGCTGACGCGCCGGCTGATGAGTTATCCATATACTATGTAAAAGAAAAGAAAAGATATGATAGCTCTTTTCTTTTGCTTTTGTCTTTCCTTTTTTTTCCCCTTTGCGGCCATCAAACTTGAATGGGTAACTGGTGGGTGACTGTAGCTTGCAGGGAATAGAGTTTATAGGATATAAGATTTTAGTTAGGGGAGGGTATTGGCTTTAGCAGATATGAGAGCAGATTGAGAATTGGTCTGTTGCAGACAAATTGGTTCTTGGAATGTTGGGTGTGTACTGATCGGCTGAGGGGGAAAATAAATAAATAAAAAAATGATAAAAAATCTCTCCTCTCCCCTTTGCCGCTGTCCTATGGCTGAGAATATGCCGTTTCTTTTTTTTTTTTTTAAGACCTGGGATCTAAGTATCATCACTCAATATGGAGATAAACAGTGTAAACTTAATTTAGTTTGGCTTCAAATGTACCACTTTTAATGGTACAACATAATTATGTTTATGACATTTTAGATATCCAATGGGACCCTAAGAGGACGGAGACGGAGTCAAAGATATAGAAATGTACTTAAGCTGGCTCTTTTGAAGTAGCATATAGATGTATAGATGTTTCTGTGCAATTCTTAAGAGAGGGTTTCTACTTTGTTTTGATGTTATAAGATGAAATAGTTAATGAGAAGGTCTCATGGAAGATAGGATAGACTTTGATACTTGCCAACACATGTAAAAACTGATGGGGCTGGTACGTGCATTATTAATTTGTTACGCCATGAATCAGTCACCAATCAACTTCAAGTTTGGAGCTCAAGCGTGTGCATGGATGGAAGAGAAATTCAATTGTCAAACTTGTGAATCTGTGATCCCAAATTTGAATATTCTTTTTGAGAGGAGATATGAATTCTAATCTTATTCGCCTTTAAATATACTCGAGAAATATTATGAAAACTTCTGTAGACTGTTACTTGGGTTTTGGAACCCCAAATTTAAAGACCAGGAGCAAACATTCCTGATGTTTAAATTTGTTTGACTACATGTGCTTATATATACAAGAACTTCAGAATGTTAAATGTAAAGCAAGAAACAATGTAAACACATATGGTAGAAAACTATAAAGTTAAAATCACAAACAAAACAAGCAAATATGTTTTGGTAGCTTTGTGCCAAAAGAAGTACACGGTTGAAACTATAGAGGTCCTGTAAGAAATTAAAGATGAAGATGCAACAAATTTCTCAATAAAAGTAGGAAATCTACGGTGGCTACTGTCGTGTAGGACAATGTGTGGTGTGGGCGCGCTGAACTTTTCAGCTGATAATCGTCCTGTATGTTGTCAGTAGTAAACCAAAAAAGAAGAGCATGTGCATATTTTGTTTATTCTTTCAATAATTTCTGTCACCTTCCCAGTTGCAATGTTCCATGATTAATCAGAGAGGTTGTCAATTGTAAACTTTGAATATGTGATTTCAAACTTCTGACTTTGTTTTGAGGGAAAAGAAATAGTTTTCTTTGACTCTCCTTTAAATCTAGCAGAAGTGTGGTTTAGGTTCCCTTTGAAATTGCAGTTAGACTGTAGCCACCATGACCAAACTTTTTTCTCTCTGACTCCCCCCTTCCATGCGTGCGCGCATATAACACACATAATGAGTCTTTGATGATAGCATATTCCTGTATACTTTCTACTTCTGTCTGGCCTGCCTGAAGCTCCAGTGCCGGTTGTAGTTGCATTTTTGTTGTTACCTTAACCTAGAAAAGATGGAGCACATGGGAAACAAATAAGTTTTGGTCGTTTCTACATGCAGATATTGATTTGTGAATTTTGCCTTGTGCTTTAATTGTATGTTTCAATTTTATAGCTAATCTAGTAGTATTGTCTTTTATGGCAAGTACTTGCATGTTTAGATGCTTCTGGTAGGGGCGCCTATGTTGCGCATTGTTGTGCTTTCGATCCATCAGGAGCTGTTGATGGTACTGATTTCGCAGGATAAGGATGAAGGATAAAATAGAAATCAAGGGAAGCCCCAGGAATTTTCTGATTGTGGCCTCATTTGACCCAAGTAATTTCTGGAATAATGTGCATGTCAAATTTAGGATTTGTTCAGGTCTGAGATTGTTCGCAAGAACAAACATTTGTTGAGATCTGATTTGTTGGGTCTGTTGGATGTCTTCTAGTGACAACTTTTTATTATTGAATCACTGAAAGTTAGAGGTCCCTTTCGGTTTTCTTTTTATGTTCTCAGGAATGCATCTGATTCTGATACCTGTAACTTTGGTTGCTGTTGTTGGAAGTTGGAGGGCTCTTCGGACATACTTTCTATGTCCCAGGTATACTATGAAAACAACAGTTTTCTGAGCAATAAAGAGGAAGGGAATAAAAAAACAGAGGTCGATGTTCAAAACTAGGTCATGTCACTCGTAAAGTTTGTTGGGTGACTGATAAGTAGTAGTTATGCTCGAGTCCTTTTATGTCTTCAAGAATGTATCTGATGCGGGCAACATAAATTAACTACAACAGTTAAATGTGTAACACAGGAGCAGAGCAAGAAATAGGTACAGGGGTGAAAATTCAAACCAAAGTAGTGTCACTTGTAAATTGTAAAGTTGAGCATGTTCGGGTATCAGTCCAACAATCGTAACTTTAATCTTGTTAAGTACTAAGTGGTTATTTTGTAGATTCGGGGATCAGTTCGCAAATACTTAGGGTTATGATTCTGATGTTATTTTGTAGTCTTTTCATAATTTGGTGTCCTTCCGTGTTTTTTTTTGCTTGATCTTTTCTTCACAGGGTAAATGAATAAAAATACCCTCAGCTTTTGATTGGTGGGGTGCTTTCAACGAGAGGATACCCCAACTTTATTTCCTTTGAAAATTCCTTTCAACCAGATACTCCTGAACTTTAGTTTTTCAAGTCAATACTTCCTGTTATGGTTATATTAATTCCGTACATTACATGCATGATTAAGAAAAAGACTAATTTAGGTTAAGTTTTCTTGTGATGATTAATGACCTGGGTCTTTGGACAAGGAGATGCCCCATAGTGGACACCAAGGGCCTGTTTGGCCGGATTGATGGGGAAAAAAAAAAACTGACAGTTTTCAGTTTTCTTCACGGTTTCCTTTCCGATGACATAGGAAACATGCTGTGCTGCAGAGGGGAAAACTGAGCTGTCAGTTTTCTCCTCAAACAATCAGCTTGTGCTGACAAAGCGAGGAAAATGTCGGCGGGGCCCCCAATTTCAGAAAATTTTCCACTTTTGCAGCTCAAAACTCCACAAAACAAGCAGGGCCCAGGCCACAAGAACTAACATACTGGGTACTGTTCATATTGTTTGACTACATATGCTAAACACTAGAACTTCAGAATGTAAAATAGTAAATAACGTATACAAATATATTATTATATAATAAGTAAAATGATAAAAAAATGCAAGCAATTTTAGCACATTTTGGCCTAAAAAAAAAAACCACCTTGAGACTATACAGTTCCATTACGAAATTAAAGACGTAGACTTCATATGAATGTTCAAATATTAGAGTAGAAAATCTACAATGGCAACTGTCATGTGGAACACAATATGGGCATGCTGAGATTTTTTGTTCTCTTCCTGCGTGTTGTCAGTGGTCTGACAGACAAAAAAGCATATGCATATATTGTATTTTTTTTCGTAAATAATATTTGTCACCTTCTTAATGTCAATGTTCCATATTGATAAGATACGAGAGGTTTGTCAATTTCTGAAACTTTGAATATGTGATCCCAAATTTCTATGACTTCATTTTCAGGGAAAACAAAAAGTTTTGTATTTGACTCTTCTTTAAATATACCAGAAGTATGATTTAGGTTCTTTGCATTTAGACTATAGCCGCCATGACCGAGCTTTTTTTTCTTTGACCTTTCCTCTCTTTTTCATGTGCACGCGCACAAAATCAATCAGCCAGCTTTTGTGAGGAAATAATGGGCTTTTGCTGCCTCTTCCATTTGCATCCAACAATTTGCGAGTTTTAGTTCTATGTTTTGATTTTATAGGTGATCTAATTAGATTTTGATTTGTGACAAGCGCTCAATGGATAGATCTCTGAAGCAAGTTATATTCAGCATAATACTACTGTAGCAGGACTACTGAAATTGTTGTGATTTCCTGCTCTAGAAAATTATGTTCAGATTTGTTTATCTGAAATTGTTGCTCTAAACTGTCAAATTATTTTTGTGAGTGTTGTTATCTTCTCTTTTTCCTGTCAATTTGTTGGTGTGCTCACAAAGTAGAATGATATGTGCTCTGTCAGAAATTGTTGTGATTTCGATTCATTTGGAGCTGTTGATGGTTACTGAGTTTGCAGGATAAGGATGAGGGATCACTAGAAATAGAGGGAAGATGGGGGGAATTTTCTGATTGTGGCCTCGTTGGAACAAAGTAATCTAAAGTTGTCAGAATAATGTGTATATCAAATCAAGGATTTGTGGAGTATTAGTCGGGGAGGCGAGTTCGGAAGAGAGGGGACGAGTCTCTGAGATTGCTCGCGAGCACAAATATCTGTTAAGATCTCACTGTTGGGTCCGTGATGACCGTAAGTTACAGGTCTCTTTCAGTTTACATTTTATATTTTCAGGAGTGCTTCTGATTCTGATTTGTGCTGATATGCACTACTCAGGTTGCTGTTTTACAGTAAGAGGATTCTTTGGACTTGCTTTTTATGTCTTCAGGAATGTATTTGATGTGTGCAGCATAGATATGTTGGCTACAGTTCACTGAGGAATAAAGAGGACATTACTTAGCAATAAGAGGTGGAAGTTCATGTTCCTCTTTATTCCTCGGCTCCCACCTGTTGAATGTGTATTTGGTTTTGGAGGTCCCTCTATTTGCCTTTGATATTTAATCTCACATTGGATATGCCAAAGAAGTTTGAGTGGTACATATACCAACTCTTCCTAAGCTTATTGTTATGAGTGTTAGGCCATGGATCACAGTTCCCGTGCGCGCGCGGGCCGGGCCGGGTCCGGGTCGGGTGGCACGCGCCCACAACCTGCGGACACGAATGTAACTTTGTTCAAGGGGTTCTCGGACCTGTTACATTTTGAAAATTATTTTTTTTTGTCATTTTAATAATTGCTTTTGTGAGTCAGGGTGATTCTATGACAACCATCAGCTGGACTGAGGACAGAAAGGAGGTGGAATGGGTGGTTCTTACAGGTTGATATCTCCGTATCCTACCGATCTTTACAAACTTCCAGTTGAGTTTTCCTATATAGAGGAAACAACTAAATTTGCTGATGTGCCGGCTGACGAGTGATACATATACTAAGTAAAAGAAAAGAAAAGATATGATAGCTCTTTTCTTTTGCTTTTGTCTTCCCTCTTTTTCTTCGCGGCCATCAAACCTGAACGGGTAGCTGATGGGTGACTGTAGCTTTCAGGGAACAGAGTTTATGGGATATAAGATGTTGGTAGCTGGGGGAGGGTATTGGCTTTAGCAGATATGAGAGATCTGTTGCAGAAAAATTGAGTCTTGGAACGCTGAGTGT